>CP135561.1:8717275-8873755 GCA_032401905.1 Swietenia macrophylla | reverse complement strand
ATATATATATATATATATATATATAAGTACTGAATTATTAAAAACAAACTATACAACTTAGAAGTTGTAATTCAAATTGTTGTGTTATATTTATGTTGTATTAAATAAAGATCAACCTGAATTTGATTTGTTTAACAATTATATCAAAAATTTAATACCCTAATTCAACATAATTAATAAACAATTAAATAAATTATAATAGTATCACTTGATTAACATAATTTTTATATATTATAATATATTTTTATAATACTTACTATATACATAAATATTAATTAATTTTATTCTCAACATAACTAAGTACATTTAAAAATATAATAAATATAATTAAATTATTTAAAAAATATAAAATATATAAAATAAAATTATTAAATTATAAATAAATTAATATATTATGATTACTCAAATAATTAATTATATCATAAACGAATTATGTGTTAAAAATTATAAATTTAAATTTATTTATGTCAATTTTAACTCTTAAATTTATGTTAAATTTATAGTAACTTAGTATATGATGGCAAAAATTATCACTTTTTGCAGAGTAACTTGGTGAATTAAAGACTTGGGAAAACGAAGTTAGAAGTGATACATTCCGTCTGTAATTAATATTTTCCAAATTTTCAATGCATGCCTGTCTACATAATTTAGAGTTTTTTTAAAAAGTTTTATTCCCTTGCTTGATTAGCACGTCTTTGATTCTAATTTTTGCTTGATAATCAAATCAAAAATTATTATTTCAAATCAAATTATTATTTCATTTTCCCATAATTTTTGCTTGATAATCACGATCAAGGCGTGATAATCAAAGCTTCCAAGCATCGATCACTCAATAATTATAATAATGGTAGATGATAAACTCCTGGACAGCTGCATTTGCTCTGACGTTTCCGCCATGTAGTCGGCTTATTCAAATTATTATATAACACGTAGGTGATATATATATATATATATATATATAGCTTATGCTTACTTCAAGCACAAAACACATCAAACACTAAATGAATATGAGCATGGAATCTTATATGCTCTCAGGTTTTGTGGGGATTCTAAGGGAAACTCCCAAAATCTTCAGCAAAAATGGGAAGCTCATGACTTCTCTCACCTTGCCATACCTCGCACTTATTTCCACATGCTACTTGTTTGATGTCTTCTCTATCAAACCTTTGCTTTCCGACTTGATTGTCAAGGCAAGTCTCATACTCATTACAGACCCGAAAAGCCCTAACTTCGCCTTTCTTCTAGTCGATGTTGAAAACGACATTCGAACCTTTGCTGCAATCAAATGGATATCCGTTATTCTCGTAACAATTTTTTCCTTGTACTCTGCAACAGCTACGATCATCGCGTCTGCCTTAACGCTTCGTGGGAAAAACTTGTCCTTCATGGAACTGTTGTTGTCGACAGCAAAATCATTGAAAAGGCCATTCTTTACTTGGTTTTTCATAACCTTGCTTGGTCTTGGTTCCGTTTTCTTTTTCTTTGCAAATCTGCTTCCTCTGGTGCTGATTGTTCAACAGCCCGTTGCCGTGAGAGCCTTATCTATCGTACTTGGAATCTTGTTTACAATTTTCAACTCTTACTTAACCGTTACTTGGATTCTGGCACTTGTTATTTCAGTCCAGGAAGATAAAAGTGGAATCGAAGCACTTGGGAAGGCAGCACAGCTTAGTAAGGGCATGCGGCTACATGGTTTTGTTCTGAATCTTCTGTTTACAATAACAACTTTCGTCATATTACAGGCTATTTGGTTGATGAATATTAAACAATCTGTGGTGCTTCAGACAATAATCGGATTGCTTGTGGTAAATTTGAGCTTGCTGGTTACAATATTCATGTGGATGGCATACACAGTTTTCTACCATCGGTGCAAGAAAATACATGGAGAAAGCGTTGAGTTACAAGGGAGCGTACTGTATAGCATAGCACCAAACTCACCACTTCTGGACGAAAACATACCATGATAAACGAATAATGGTCTTTTTGTAGTGTACTCGTTTTGTTGTAATTATAATCCGAATAAACTGTGTTTGTTATATTTCTGTCAAACAAATCGAATAAAATAAATGTGTTGAATAGGTAGTCCAATCTATGTTCATATTGCCAAGAATTTAATCCACCTTTAATTTGATGTTATTTCTTCTTTATATTATAGTCTTTTTGCTGCTATCAAGGGCATCTGCACATGTTCACAACCTGTTAATCAAAACAGAAAATTAATCATCCATGGCTCTGTCATTGCAGCGAAGCAAATTCAACCCAAGACTTTTACAGAACTTCTTGCAATGGAATCTAATATTCTTCTTGGTTTTGTAGAAATCTTACAGAAGCCTTCCACATCTTCTGCAAAAATGGGAAATTCATGGCCTCTTTTGCCTTGTTCACTCTCTCACTTTACTCTATCCTGTACTTGCTCAATGTCTTCTCCTTCAAATCTTTGTTCAAAAAATGGATCTTAAACCCAAGCTTCCTTCTTGTCAATAGCCTCAACAGCCAAGTATGCTCACCTTCTCATGGATCTGCATAAAGATATAAGAATTTTTGAGGCCAAAGAATGGATTTTTGTTCCCCTCAGCCCTATCATCTCCTTCATATTTTTCTACATCCACAGACCTAGCATCATCAGCATCAGCACATGCCGGAAAAATTTTATTCTCTGCTGATTCGTTATCGCTGACAGCAACATCAAGGAAAAGGCCATTATTACTTTACTGCGAGTTGAATTGCGAGGGAGTTTGTTATTTAGTGGATTAACAAATGTGCCATTTGAGTGGAGAAAATTTTCATGAGGATAAAAGGAATTTTGTTTCTGAGATTAAATGTTGTTTAGAAGCTCGGATTGTTCTGCTGCATTGACTACTTTGGCCACGTTGAAAACAATATTTGACAAACTTTTCTTTCAAATAGTATTCCTTCCTTGAGTCCACTTGATCAAATGCCTAACCTTACTCCTCTTTGATTTAGTATAGATGGTATATTCATCTGTTCTGTGACTGACCAGGACCTGTTAATCAACATACAAATTATTCTTCCATGGCCCACTGACTCAAGTCATTACAGGGAAGAGAATTCACCTCATGACTTTTCTTTCTCATGTAAATGGTCAAGGAATGGACAAATTCAAGACAAAAGCTACTGTTAACCATTTCATCATAATCAACAGAGTGAATAAGGAAAACCTCAAGACTTTTCTTCCCCGTGTAAATGGAAAAGGGATGGACTAATTCAAGACAAAATAATGTAATTGATACTCATGTATTGTATGAAAGCTACTGAAGATTTCAAGGGTATCCATCCACGGTTTTCTGCAATGGAATTTCTTATGCTTCTGGGTTTTGTAAAAATTCTTACAGAAGCCTTCAAAATCTTCTGCAAAAATGGGAAACTCATGACCTCTTTTACCTTCCTCACCCTCTCACTCTACTCTATCCTCTGCTCGTTCAATTTCTTCTCCATCAAATCTGTGATCCAAAAATGGATCAATAACCAGAGCCTCCTCCTAGTGTTTAGCCCCAACAGCCCTGAATACGCCAGCCTTCTCGTCCTTCTGCGTGATGATATAAGATTTTTCTTCGGCGTAGAAAGGATCTTCCTTCTCCTCAGTTCCATCATTTTCTTTTTCTTTTCAACATCCGCAATCCTAGCATCGGCAAAATCACACTGCGGACAAATTCTATCCTTAAAAGATCTGCTGTCTCGGACATCAAGATCATTGATAAAGCCACTCCTTACTTTACTATACATAACAATCTTTGATGTTGGTTACGTTTTCCTTGTCCTGTAACTCTGCTTCCTCCCATGATGATATTTCAACATCCACTCGCGTTGAAAGGTTTATACATCGTGCTCTGGGTCTCGGCCTTAGCATTCTATGCTTACTTAACTGTTGCCTGGAATTTAGGTCTTGTAATTTCGGTACTTGAAGAAAACTATTATGGAATTGAAGCGCTGGGAAAGGCATCAAAGATTGTTAAGGGCATGGAGCTGCATGGATTTCTTGTAAATCTTCTCATTACAATGTCGTCATTTGTACTGTTCTCGTTGATTACATTTACAGAAGTTGCCGCGGTTCCGGTGATGATCGGATTAATGCTACTGAATTGTATCTGGCTGGTTAGAATGTTTGGATTGATGGCATATACGGTTTTGTATTACCAGTGCAAGAAGAATCATGGAGAGGAAGTTGAATTGCAAGGAAGCTTGGAATTTGAGGGAATAACCAACGTGCCACTTTTGAACGGAAATATTCCATGACAAGACCCCAGGATTTTTGTTTCTGTAATTTTGAATGTTGGTATTTTTATGTATTTTGAAAATTGGGTCCGTATAAGTTTCTTGGTCGGGTCAGGCCGAGCCCGTGAAAAAAAAAGGGTTCGGTCTGGCCATCAAACTCAGCTCGGGTTTAAATAAATATTTTTTAAAATTTTAAAAATAATTTAATTAATATTATAAATTTAAATTAATTTAAAATAAAATAAACTAATTATTTGATATATAAATAAATAAAATATTTATATTTAATATTTATTTATAAAATATAAATTTATAATATTTATATTTATTAAAAATAATAAATAAATTTATATATCAAACAGTAAAAAAGAATGAGATAAATAAATTTAATAAAAAGCAGTATTAATATAATAATATTATATAATAATAAAATATATGAAAATAGTTAGGCTTCTGTCCACAGAATTTCTTTGAAGAGTAAAGGAAGAAAGTGGATAGTGGTTTGCAAATTTTATAGAAATTAAATTAAATAAAAATTATAAATTGCACCGCATAAACCATCTGGATAAAGAACAACCGTCGAATGAAAAGCAGTGGGGATGTTGGCCACTTCTCTGCAACCCCTCAATGGAGCTCTGTTTTTCTCCTCTCCACGCAGTCCTCTCCAGGACCGCTCCGCAACTTTCTTCAAGTAAGTTCAGCTCTTTCCTTGACATACCCACTTCTTCGTTTCTCCACTTTCTTCATTTTTTCAAAGAATTATCTTACTGCTCTGTCTGGTTGTTGAAAAAGAGAGAGAAAGTGAAAAACCGAAAAGGTTACTGCTTTAAGGATTAATGGTTATTTGGTTTCAATAAATGGGAAAACAATGAATTGAAGTATTGAACGGAGGGTTGTGGTAGCCTTCTCCTCATTGACCAGGCAGGGCCTTAACAAAGTTTCTAGTAATTTTCAATTTGCAAGTGCAATTAGTCTTCTACACTTGTTTCAGTAGTATTTGTTGAATTCTTGTGATATTAGCGTTTCTTTTTTTGGCATTGCTGTGGTGCAGTAGTTAATTAATTGTACAAAATGCGAATAAAGAAGGCTGTTTGTGACTTCAATGAGGAAATTATTGGAAAAATATGAAAATTTTAATATGGTGATTTTTTTTTTTCATGAGTTTTCCTTGTTTGCTTTTTTGTGTTCATTTATGAAAGTTTAGGTAATTCGTAAGTGACTGCAAGAAGAACGGTTATGGTGAAATATATTACGTCTATGTTCTTGTAGTTAAACAATTGAAGTGAAACTAAATGCTGCTTGAATAATTTGCTAATATTAGCTCTGTTGTGGATTTTGTCTGGTAGATGTTCAAGACCCTAATACTTGATAACTATGTCACAGACTTGATGCAATATCCCAAGTTTACGAATTAAAATGTAAGTAGAGGAATTTGACATCATGTTGTGTATTAGAAATGTGTTAAGTACATTGAAAGTTCTTGAATACGCTCCTTATTTGAAAGTGACATGTGCTTTGTCTGATAGTTTTGGTCTGAACAACTCAACATTCTCATTATAATTTAAGTGCTTGATGTAGTTTATGTTGTTTCATGTGGTAAATGTGGGCCTGTGAGAAGCATCCACACCCTTATGTGATACAGGTATGAAATTGACAGGTTACCTTATGAATATTATGATCGCCTTCTACCGTGATTGAAAAGGAATTTATCCTTAAAATGTTCCCCGTCAATAATGAAGTTTTCTCACCTTAAAGGACTAGAACAAGGATGGAGTTCTAATTTTGTATCTTAGGTATACTTTATGCTATTAAAAAGTTCTTTATCTTTTCAGGTGGGAATGGAGAAGAGACCAAGGTGCAAGCCTGGTTGCCAGTAGAACCAAGGGCCAAGCATTTCGTGTATTGGCCAATCCTAAAGTATGAATCAACCCAAGGCTTCCTCGTGTATTAGGCTGATATATTTGGTTTGAATATGATCAAAGATTTTGTAGGTATGTGATTGATGACTGGTCAGTGAATGCCTCGTGGTGGCAAAATGCCAGTGTCTAGGCATTTGTTTGTTGATTTAGCTAAAATCCCAGTATCCTCATTATTTTGAGGACTGCTCGCTGTGTCGCAATTCATTATGTGATCTTAAACTCTCTCCCATAGATATCGTCTAAAGAGCATTATGAAACATTTTCTGTAAGTGTTTATGTTGTTAGCCCTCTTCTTTTTGAGTTTTGCATATTGCAATTTTAATTTAGCAGGTGCCTTTTATTGTTTTCTGCTATCTAAATCCCATGAGAAGCCTCTATCAATCTATTCTGACACTAAGTTATAGACGGTGTCTTGACAGCTCAGAAGAGTGCTTCAAATTGGAGAGATTAACCTTTTCCAAGGAAACTATATCTTGATTAGCGGCTATGTTGCATTTTGATATCTTTCACTTTAATGAGCTTGATTTGATTTTGTCCTTCTTATGGCTGGGAATTATCTGTTGGATATGCAACTTGCGCTTTCTTTAGTTAAGTTTATTTGACTACCTTGGCACTTAATTTGGTTGCAGCTAATTGGTGGAAATTGATTTCCTCCTGCAGATGTTTTTGCAGTATAGAAATTAAACTAATTTAAGCCTTTGCACTAAATCACAGTCTTCTTAATGTGGATGGGCACTCTCTGTTTCTTCATACAGTTTTCTTCTGGCGAGAAAAGTTCAAGCAGTGACATAATCATGGTTGATCCTTTGGAGGCGAAGCGATTGGCTGCCAAACAGTTACAGCAAATTCGAGCAAAAGAGAAATTCAAGGTGGAGAAAATTCTCTTCTTTATAAACAATAATGAGCAGGACATGACTACTGTTTGGTGCCATGAATTATCAGTGGCAGACAATAATCCTTCTGAAGTATTGGTAGCTCTTTTGGACTAAAACAAAAAATTTTCCATCTCTCGAGATCTCTCCCTACCCTATTTTAAGTTTAGACATACAAATGGGAGCCTAAAATTCTGGTGTTAATTCCTTGAGTTTTCATTTTATGTATTGTGAATTTGCATTGATGGGTGTATTGCCTGCATAGTCTAATTTCACATTTAACAAAGTTTTGTGTTATTTTGCTCAAGTTTAGCTTGCTTGCATATACTGATGGTTTAATTTTGATCTTTTAGAGAAGACGTCAAATCGAGGCAATTAATGGAGCGTGGGCAATGATCGGTCTCACAGTCGGCATAGTCATTGAAGGTCACACAGGGAAAAATATACTAGCGCAGGTGAAGTATTTTTCCGTTTGCACCCAATACGCATACAGGCAAGTATTAATCAATTTGATTAACATGTTCTGTTTTCTTTTTTCTCTTTCAGTTGGCTGGTTATTGGTCTGCTTTTGTCAATTTTTTTGTGAATTAGACATGGTCCAGATGCTGATGAAATTAAGCTATTGCATACTCATTCTTAAACTGTTTATCTTGTATTCAACCTATAATATGATTTATTCTTGAATATCTTCAAGTCAGACATGCTGTACCAGTTAATTGTAAAGCAACTCTGCTGTCTAACTGCACTGTTCATAGTTCTTAACCGATGTTGTCTGCCTCAATTGGCACTGCCTGTTGGTGAATTAAACACATCATTCATCAAGATTTGTCATCCTAGTTTTCCCAGAATTTCATTCCCAATTAGCCAAATGAAAAAAAGGTTGGAAATCCTTACATGTTGTAGATTGTTACTTTGTAGAATTGATTTGAATAACAGTACTATTATGCACATGACAAATATGAAAATAGAAGAAATGAAAATGAGAAACTCATGGAAATTCAATTAACAGGCAGAACAGAGAGTCAAATTGCCAAAGGAGAAGAATTAATACAACCTCAAGGCTAGATCCTAATGTGTCAAAACAAATAAAATAGATGTTAATAACTGCTTTAAGTGTTAAAGGGGACCGTCGCTGATTTTTTTATTAATTTTCCGGTGCTCCATGGACCTCTAAATTTTAGGCTTTTCACTGTTTCTTTCTGAGTTCATAGTGAATAATTTGGTAAAATTGCCAACTCATAAAAGCCTTTAATGTGTGGGCCCAAATAGAGTAAATTTGGATTGGTTCATGTTCATGTCCATGCCCTGATACATTACCAACTCACAAGGGGAAGTGCTTCCATATTCATGCCTCAGGCTCTTTTTGCTCTTGTATTTATTGATTAAGCCATTCGAGTCATTTGCATGCTTGCATTGAATATGAAAACCTAACAAGAACAAGAGTAGTTAATGTTCGAAGAATATCAGATAATTTGGAACGAAAAACAATGGAAATTGGAAATTGACAAGACATCGTATTTTTGCATGATGGAAGGTACTAGACATGGAAGGTACTAGATGATTAGTTGATGATGATCATTGAAGTATATTAACCCAGCTACCAAGTTACACAATGGATTGATGCCAAATTGAGAACTAAATGAAGCTGACACCCATGGATTTGGTATTCCCAATGTAAGTGTAAGTAAATATTAAATGAGATTAGGTGAAAATCATCTCATCACCTGCTTATCCTATAATCACTGCTTGCTTCCTATGAGAGATCTACGTTTATAGGGATGGTTGGTTGATAAGAAAAAAATGGAGATCTTGGTGCACAAACTAAACCCAATAAAGATTACTTTAACAAGGATCGAGAGGACGTATTTGTTATAAATGAATAAATTATTAGTTTACTTTATAAAATTATAAAAAAATAACAATAAAAAAAGGACTTGTACGTGACTTCCCAATTCATAAAATCTCTTCCAATCCCATCTCATTCTTACAAAATTAACTCTATCACAAAATACTCCTCTAATTAAAGCTAGATCTTGCAGGCGTGGATAAACAAATCACCAACCAAAACAAAAATAATACAACCAAAAGAGATAGCTTTCTCTTTCCTTTCTTAGGCAAAATCTTGGTGGGCTCCCAACCCTTCGGTTAGATATCCACAATTAAGACTCGACCCCCAAAACCAATAGAATTTTCACAAATCGACAAATCACATGAAGTTTTGTCCAACGTGTCCTCTCCCAATAGGTTTTCGAATATCAAAATCTGAGCAAACAGTTGGTGTATATAAAAATTGTCTTCAAGTTTGAGTCGTCAAGGCTCAAGGAACCATTGGAAACTTGGAATAATTTTGCCTTTGGCTTGGCGTGTCAAGAGAAAGTATGAACACATAGAATTGAAAAGTTTGAAAGTGTTCAATTGGAGGCAGCTAAAGTTGGATTCATTCAAAAATGGGAGAATTTAAGAAGGCAGCTTGGAATGAGTTGTACTTTTGGCTCCACCACCACGTTTGATTACCAACTTAGTCCATTATGACCACCCATTTGAAACCATCCATGTGGCTACCAATTCAAAATTAAGATCATATCACATATATAATATATGTATTACAATATTGGGTTGCTCTTATCTCTTGTAGAATTTGTAATTTCAATACTATAATAAGATAGAAAAGATCAATGGGGTGATGCTCTAAATGATGGGATTTAAAGTATTTCTAACATACACTTAAGATTTTCCATATAATATAAGAAGTTTGAAGGTGAATTTCATTTGCATCAAATTACAGTTCTTCAAACAAATTGAAATAAAATTTTGGGATGTGGGTTTTCAAAACTTAACATACTTTTTTTAGGATTGGAATAGATTTTTGTGTGGAAATAGACTCATGAGCTTGATCACGGTGCTAATCAATTATGTCAAATTAACTAGGCCAACAAAGCATATTTATGTACCACACATGCAATTGTCTAAGTTTTGTTGTTTTGAAAAACTATAGCCAAAATGCTTGACCCGACATGATAAGACAAGCTTAACTTGGTCCTCGAAAATATAAATACATGTTGTGCTTAGTGCAAGCTAGCCATTTGAGAAATTGATTGATCCCTTTTCCATGCATATCCAATAATTATTGTCATCCAAATGCTTTGTTTGCTTTAAGATTACAATTTAGGGCAATTGTAGGTCCATCTAAAATTTGGTTTCCCACATTATTATTATTATTATTATTATTATTATTGTTTATTGTTTATTATTATTATTATTATTATAATGTTTGTGTCCACTATAAACAATCATATTTTTAAAAGGAGAAAGCTTATTATAGTTGATTGTTATTGTTCTTTTACCCTGTTGTCTGTCTAGAATATGCACTTAATTTCATGCCATGCTTTCTTGAATAGAGAAAGATTGCTGTTCTTTCAATCCAATTCATTGTAGACAAAACTTTATCCCTTTATTTAGTTGATTTTTTCCCTTTAAAATCAAAATGATAATAATTTATAATCATATTAAATATTAATAAAATTAATCAATTTTGAACCGACAACCACTCTTACTTGACTCGAAAGAAAGAATATAACACAACTAGACATTAACAATATATATGTGTGTGTGTGTTATATCATATTGGTCAATTTTCAAAGTTCTTGTTTGATTTTGATTTCTTTTTGCTTGCGATAAGGTTGCGATCTTAATGTATTGACCCCGTAAGAGATTTATAAGCAACAAACTCAACAATCCAAGTCTTTGTCATCTTCCTTGATTAATTTATTCAACTGATTAAAATTTTTAAATCTTACCAAAAGTAGACAAAACCCAAAAGGAACAAAAAGTCCAAAGAAAAAGATTAGAGAGATATAAAGAGATTAGGGATTGGTTTGGATTAGTGTTATTCTTTGCATATTCCCATACGCTTAATATATTCAAATGGGTGAGAACTCTTTTCGATTGTGCAATAAATAAAGACAAGCTTTTGATTTGATTTTACCACAAGCTGCCTTCCATTTGGGTTCTAGAAAATGACCCTTGTTTAGATTATGGCCAACTCCAAATTCAGAAAAGATGTCAAAAAGTTTAGTGTACATCTTAAAAGCCAAATGCAGTGTTTGTTGGGTTCTTCACTTTATTTTGTTTTATTGTGAATTAACATATCTCTCCACAATGATCTACAACTATGACCTATCTTTGGGAAAACTTTGAACCAAACTGTTTGTGTAGATAGAACTTATGGTGGTTTGTTTGTTACAACTAAGCTGGCTATAATATGTTGGTGTAAGATACATTGGTATTTTTAATTTTTATATTAATTATTTTAAATTTTACATTAATATTTTAAATTTTATATTAAAAAAATATAAGATTCAATTGATACATAATAAATAAAAAATTTAAATTTAAATTATAATATTATTATTTAAAAAATTACATAATATTGTAATTAATTATAAATTCTCAATTAAGCAAAGTAAATTAGGTGTAGATGCTCTACAATAGAGTGGTCACATAATCTAAACATTGTATACATTGTTTTAAACAAGGAAATTTTATCGAATCAATAACATTAGAGATTTGTCAACTATGATAATATTTTGTATATGCATTAGTCATAAAAGTAATTAATATGAAGTAGAAATTAGAAACTATATAGAAGCTTAGTATGGACCCAACTCATTATTAAAATATGTTATCCATAAATTTTTTTAAATGTGATTATTTTATCACATGTTATAAATAATACGGTGTCGTTTTAATTAAATTAGTTAAGTAATTTTAAAATTTAAATATTTTTTATTATATATATTTTTAAATTTTTATTGTGACAATAATGTTGGGTCCCCATAATTTTTTATTTTCATGAATAAAGATTTTTCATTTGAATAAATAATAATAATAATAATGATAATATCCTACAATATTACGAAAATGAATAGATAAATAAAAATAAAAAAGAAAAATCGAGGGGTGTGGATCCGCTCGAAGAGCAGGCGCGTAGGGTACCGAACTTCTAAGACATTAAAAGAGGAGGGTGCCGCCGACGTTTTCCCAAAACGACAGTATTTACAAAACAATTAGTCATTGTTCCGCTTCGTGGACAAAGTGGGACCTAGTCAGCGATCTGGGGCCCACTACTACGTCGTTTTGATTGAATATCTGTCAGTTAACTTACAGATGGTCTGTGGATATGGACCAGAGCCCACCGGGAAGAAGTAGACAGAGAGAAGAAAGCTCCGTCTTTCTCCCAAGGGTCTCGACTGTGACGCACAACTGTCTGTTGCCATCTCCCCCCAACAGCACCCCACCTTCCCCCACCCCAACCAAATTCACACGTGCAGCGTCATTAATTTTCCACGTCACTTATTACTATTAAATTTTTTAATATAAATAAATTAAATTTAAAAAACTTTAATTCCTTTTAATTTTTTTTTTAATTTACCAACTTACTCATTTGGTTAATATATTTGAATGCTAGAAGAATCTAAAGATTTAGAGAATTTAATATTTTTTATGTAAATAATTAAAAAATAAGTGAAATAATCTTATTTGACAATTTTATTAAAAAAATTTATTTTAAATAATAATAATTACTAGATTTAAAATTTAACAAAAGTAAAATTTCTTAATGAATCTTATTCGTTATTTCTAAAAAACAAAAAACAAAAGAAAAACGTGAAAATTATTAATAGGTCGAGTCGGCATGCTGACTTGTTACTTTTCTTTCCACGTACCTGAATGTGGGCGCAAAAATAATAATAATAATAATAATAATAATAATAATAATAATAATAATAATAATGCATGANAATAATAATAATAATAATAATAATAATAATAATAATAATAATAATAATGCATGAACTTATCTTAAATACGGGTGACGTGTCGTTTAGGTAGTGGAGTTAATAAGTGCCGTTGATATGGGGATCAATTCAGGGAGTCAAACCCACGTCCGTGACTTTGGCTTCGGTAGGACAACATACAGACGCCGCGTTTCTTTTGTAATAATTCCACGTGGCAAGCTCTAGAACCCCCATTTCAGATTTCCAACCGTGCCAATTAGCTCTAACTATGACACAACAACGACTAAAAGTCTCAATTATACAGACACAACGTGAACAGGTTTCCCTCCTGTATGTATCCCGTATCGATACAAATTACGAACTTTAATATGATAATTAAATTTTAAAAAATAAAATTAATTTATAAATAAATAAAAGGGAGGAAAGAGTCTCACGGAAACATGCGGGCGTTGAGAGTTGTTATCTCTACACGTGCCAACTGTGTTAAGCTGTGTCCATGTGTTTTCCATCTAATGACCGAGTAATTCTGTTGGCGGACCAACTAATATTTTGACATCTGTCCTATATTTTTAATTTATTTTTTTTCCCATTAATCACGTTGAATTCGTGCTATGGATAAGGGCAAGGCGATTAATTAAGGTTCTAATTAATGCAAAAATTTGAAACTTAATTACAGTTTCATATTTTAAATAAATATTTCAAATTAAATATTTTAAAAAATATGACTAATTGTAAAATAATTTATTAATACAAATATAAAGAATAATATTATATTTATTATTTATTTTAATAACTTCAGCAATTTTTCATATAATCCTTCACAATAAAACAGGGTAACTGGCTAGTTTAAAAATTAAAAATAATATAAAAAAAATTTTAAATAAAAAATTAATATAAAATTTTATTATTTAATTAATATAATAAAAAATTTATAAAATTTTTTATTAATTTTTTATTTTTTATTATAAATATATTTATTATTTTAATAATACTAATATAATAATTTTATTTTACTTAAAATTCTGGTAAAAAAGAAAAAGGGGAAGCAAGCAGACACGGAAGAGTTCGGTTACAGTCAGCACAGGGTCACGTGCAGTCGACCACATTGTTACTACGATGCACTCAGTCATACAGCCACGAATGTGGTCCATGCCACTCGTTCACGTACTCGTATAAATTTCTTTAAGTCGGTCTCTCTTCGTCCTTATCCATACTAATTTCATTTTCCTTTTTATGCAAGCTCTCTCTGTTATGGAAAGTGTATTGGTATCTTTGATTTGCCGTATAGCGAGAGGATTTATGTTTCTTTCCTTTGAAAAACCACCCTGTTGAGAATAATTTATAAACGCCATAAACGTGTCCCAAAACAACAAAAAGTTTGCGTTTTCTGCGTTTTTTCTCGATTTTGTTTCTACTATGATATCGAGATCTTCCTTAGACTTGTTGAATTTGATATCGTTTGATGATTTTGGGCCTCTGAATCGCATCCCTCGAGTCATGACCGTTCCCGGAGTGATTTCTGAGTTCGAAAAGAGCGAGCAAACGACTTCTGACGGTTGCGAGAACATCGAGCCATGCGAGGTTCAACAACGCAGGATCATTGTGACGAATCAACTGCCTGTTCGAGCTTTTCGGGATGAAGATGGCGATAAATGGGGTTTCGAGTATGATCAAGACAGCCTTTTTTTGCAGCTTAAAGACGGGTTCTCGCCGGAAACAGAAATTATATACGTTGGTTCGTTGAACGTTGAAATCGGCGTTGACGATCAAGAAGAGGTTTCGCAGATGTTGTTAGAGAAATTTAAGTGTGTGCCAACGTTCTTGCCAGCTGATATACACAAGAAGTTTTATCATGGTTTCTGCAAGCATTATCTTTGGCCTTTGTTTCACTACATGTTGCCTCTGACGGCTAGCCATGGTGGTCGTTTTGATAGCGCGGAGTGGCACGCTTATTTGTCTGCGAACAAAGTTTTTGCAGACAAAGTCATGGAGGTGATAAATCCAGATGAAGATTATGTCTGGATACATGATTATCATCTGATGGTATTGCCTTCTTTCCTGAGAAAACGTTTTCATAGAGTGAAAATTGGGTTCTTTTTGCATAGTCCATTCCCTTCATCAGAAATCTATAGGACTTTACCTGTAAGAGATGAGATTCTCAAGTCATTGTTGAATTCTGATTTGATCGGCTTTCATACATTTGATTATGCAAGACATTTTTTGTCATCTTGTAGCAGAATGTTGGGTATTAATTATGAGTCCAAAAGAGGTTACATTGGTTTAGATTATTTTGGTAGGACTGTGAGTGTAAAGATTTTGCCTGTTGGGATTCATATGGGGCAGTTTAAATCTATTATGTCACTTGATGAAACGGCTGAGAAAGTTAAGGTGTTGAAGGAAAGATTTGATGGGAAAATTGTGATATTGGGTGTGGATGATATGGATTTGTTTAAGGGCATTAGTTTGAAGTTCTTAGCAATGGGAAAGCTCTTACAACAACGTCCAGATTTGAGGGGAAAGGTGGTTTTAGTACAGATTACAAACCCGGCAAGGAGCAGTGGTAAGGATGTGCAAGATCTTCAAAATGACACCAACAGAACTGCTGACGAGATCAATGCGAAGTTTAGCAAACCAGGCTACGAGCCGATTGTTATGGTTAAAGGGCCGGTGAGTACACAAGACAAGGTTCCATACTATGCCATTGCTGAATGCTGTATAGTGAATTGTGTGAGAGATGGGATGAATTTGGTGCCTTACAAGTATACTGTTAGTAGGCAGGGTAGCCCCGTTTTAGACAGCGCTTTAGGTGTTGATGAGAAGAATCCAACTCCAAGGAAGAGTGTTATAATTGTTTCTGAATTCATCGGATGCTCTCCGTCTCTTAGTGGTGCGATTCGCGTCAATCCTTGGAATGTTGATGCTGTTGCTGATGCCATGGATTCAGCCATAAGAATGAAGGAGCATGAGAAAATCTTGCGCCATGAAAAGCATTATAAGTACGTTAGCTCTCACGACGTTGCTTATTGGGCTAGGAGTATTGATCAAGACCTTGAAAGAGCTTGCAGAGATCATTCATTCAAGAGATGTTGGGGAGTTGGGTTAGGTTTAGGATTCAGGATTGTTGCTTTGGGGCCTGAATTCAGGAAGCTTGGAGTGCACCATATCGTCTCTGCTTATAACAGAACAAATAGCAGATTGATCCTTTTGGATTATGATGGAACTGTCATGTCACAGACTTCAGAGGATAAAAGACCTAGCCCTCAGGTTCTTACTGTCTTGAATGATTTATGCAATGATCCCAAAAACACTGTTTTCATCGTTAGTGGAAGAGGGAAGGATTCTCTAAGCAATTGGTTTAATGACTGTGAGAACTTAGGCATTTCTGCTGAACATGGTTATTTTACTAGGTAATGTTTTAACTTGTAAATTCACTGGATTTTGTTATTGTTCATAATTTGTTTTTTCCTCTGATGTTATGTTTGTTTATATGTTTGTAGGTGGAGTAGGAATTCGGGTTGGGAGACTTGCTCATTGACGAAGGATTTCAATTGGAAGAAGATTGCAGAACCTGTAATGAAGCTTTATACTGAAGCAACTGATGGCTCTTTCATCGAGGATAAAGAAACTGCAATGGTGTGGCATCACCAACATGCTGACTCTCATCTTGGCTCGTGCCAGGCTAAAGAACTTCTTGATCACTTGGAAAGTGTCCTTGCCAACGAGCCAGTCGTTGTCAAACGAGGACAACAGATTGTTGAGGTCAAGCCTCAGGTATGTTACTTGCAGCTGTTGATTGTTTGATATTGTGAATTCAGTGTCAAAAAAGCATTCAAAGTATTGAAAGTGACCTGTGGATCGGCGTAGAATAATAACGTTCTGTTATCTTTAGCCAATGGATAAATCATGTTACGCTTGTCTTGTCGGATTACAGGGAGTAAGCAAAGGAATTGTTGTCAAGAACTTGATTTCAATAATGAGAAGTGAAGTGAAGTCGCCAGATTTCGTGCTGTGCATAGGGGATGATCGTTCAGATGAAGATATGTTTGAGAGCATCGAGCAATCTGTTGCCGATCCTTCGTTGCCAGCCATTGCAGAAGTGTTTGCTTGCACTGTTGGTCAGAAACCAAGCTTGGCAAAATATTATCTTGATGATACAGCAGAAGTCATAAACTTGCTTCAAGGCCTAGCTACAGAAACTGTACATTCTAAGTCTGCATCTAATCAGGAATCACAAGAAGAGACACATCCAAAACGATCATAGGGAAAAGAGAGAATTTGGGTTTAGGGCAATTGATACAGGTAGCCTTGTGCAGACAAATATATATATATATATTTTTAGAACTTTCACAGTTCCATCTGAAAACCCAGTTAGAAAATTTACAATTTAGTCCATTCATCATCATCTTTCTTCTTCTCCCAGTGACAGGAAAACTAGTTTCTGCTTTCAGTTGTAGCTCTCCATAGACAATTGGCAACAACTTACATTTCCAGTTATTATATTTTCCATTTCTTTCTTAGCAGAGTTCAACAAAGTTGCTCTCAAACTCTTTTCCTAATTATGTTAGGTTCCCACAATCCCTCACACCAGGAATCAATGGCATTCATGTTTCAATCTATGTGAAACCGGAAAATGGGGTCAATCGAATCATTCTTCCAGTCATGTAAAAGTGAGGGAAATTGTACTGTAACAGACAGCCCTGTGTCACAGGTGGATTATTATTATTTTTTTAAAGATATGTTTATTAGATACCAAAAAAATTATTTTTAAAAATATTTTTTTTATTTAATATAATATTTTATCACTTTTTTTTTTTTAATTTTGTGACGTTTTTATTACAGTTAAATTTTTTATATATTTATTTCACTTTATATCAAGATTTATAAATTTTTTATAAATATATTTATTATGTTTTGGTTGAAATATTAAAATTAAAATAAATTTAATTTTAATATTATTTATTATAAATAATAATATTATTTTTTAAAAATATTTATTTATTAAAATATATAAAATTTATTTTTTTATAATTTAAAAATATTTTTTGGTGCTTTTTGGCACTTCTCAACCTCTTTAAAGTAAATTTGTCCACATCTTTCAATGCTATAATTGCCAATATCTCTTGTGGATAAGATCGGATCAAACTTGTGTAATTTTTCTGCGGGCAAATCCAAAGTTTCTTTGTCTTGGATGATAATATTAGGGTTTCCATGCAGTATCTTATTGATTGATCATCATATTCCTTTGTTATTTATAGTACTTAAAATGATGTCTGGCCTTTGATTTTGCTTTGGGAAGAAGCACCTTCAAGCCTCAAACTTTTAAGACATTTACAATTTATGTACAAGAACAATGAAGAATATTGAAACAAATAATTGACTATGAATTTTAGCAAACAAGGAAATTTAATTTTTGAAAATATTTTTTAAATAATGAATCAAATGCTAAAATTATTGTTAAAAAATAAATAAGTCGTATTAAAATTAATTAACACACTTTTTTAATTTTATTTTTTAAAAAAAAAATTAGAACAATGTATTATATAATGAGTAAGACAATTTTACTGTCAAATTTTAAAGAAATTCCACTAATTTTCTCCTCACACTTCCCACTAAACTTGTAAGATTCAGTCACTCTCTTGGATTCTATTCTTCGTTTTGTCCTTTGTTTTTTCGGTTTAATGATTTATGCCTCTTAAGAAGCTCGAATTCGCTGGGATGCAATGGAGAACTGAGCAAAGTTCAGTCTATATTTCTTGTGAAGGCTTCATGGTCAATGTACGATTCTCAACCCCAACTGACAAAGCTATTTCTAATTTTTACATGTTGATGTTCTTCGATTCATTAAAGTAGGACGGTATGAATTTATTTTTTTTAAAATTTTTTAAAGCCTTGAGTAAGTTCTTAAAAATGTAGTTCTTATAAAATTAAATATTGGATTAATTTAAATTAATTTTGAATTAAATTTGAAGGGCTCTAATAGATTGTCTGTGTGATTATGTCACTTGTTCTAAGGGCCACCTCTAATTAAAGCAAAATCATTAGTGTTTTTAAAGAAGTTTCAGTTTGAAGCTCTCTAATTTATTTTTATATTATATTATTATTCTAAAATTGAATAATAATATAATAATATTATAATTGTGTTCGTATTTTGACATTGTTAGCACTTGATATTAAACACAGAGCCACTAGAAAACACACTGATTTGCTTGTGCTCCCTGTCTTTTTGTGGCTGATTGGTTGGTGGATCATGCAGGAAGTAAGGGAGAATTCATTTCGAGGCTGTATCCCAATTGAAACATGGAGAAATGAAAACCCATGAAGGAAATAGAAAACCCATATATATATATATATATATATATATTATATTTAAGAACTTGATTTTGTCTGTGTGAACAGGTCTTCTGGTAATTTTAGAAATGCAGTTCATCATGCTAAAGAAGAATGATATTTGCATTTGTTTAATAATTTGAGGATTGTAGATCGCAGTTGTTTTCAATCAGTATTGTTTCATCAATTTTTGAAGTAACAGTCATACAACATTTCATTTTGAATGAATAGAATCAATCATTTGATTATGTGTACTTGAAGGTGAGGACAGGAGAGTCTGGTGCATATCTCTAGAAGTTTGGCCTGAAAAGTGATTAAATGGAGATTGACAGGCTCAGCTACTTGCCAAACTCAATAGTCTCTCACATTCTGCACTCAATGACACCAAATACGCTGTGCGAACTTTGTTCTTTAATTATGTCTTGCATCATCGTCAGCCCTTCAATCTCTGCAGACGCAGGCTTTATTTCCCAGGGCAAAACAAAGTCTTTTGTCCTCAGAATTTTCTATGATGCCGTATTACAGAGTCTCGAAGAGCTTGATACTGATCTCAGTGGGTTTCTTCGATCACATTTTGGGTGTCAAACTCCGCGGACTCTCAAACTGGGTAAAATCATTAATTTTTGCACCATTAATTACTTTGAAGCTCTCTGGAGTACGAATGTCTAGGAAATATCATAGCCATGATCTCTTCTCGAGTTGTTTGAATCTTTAGAACCTACTCTTAATTGATTTTCATTGGCCTACCTTGCTTACCTTCACCATATCTCCTGCACAGCTGGTTAACTTGATCAATCAGATTCAAAGTATTATAGCTCAAAAAAGAAGAGGAGGCTTGCATATCTGCACCAAGTCTCAAATTCTTCGACTTAATAAAATTATTGGATTGTGGTTTGAATCTCCCTGAAACCTGTAGCAATTCAGACTTTTGTTGCTCTGGTGTCTTGTGGTGTGACATTCAGTGGAGTATGGAGTAACACTTGTTTGTTTTGGCTACGAACACCTCTCCACTGGACTGGAAGGAAATAAATTCAAAGCTTAGCTCAGATGAAGCTGTGGTTCAACAATTCCTGAACTGCTTCAGGATTCTGGGTTTGTTTCTGTTTTTCATCGACTATTTTGCTGTATGTTCTAAGCAAACGGACGGTCATTATTTCTCTGGACTATTAATATACTCCGTGGAATTCATCGTTTGTTATAATTAAAATAAAATTTAAAATATAAATAAAAAATTTTAATAATTAATATAAAATTAATAAATTAAATATATTTTATCTTTAATATATTATTATCAAATTTATAAAAAAATTATTAATATTTATTATCTTTATAATTAATAATATATCATTAAATAATTTTTTTATTTTATTTAATATTTTTATTTTAAAATAAATTATTAATTTAAATATTATTATTTTATTAACTGTGACAGTGAGTGGTACGTGATACATGAACATGACTTCTTCTTTTCTTTCAAAAAGACGATTCAGTCCCTATTAAGCAAAGAAACGACATCAGACTAGTTGTCCAAGTCATCCGGCAGACCAAACTAATCCTTCTACTTTATAAAATTACTAATATGTTTAAATTTGAAAAATATTTGAATTTGCACCTTTTTATTCCTAATTTAACATAAAAAAATTTAAAATAATCTAATAAGTTCCTATGATTTGTTTAATATTTTCTTAAAAATTTAATTACTTTACTTAACATGTAATACATGATGATACTAATTCATTTTTGGCAATAGTGCGAATCGATGGGGATAAATTTGAAAAAAGTTATAAATTTGTAAGTATATTTATAACCTTTACAAAATATTGGGACTATTTTGATAATTACCCCGTCAACTTTTTCCCTCCCGTTCGTTGACTTCTGGTTTGTGACAACATGTATTGAACTTGCTCCGAGTCCTGATTCTTTCTCTAACATACAAAACAAACACTAGTCGTTTATCATTAATTACGAGCTTGCACAACAAAGCTTGATTCAGATAGAGAAACAAGATGAAGCGCAACACCTGTGGTGGGGTTTTAAGAGATCAGATTTGAGTTTCTTTTGTGATGGAGTTGAAGAAGGAAAAACTTATCAGGTAGTTTTTTTTTTTTTTTTATTTCATTTTGTTTTATGTTGTTGTTATATGTTTTCTTTTTCTGGGTTCACCTTGTTTTCAGGAAATAGTGGGTGGGTGACTTTTTCTGGGAATTCTCTTTGCTAAGTGTTTGCTTGCTGATAAAATTGGGATAATGATATTGGGACTTTTAAGAAAACTGGAATTAAACTATTGGAACATATTTGAGCTAATCGAGGATTTATTTTTGTAATTATTTTTGTTTGTAACTTAAGAAATCATAAGTTTTAGATTTGGTGCTATTTGATACATACGAAAGCTAGAATTTTGCCCAACGGAGCCTTAAAGGACTTCTTGGTCCTCAATTAGTTGGAATCAAAACAACTTGAAGCATAAAATTATTTGAGTTAAATTTTCTGGGACACTTTATTTGTTTTCGCTAAATTTTAAACTCTTTGGTTGCTTAGTGTAGGGTAGTGTTTCAGAGCATAATCATTTTTTGATGCTTGATTAAACTAGGGGTTGTTTGATTTGTGGAAAATTGCTGCTTTTATATTTTTGTTGCAGTGAAAACTTAATGCATTTGACGATGAGAACTAGAAGTCATTTGTTGATTGGTTTCTGAGTCGTTCTAAGGGCAAGTGAATAAAATGAAATGGAATGTGTTTATCCTTCTTGTCAACCAAATCTATTATCAAGGTATAAACAGAAGGAAATGAAAGTGAAGAGCTGTTTTTACTATTCAATAGATCTTAGGAATTTGTTATGTTTCTTTACTTAGCTTCATAAAGCTGCGGAAATCTTTTTATACCAAAATGGATGGAATTATCTATTAAATTTATTGTTTGAAAACTCTTGTAGGTTTTATCCTGATGGAAAACAACAGAAAGAAACTTTGTGGGGAAAGAATGGCCCCATTCACCTTGAAAAGTCATCGTCAATATACAAGAGTTCATTACCTTCAACGGTCAATGGAGTGCTGGGGGGCAGAAGCCGACTCTCAGAAACAAGCAAAATTGGAATGCATAAGGGATTTTCACAGGAAAAGACGCTGTGGTACAAGAGAATACTTGACCCGGGTAGTGATATTGTTTTACGATGGAACTGGGTGTTCATAGTCTCGTGCTTGGTGGCACTTTTTGTTGACCCGTTGTATTTTTACTTGCCTGCTGTGGGAGGGGATGGGGGCACTTCGTGTGTGAAGACTGACTTGAAGTTACGAATTATTGTGACTTTGTTCCGGACTATAGCAGATCTTTTTTATTTGTTGCACATGATTATTAAATTTAGGACAGCATATGTTGCACCAAGCTCTCGGGTATTTGGAAGGGGTGAACTTGTCATGGACCCGAAGAAGATTGCACGGAGGTATCTAAGATCTGACTTCTTCATTGATCTTATTGCAACCCTGCCTCTGCCTCAGGTATTTTATTCTGACATAAAAATTTGACTTTCTAGTTTCTTGACATTATGGTTAGTATTTTCTAACTGATTTTGTAGTGTTCTACTTTTTATTCTGGGATAATGCTTACAATGAAATTCTGTGTTGATTTGACTTGGCATCCTTTTATTATCTTCCCCCACTTTGTTGATATGTTGTTGGTTTGAAGTTGCTTCAATCTGTTGAAATTGTTTTCTCTTTCTGTTATTTTCTTTGCTCTTTGTTTCTCGGGGCTTAAATTCATTACTAGACTGGAAACCTAATTCTTTTTTCAATAAGTGATGTTTATATTTTCCATAAAATTTTCCTCTAGCTAACTGATCTGGATTTATCTTGTACAAGAAAAATACTGTCAAAAGGTTGTTGGTTCTCTTGTTTTCTTCAAGAGGATAGAAATTTCCTCGGGTCATCACATGACAAGAAAAATGTTGTCAAAAATACCCAAGCTTACTTCTCATAAGTGTATGTCAGTAAGGTTTCTATCTTTTCCACTCAATATATTTAAGTAATTTTGTGAGAATTGTTATATTACTTGTTCCAGGTAGTATTGTTTGACAGTTGTTCTGTGCTCATGGGATTAGCCTGATGAGGACAGTATTAGCAAACTACAGATGGTACAAATAGGTCTAGTCAAGGTCCTGGTGTTAATGCATGGGGTGGGGCATTCTTAGGGATTATGAAGGTGAGATGCTTGTATGTTTGGACATTGGAAAAAATGAGCTTTCAGCTGCAAGCTAGTGTGACCGAATGGCCAAAATTTTCCATCAAATATAATCTCGTTTTCCTGATTTCAAGAATTTTAACCTCATTTTATCATCTCTTTAATTTCTGTTTGTGAATGGGGCGGGCTGGGGTGGAGTTTGGGCATATAAAAACTTAAAAAAAAAAAAGTGGGGGATCTTCTTCTCCCATCATGTTTACAGAACTTTTTACTTGTAGACCAAATCAAGCTTTGTGGTGTTAATTGCCTTAAGGATCCAAATTTCTAGGATAAAATGAATTGATAGCATTAGTTTCTTAGATATGTATATAGGTTGTAAATGTCTTTCCCTCTGTGGTTAAAAGTCTTCTGCTCTTTCATAAATGTTTCATTTGGAGGTTTTAACCCAAGTCTCTCTGTCATACTGAGGTGGCCAGTCTCGGAAATTAGATTTTGAGTAATTTGAAAATTTTGTCTGGTCTTTGGTACATTTAGGAGTACAGGCACACTCACACAAAAGAAATCCAACCACTTTATGGTGGGAAACTGTAAATATTTGCATGAGAAAACAACTTCTAGCCTTTTCAAGCATCTTTGATAATCCTCAGTGCCATTCTTTTCTTGTTCGTGGAATAAAATGCTAAATTTGGTAACCTGATGATAGCATGCTAGCATGCAGTTCTGCTTCTTTTTCCATGTGACCTGTTAATTTCACTAATGATATCATTTTTTACTTGCTCTGCTTTTAGACCTTTTCAAGCTGTAACTGAATTTACTTTTACACAGATAGTAATCTGGTTTATCATACCAGCAACAAGAAGCTCCCGAACTGATCACAACAACAATGCTCTTGCATTGATAGTTTTGCTACAGTATGTTCCCAGATTATACTTGATTTTTCCATTAAGTTCTGAAATTGTTAAAGCAACTGGATTTGTCACAAAGACTGCTTGGGCAGGAGCTGCATATAACCTGTTATTGTACATGCTGGCTAGCCACGTATGTATTCTTATTACTTTCATATCTAAAGATATTATTTTGTTGTTTTATGCACTTTATTGGCAAGATGGATAGAAAATCACGATTTCACTTGCTTTTTATTCAGGTTGTAGGGGCTGCTTGGTTTTTATTGTCAGTTGACAGGTATACATCATGCTGGAAAAAAGAGTGCAAGAAGGAAGTTAATCTTACCACATGCCTTAACTTTTTAGATTGTGATGTTTTCAACAATGACGATCACAATATATGGGCAACTAGTACCAATGTGTTCCTTAATTGTGATGCAAACAATAAAACTATCACTTTCAGTTATGGCATATTTGAAAATGCAGTTACAAAAAAAGTTGTCTCCTCGGCCTTTATTGAAAAGTACTTCTATTGTCTGTGGTGGGGTCTACAGCAGCTTAGGTATGATTTCATTCATTTTATGCATCAAAGTCACTCGTTTTATGTTGATTTCAGTTTCCTTTCTGTCTTCCACGGCTAGATTTGATGGCTGTGACACCAAAATTGTTTTCATTATCATTCCCTTTTTCTGTATCTTTTGAATTGTATGTTGTAGTTCTTAGACTGGAATGCACAACTGATTTATGTGAATAGATTGGCTCTTAGACACTGATGTATGTTATATAGCCATATTAGATAAGACAACAATAAATATAAAAAACTAACTGTATAAATAGTGCAGATACAATAAAATGACATATAAATGCGTGACCTTCATAATAGGATCATCCACATGAGATGAAAATACATATGCAGAAAATTGCAAGATTACCTCATAAATTCTAGAAATTTGTTGGTTCTTTTTGGTGTCTAATCAATTTGTTTTGGAGAAAAGTTTTAGGTTTATGACTGCTGACAGACAATTTCTGAAAAGAAAGTTATACCCATTCAATTTCCAAATGACCCAAAAGTTTAAGCTGATAGGTAATTGCTCAACAATGATATATATAAGGTCTAACATACACCCCTGGAAATCCCTGCTGTAAGCCACAAAATAACCACCCATCTTGTACAAAGCTGAGACAAACTATACAACTTTAATCAATACCTCTTCCATTTGAGAGGGACTGTGAGGGGTGGAGCTCCTAATTCTCTCCTTTCTGATGATCCGAAGAACTGCACAGCACTTCCATAGCTTGCCTTTGGCGTATACAATGAATAAAATGAGGAGGGCGACTAAAGAGTGCTCTGATTCAAAGACCATGTTTGTTGCTATAATTATAGAATGAGTATTGTATTCTATTTGGAGAGGTCCCTTTAATGATTGAAACTTATCAAAATAGCCATCATAGGTGATATGGCGCTTGGTCTTTGAATTAAAGCTCAGAAACTACTTCCTAACGTTGCATATCGATTGTATAATTCATTGTCAGTGATTCTTTCCGGAACATTGCATCCCAGACCATGTTATAAGGACACAGTAAAATATAATTATTGGTGAATCAAAACACTTTGACCAGAAAATGGTTGGATGTGTAAAATAATTGGTAGTTGAAGCTGTAATGTGCGAAGTATGTACACTTGTTGAGATTTATATTTCAAATAAACAAGGAATTGGGGGGACCTAGTTTAAATATTTCTGGAAGAGTAAGAAACTGAAGTTGGATTGAACATATGGAATGTTTCATTTGATGATGTATTCTCTTTGGTATAACTTGATTTGCAAAGCAATTGCTTTGATATGCCGGCTAAATATATTTTCTTTCCTTTTGGATCTCTGTAGAGTAGTGGATGTACTTACCATTTGGAACTGGAGCATGAATTTATATTTTTGAGATTATTTTAAACTTTTAAATGCTGGCAACCTGTCTGGGACAATATGGTCAAATTTTATGGTAATATATATTATGTGATTTTGTTTACAAATGTTGATTCATGACTTTTCTTGCTTCCTTATTATCTCAGTTCATATGGTCAGAATTTGTCAACAAGCACATTCATTGGGGAGACATCATTTGCTATACTCATAGCCATCTTGGGTCTTGTTCTCTTTGCTCATTTGATAGGAAATATGCAGGTATCTGAAAACACAGCATCATTGAATTTTTCCTTTCAAACTTACTTTTCTTGGTGATTATGACTGTTACACGCTGTATTACCTTGTCAAATTGTATATTGGTGGCAGTTGAGATTGGGAGCTCTTGTTTCTTCTTCATTCTTTCCTTTTTCTTCTCTTTTCATGTACCGCTAGAAAAGTAGTAAACTTTAGAAACCATGATAGTATCTTGTACACTTGTTTGTAGTTGGCAATTGATATTGCTAAATCTTCTTCATTGTGTTTTCCTTTTTCTATTTGTTCCCGCATTACTTGCAGTGGTCGGTTAATATTTGAATTGAAATTTGTACAAGATTTCATTGATTGTTCCACTTTTGTATATCATGCTTGTCATCTTTCTTCTCCTGCAAAAATTTTAGTGGTTTAAAATTGTTTTTGTGATGTAGACATACCTGCAATCTATGACTGTGAGACTCGAGGAATGGAGACTTAAGCGAAGAGACACTGAGGAGTGGATGAGGCATCGCCAACTACCTGAAGATCTGAAACATCGTGTTCGACGTTTTGTTCAGTACAAGTGGCTTGCAAATCGGGGAGTTGATGAAGAAGCCATTCTCCGTGGGTTGCCAGCTGATCTCCGCCATGATATTCAACGTCACCTATGCTTGGACCTTGTTCGACGTGTATGTTTCTTTTGAAGTTTTATGTTGTTAGTGTAAGCACGCATTTGTTTGGTAATTGTTGTACTCTATCCAAAATCACAACCTGCTTTTTCTTTTGCAGGTCCCATTCTTCTCACAAATGGATGATCAGCTGCTTGATGCAATATGTGAGCGTCTAGTATCTTCCTTAAGCACTGAAGGCACCTATATTGTCCGCGAGGGTGACCCTGTGACGGAAATGTTGTTTATTATTAGAGGTAGATTGGAGAGCTCTACAACTAATGGTGGTCGGACTGGTTTCTTCAACTCTATTACGTTGAGACCAGGTGACTTTTGTGGCGAAGAGCTCCTTGCCTGGGCCTTGCTTCCAAAATCCACCCTTAACTTGCCTTCTTCCACGCGAACTGTTAGAGCTCTGGTTGAAGTTGAAGCTTTTGCCCTGCGAGCGGAAGACCTAAAGTTTGTAGCTAACCAATTCAGACGCCTACATAGCAAGAAGCTGCAACATACATTCCGGTTCTACTCCCACCACTGGAGGACATGGGCTGCCTGCTTCATACAGGCTGCTTGGCGCCGGCACAAAAAGAGGATGATGGGAAATACTCTCACAACAGCAGAATCGTTCACTTCAGATGAGCGAGAGTCTGATGAGACTGAGCAAGAGGAAGAAGAGCATTATCCTGCTAGTTCAAATCCTTCTCAGGCAAAACTGAACCTAGGGGTTACGATACTAGCTTCAAGGTTCGCTGCCAATACAAGGAGGGGAGCACAGAAGATCAAAGATGTCGACATGCCAAAATTGCGAAAACCTGAAGAACCTGACTTTTCCGCTGAGCCTGATGATGACTGATTAAGGGCATTAGGCTAGCAGTTTACCATACCTACATCCCTTTATAGAATCCTTCTAGATGGGTTCGGGAATGCCACATTTTACGCAATATTTGTGAACAGTCGGATTCTTGTCTGGTCCTGCTACTAGAAAAGCTTTTCAATGGGGTTTGAGAGAGGAGTTCGTTGTGAGGGGTAAAATGGAGGTGGGACCACGTTTTCATATCCTTTTGTTAACTGTATATTGCTATTAATATTACATTCAACATGTCAGCTTTCATCCGAGGGAAACAAATAGCGGTCTGAAGAATTGGCCTTAAAATCCACTTACGATGCATCAACTCATTTCTTTTGACTCTTAAGATTTAAGATCAATTTGATTCTCCTATACAAACTTCAAATGTGTCCATACGCAACCATCTTTTCTTGTTCAATGCAGTCAACTATGACAAGATTAATCACTATTCTTAATATCTGGGCACAAGAAAGCTTCAGGTTAAAAGAAAGCCTATAAAAAGCAACTGGTCTAGGAGCAATATTGATGGATTTTCCGTTTATCTTCTGACAAAAATAATTGTAGGCAACACTATGTACAAGTTGCAACCAAATGCTTATCAAAGTGGTTGCCGCAGAGCGTGTAAATCTGAAAACATGGCGAACACAATCAACCATGCCATCTATCTGAGAAATTATTGTACAGAGATATGTTGCCATTACATGGTTATTTCATCCTTCATCCGGCCTTTAGTTTGCTATCCCTTTCATGAGCCATACCTGTCGATGTCATAAAACTCTATGTTCTTATACTTTTGGGATATTATCTCTGCTTGAACTTTTCTAGCAGTGTCTGTTGCACAACCAACAAGAATGAGAACAGAAGTGCCTGCGAATCCCCTGAATGCAGTCAAGTGTGTGGTCTGTTCAATCACAGCAGGACCGGCAGCAAGAATTGCTAAAAATGCTGAACCCAGCACTGATATCCGACTAAGAACCTATATTTTTAACATCGAACGTGGAAATGAGTTTATGATCATTTTGAAGCCAAACAAGGCTTTGCATTTATGCAGTAACTTAAAATTCTAGCTGAAATCCCGTATGGTTGATCTTGCAAAGAATTCAAAGTGGAACAATACAACTTTCATAAGACAAAAATAGAAATGCAAAATAGATATATCACCGTAAGACAAAAAACACCACGTGTAAAGATGACTCAAAACTAAACATGGATTTACAACAATGATGTATTCATTTCAAAGGAAAAAAAAATTACCGTTTTAATAAATGCAGCCGTGCTTTTCCCTGGTCGGACTAGTGGAATCGATGCTCCTTGGCGCTTCAACTGTTCACTCACATCATCAGGGTCCAATTGTAGGAAAGTATAATAGTGGTTGAAGAATGCTATCAAGAGAATATTGGTAGGGAGGTAGAAAGAACCTACAAAAATTTTATCCTCTTAGGTTTGGACCACAATCAATTCTAGATTTATAAAAGAGAAACTACATATGTTAAATGCCAATAAGAATATGCTCATCATGATTTAACTTTTTTGTTGATTCTCTACCAAACCCAGACTCATTTTATCCCCAAACATACATAGCCCTTAATGAGAAGATAAGTGGCCATGAAATCAAATTGTGCTCACATCTATCCAATCCATGCAATATTCGAAAGTCTTGGAAGGAGCACAATTAGACTTAACTTAAATTGCATAGTGCACCAGATGGTATATTATGCAGAGTCAAACATGAAAAATATTCTAGAGACCAACAGCTGTCTACAGCTGAATTCAAATTGCACAAATGAAATAGCTAATATTTTTTGAAATTCTACTTGTACTCATTTTTCAACAAATTTCACCAGCCAGATCTTACCCCCTGGATTCAATGCCACTGCAGCCTTCTTTAGCACAGCTATACCAGTGAAGCGTGCTAAAGTACCGGGAAGAGCCAGTGACGATGTTGAAAATATGATTGGCATCACTCCAGAACTATTCACCTGTTCAATGAAAACAATTATATAACAAGAATAAATTAAAAAGATGTACAATCCCAACAAAAAGGGGAAAAAAATAAAGAACTGAAATGAACCTTGAAGGGTAGATAAGCAGATCTTTGGAGCCCGCCGCTTCTGCTGGTGTATCTTGAGGCATAGTTGAGAGGGATTTTTCTCTCTGCTTCCTGAAACCCTTCGTTGAGATAATTGTTAATTGTTTGCGCTAACCCAAGTATTTATCAAACCTAATAAATAGCATTTACCTGAACATATACAATGCTGAGGACTAAAAGGAAGAATGACACAATAATGCCAACAAGCCCAACGTAGTTACCATCCTGAAATGCCTGGGCAACTGTCCTACCAAACGATGCTGGTAAGTAAGAGATAATGCTTGTGAATATTAAAAGAGATGTGCCATTTCCAAGTTTTAGATCAGAGATCCTTTCCCCAATGTATGTCGTAAATACAGAGCCAAGGGTCAATAAAGTAACAGATGAGAGAGCCCACTCCGTACTGAAGTCATTGACATAGGGACGAAGGTAAAGCACTTGGCCAATTGCCTGTCAGCACAAAAAAGATGTATAACAGAATATTATATGCAAAGCTTAGCAATATATTCTCAAAGGACTCTTCCAGGATACGTGGAATACATTGAAACCATTAACATAATAAATAAGTTAACAGTCGGTCAGGTAGTCCATGCTCTTAACATTCTTCCATGTTTTTTGCGCTACTATAGGACTTCAGCAATGCATCAAAATGATACTTATCAAGCAAAAGTTGCAAAAATTTGAAAAAAAGGTATATGCATTTGTGCCAAGATTTCAAAGAACCTGACTTGACTAAATTAGAAACTGTAAGCTTCCTAATTAAAGTACATAACCTTTTACTAAACAGGATCCCAAGATCCTTACCTGTACTATTGCAAACCCAACTGAAGCATATCGAGTATACTGAAGCACTTTCTTTCTTCCTGCTTCACCTTCTCTTTTCTGAAGATCTTGCAATTTGGGATAAACTTGCGCAAGAAGCTGAAACACAATTTGTGCATTGATAAAGGGAACAATACCAAGAGAGCATATTCCAAGTCTACCAATGCCGCCTCCAGAAAATGTATCCAATGTGCTTAATATACTGTTCTGATCCAAATTTCCTACAAAAGCTTCTCGATTAACCCCGCCAAGAGGTATATATATTCCAAGACGGGATAGGGCCAAAAAACCCAAAAGCTTTAGAAATTTTCCAGGTAATGGGCCTTTAAAGAAGTCTCCAAAATCAATGGAACTGTCCTCAATTGCAGCTGCCAAAGTTAAAGGTATTCTCATCAAGTGCTAAGGACTCTTACTATCAATTGCCACTAGAATATTTTTAGGGAATAACATTTAAAAGCCATGAGAGAACACCTGCCACTCCTCGAGCTGAAGAAGATTTTTCCCTTTTTGTGTTGGAGGTGCTCTCAAATGTTGGTGATAACAAGCTTAGAAAACTTTCCCAAGCACTATTTAGACCATAAAATGCATCTGGATTGATACCCAAGGCATCAAAAACTGAACCCTCACAGCTGAGAAGGAATTCCAAACAACAAGAGGATAAACATTACCACAACTGCAAATTAACCAGATTTCTTGCAATTGTTGAGAAGTGATAAAGAGTGAATTTAATATATAATGTACGTTATGATATGGATGGACTATTGAAGATTTCTACCCAATTAAGACTTAATGAGCACAAAACTGGCATGATTATAACATCATAGCTTTTAGTACAAGTGTCGTGTATGATTTCATAGATGTCTCAATTTCAAATGGACATTGTCAAACAGGATCTTACATACTACTCAGGAACATGTGAGAGAAATGAGCAATCATACTGGCAAACCGATAAAATACAAGGAAGGAGCCTGACTAATGCCAAAAGTTAGTCCAGCCTCCTCAAAGTATAATAAAATTAATGAGTTTGCATTCATTGGAAGAATTGCATGATCACTACATTATTTCACCCTCTCGCCTTCTTCACTCAAAGTATAATATATATATAATGAGTTTTTTCGCCCCACATCACTTCGGAACTTCTACTTTACCAAGCCTAGAAACAACATATAATCAAACTAAATCCTAAATATTCTTAAAGTTTCTTTTGATCAAATTTGACAAGCTTAACATTCAGACTGCAAATGAATCCAATTCAGTTCCTCATCACTCCCCCACCCTGCAATTTTTGGTACTCGTTTCCACTTCTCTAGTTCTTTCCCTTCTACATTAAGGAACATACGATTACTCTACATAGTAAAAACACCCAAACAAATCATAATTACTCCTGTAACTCCGATTACAACCTGCCATTTCACGTAACAACATATATACAAAACGCTAAACACAGAAACGAAATATAAAAAGATATAATAAACAGAAAACTCAAAAGGGTATTTCATAACCGTAATACCCGTTAGAAAAAAGGCCAAAATTCCATGATTTGGAGGTACCGGTAGCGATGGCGCTGGAGGGTTTTCTTTGAACAGAAAAACTGGCTCTACATATCGGATTTCTGAGTCTCCGGGCGGACTTCTCGGGACTAGAAGGATTGAAACAAAGAGGCCAAGAAGAAATTTCTCTGACAGTTATCAACATTTCGCCTTCGAACTCTATCTGTTCACCTTGAGCTCTCGTCTTTGTTGTTGTCCAGTTGAGTTTGGTTCGGAGCTTAAGAAGTGGACGTTAACAAATCTAGTTGAGATTCTGTCTGCCAACATGATAAATAAAAATTAATGTTTAATAAAATCAACATATTTAAAGGACAACTCATGCCATCAGAAGCTTGTCATAATGAGCCATTTGCCCGGAAATGCTAACTGCACCCTGTATATTTCAATATAACCCCTTCTAAATAAACGGTTGGGGCTATTTAGAATTTATAGCGGGTTAAATAGAAATGGTAGATATAGTTTGACCATACCCGAATAATTGTTGGGCCGACCCAAATAATGTTTCTTTCCGTCTCTCACTCGAATTGTATCAACTAATCATAATTCTCATAACATTTATTCTCACTTGCGGAAGAACATTTTCTTCATTAGTTTCTAATTAATTCTTAATTAAATTTAACGTATTTAAAGAAATATTATTTAAATGTGTGGGTGGGAAGAGATTGGATAACGCAAAGTTATCATCATCTTGTCCTCTTTTCTTAAAAAGTTGTACCCATATTTTATACCAACATTATTAATATATAGCATTGTCCTCACAACTTTTAAGACAATTAAAATTTAATATAAGCACTCCCCCTCTTTCATTCGTGAAGCATTGATTCAATATATCATAAATGAAAATTAATACTAGTTTGATTAGCATCATTAATGATGAAAGCTTGATAAATTTGAACTAAAATTAGATATTACATATTCTATGACGATTTAAAATACGTGACATTAATCGATCAATATAAAATTAGAATTTAAGTTTAAAATTAATTATATACTATTATTTAATTTTTGATTTAATATTATATTTGATAAAAATCATATTCTTAAAATTTAGAAGAGTCTATTTGTATAACATGCAAGTAATTTTCTCACTTAAATAAATCAAACATGGGACAACAAGTGAGCCAAATTAGGATAAAGGTTTATTGCTAAGGAAATTATGGAGGTGCATGCCCATGTTACATTGCCCCCACTTAATTATTGAGATGATTTAGAGGGAGCAGGTAGGCATGGTGTTCCAAAAGCATACATACAATCCACAATTACAAAAGGCCATGTTGTGATTTGTCATCTACTTGTTCCATTCCATTCAATTCCATGCCTCTCCTCTCTTCATTCATTCCATTTTTATCAATAATTTATTTCAAAATTTCTTTTTCATTAAATAAATAATAGGTTTGAGTGAAAAAGTTGATGCATTGAGTGTTCCTTCAAAGACAATTTTTTTTTTCCTTTTTATGGGTTTAGGTAAAAAATAAGACCCCACTATCTATTTTCTTTTCTTTTCTTTTCTTTTTGTAGTTATTTATTTATTTCTAAGACATATATGAATATTATGCAATTATATTTTTCAAATTTTAAAAATTACAAAAAAAAAGCAAAAAATAATGAATAAAAAAAATTAAAAAATTGTACAATACAATTGCATATATTATAACCATAATCTTCTCGCGCGCGCGCGCGTGAGAGAGAGAGAGAGAGAGAGAGAGAGAGAGAGGTAATGTGGTTGGCTAGACAGGTGGGTGGATGGGGGAATATTATGGTGAATAGTAGAAAGAGTAGTAGAGCTCAACACAAAAACAACAAAAGCAAAACAAGCTAAAAGCCACTTAACTAATACATCCCTTTATGCATTTGATTTGCTATGTGTTGAACTTTGAGCTACTCTTTCCTAGTTCTTCTTGTTGTCCACATCCACCTTCTCCATTAACTTCTTTTATATGCTTTCTTGTGGTGCACATTCCTCTTACTTTCTTCCCTACATCTCTTTGATGCAAACAACATACCCATTTGCATAACTTTGCTCAATTCGTATTCAAATTATTCACTCTTTTGTTTCAACCCATTTAAATTTAATTTAATGACATTTATTGCTAATGTATATTGGGGGTAAGTATAATGTAATTTGAAAAAAATTACATATTAAAAAAACGATAGTTAATTAATTTGTTTTACATGATACTACACTTATTAAATAACTCGTTATAAGTATAAAAAAAAAGTAAATTAAAAAAATGATTAAAAAAAAATAATCAATTAAAAATTTGAATATATGTAAATTTTATATCGTATTAAAAATATAAATTAATCAAAAAATGTTACGCATCTTATCTTTATAAACTTTGTCTCACCAAATTTTTGTTGTATATGCAATTACATTAGTATCACTTTTAATACAAGAAAAGGAAGAAAGGAAAAGTAATGGCTACTTTTGTTGTCTCTTCTTTTCAAAAAGGCATGTTATGCAAAGCATAGAAAATTTCCCAACAAAATGTTAAATTATATGCAATGCCACCACCGGCCCTAATCAAAAAGGTGGTTGAGTGGTCGAATCAAGGTCCGTTTCATATGGACCATTAGCTGAGCCGCCCGACGCGGTTGTGGCTCCCGCCGGCATGTCTAACTAAACGGCCAAACCCCACCCCCTTTATTTGCTTCATTTTTTTCTACTTGCACAACTTTTGGGACTTTTGTTAATTAGTTTTTATGATTTAAAATGTTTTTTAATTTCCTAATATTTCATTAAATAAGAAAAATAATTAATGATGGATTATTATTATTATTTTTAATTATTTTTATTATTAATTCTCGTAATTAACTAAAAGCTTATAATGTAATTTTAAAAATTACCAACGGCACACATATTTTAAAATTAGGCAATGATCTCTTTCAAAATCTTTTAAAAAAAATTATTTATCATACATTAGATAAATTTATATATTTAATTTTTTAAATTATCCAACCATTTTAATTTTTTTTATTTGTGTTTCAAATATTTTTATTATATATTTTAAATTTTATTAAATATTTTAAAATTTTTATTTTATATTTTAAGTTCTTTTTATATACTATTTTAAATTATTTTAAATTTTGTATTAATATTTTAAATTATTATTGAGAGATGTATGGTACACCATATTATATTCGTGGTTCCTTGTAAAATTTTATTACGACTTTTTTGTTTAATATTAGATCAAATCTTAGAGAATGATGAATCAAATCTTCCTATCAAGAGTCGGTGAATCTTGATTTCATGGAATTTAAATTTTTTTATTTTATTTTATATAAAATACACCTAGGGGGAAGTCTTATATTTAATTAATTAAGGTGAATGTACTCATTCAAAAGTCCAATTTATTTTTTTTTCTAATAAATTTATTTAAGTAAGTTGATTTCTTGTGATTAGGTCTTATAGGGAATCTAAGAGAGGAATCAATTCTAGGAGTTCTATTCCAAGACTTTCATATAAAGACAAAACAAAAAACAAATATTTGATTGGATTAATAAATTATGTCTATATAATTAATTTTGTTATAAAATTAAAGTTTTGAAAAGTACATATTATTGTATTATAATGCAAATTTGACCCCAAAAATAACATTAATTACTCAAAAACAAAAAATGGGTTTGCTTGAAACAATAATTTAAAAATAGATTTGCTTGAAATAATAATTTAAAAGTGGAATCAGCTAACATCAATCTTACGTATCTTACATCTATTAATTTAAAATTTAAAATATAAAATAAGTAATTTAAAATAAAAAATTTAAAATAATTAATATAAATTTAAAACAAAAAATATAAAAATTTAAAGTATAAAATGTAAAAAATAAATAAATTAATATAAAAAATTTAAAATATAAATATAAAATTTAAGATAACAAATATAAAATAGCCAAAATCTTAAAAAATTATGAGTTTGAAAAGATTTTTAAAAAAAAAAACAAAGCATGCAATAAAGTTATACAAAGTCAAGTCAAATTGTATATGCATAATGCATGCTTGACAGACAGAATCATAAAAGCAAGCAATTCATTACATATAAAGTCAAGAATTGCATGCTTTAACAAATTATTAGGCCTTTTTTGCTTTCAAGAATAAAATTTATTTTGTAATACATCATCAAAACTTAATCATATTAAATATTCATTTAATTATTATCACATAAGATCATATGATAATGAATCACATTGAAGGGGGTCTCTCTTGCATTATCTTAGAAGCAAAAAGTACTAAGTAAAACAATTAAGAAATTAAATCAATGCTTCAATAATCTTAGTGGATTAGACTATAATGGTCTTGAAGAAAGAGAAGAATAAGAGAAGAAGGAAGAAGAGTGGTTGGATTTTTGTTTTCATTCTAAAAAGGTTGATATGGCACAAGCAAACAGACATAAGCATAAAGTTGCAAAGGTTGTGGGCTTGCACAAGAAAACAAGACTCTCCCTTTTTTTTCTTATCCTTACTTTCTTTGTATCAAGACAAAACAAGTGGAGCTTTCTTTGCAATCAAGTATGTTTTGAGTTGGACCAATTATTTATTTAAATAAAATATTAAATTAATTTTTTTAAAAAAATAAAAATAAAAAAATAATTTTATTTCGTCTCTCTCTCGTATCTGATTATAAGATTTATTTAATTGTGATTTGCATGTAATTAGAATAAAATTTTATTGATTTTATTCTCTCGTTATAGAGAACAAAGAGTAATTATTAGATAAAAGAGTATGTTGTGAATGTTTAATGCTCTATTATTGTGGTTGCATCACATAAAGATTTGGCTAGATTTTGCCCCCGAATGCCACATCTTTACACAAGCTTAATTCATTCTCTAATATGTACTAATTAGAGCTCACAAGTCATCTAATTAATCTATATTTTTTTTGAAAGACCCATTCATCTTACCCAAAAAATAAAAATATGAAACTCCTTAGACAATTCATGAAATCAAAAATTAACATAACATTAAAAATAATGAAATTGGAAGGACATGGGAAGCAAAATTGAAGAAGAAAGTGTAGATTGATAGAAAGATTGGGATATTAAATGAGAACACATGCAAGGTTGGAGAGTTCATTTAAAGCCAACATAATTGAATTCAATTTTGTCAAAGATGCATAAATGAATTTTGTCTATCTTGCTTTCTCATCTAGTTCCATTTTTCTCTTGTCCGCACCTTCAAATGGGAAGTGGGAACTTGCCCTTTTATGGTTGGTTTTGCATTAATCGAAGAAATTTGAATGGCATTTTCGGATTTCGAGGAATCAATCAAAAAGACAATATATATCTCTTATCTCTTGAGAAACACACTTATTCATGATGTCAAGCTTTAGGATTTTTTTCAAATTACAGGTAATCATGATATAGATGTCATTGGCAAGGGCTTGTGAATTTCTTTAAAATTTGAAAATTTTAACGAATTTTGAAATAACAATATTTATTAAATTTAATAATAAATTAAAAAATAAACTAAATTTGAACGCGTTTTGACTCTGTCACCTCTGGCAGACATCCATTCTCATTTTGTAAAACCTTCAAAGAAGTTAGGCGTGACTTGTGGATGATGGATCATAAAATCTATAACGCATTCGAACTTATGCTTATGTAATACCAACTACTCGAAAGAGGGAGTCAAGTCGGATCTGTTGAAAGTCATGGCACGATCACTCACACCCATCCTTCTGTTCACAAAATAAATAAATGCCAATCTTGAGAGAATGCTTTGCACTCATTGTAGGCAATTCTCCACAACCATTCATAGAATTTAGAACAGGAAACGTCGTATGGGGGAAAAGAGGAATGCCTCATTCTTTATTGATCACGATCCATGTAATTCAATAAATATCTATCGTAATAATATTATAAAAGGAAATTAAATAACAAAAAAGGGGTAAGACATTGTTTAATGGCTGGCTCCTAATGATACCATTAATCTGAGTCTCCCTCTTTTCTATCTGTTTTTTACTCCGTTCCTCCCAACTGTTATATCACTCCCCGCCAAAAACGGTCGAGTATATGTACATCCCCATCCAATAAATTTTACTGAGATTACATAACTTCTCGGTTACTCTTTTTTGATCACAACCCATCAACCGCCAACCTAATGCTGCTCGGCAGCATGTCTCCGGCGCTCCTGCTAACAGAGTCATCATCGGATTCAAGACGAATGATCATGGATTCGTCTGTTGTCGCGCCGGCATTGGTGGGTAGCCGTAATTTGAGCTGGTGCAAGCTAGGAACCAAAACTTTCTCTGTCCATTCTTCTAAACTTGTTCTACCTAGCCATACACCGCCAACAATTTTTTCGAGAGCTTCATCAAGGATTTCGATTGGAAGGCGAGTGCCAATGATGGTGGAGAACTTTTCCGTTATGGAAGTTGTTACGTCTTGTCTAATGGGGCCGAAATCCACAGGCTCGAAGACAATGGCGCTATCTACTGAGTTAAGTAATTCTTGAGAAGGCGGCAAAGTTGAAGGAGCCATTATTAGTCTGTTACTGAAGCCATGCGCCTCTTCATGATCAACCGTGAGATCGCTCGAGTTGTGTGATCCGTCTTTGTCATCCCCAAGATCAGCAGCCTTGTTCAGATCAAATGACAGCCCCGAACCAGTGTCCTTCCTTGGTTTTATGGGTCTATCTTCTTCTTGAAGCCAACTTGCTCTGCGTTTTGCGGTTTTTCCCCTAAGGGATAGCTTCAATTGCCAACCTCCGCTTGCCAGACGGGTCAGCTTCTTTTCATCAAGTGTAATGCCGTGAGACAGGAATTTGAGACTATCTGGCAACCAATTTGCTGTGAGAATGAACATAACATTCCCTAGGCTGATCTCTCGGCCATAAGAATCAGCCAGCCGGCCTCTCTCCATTGCCCGCTTTATATTTCCTTGAACTACCATATCTGCTTCATCAATATCTTCAAGCAAGATTACTGAAAAAGGGTATCTCCTCACTGCGTCTGCAATTTTATCCAGTGCTGTTTTACCACGGAAGCGGACCTCAGGTTCCCCAGTATCTTGTCCTGAACCTAGTGAGATCATTATCAGATTGGTCCCGGATACCAGTTCTGATAGAGCTGATGCCATTTTCTTCTTGCCAACTCTGTCGGAACCAATGAATAATAGCCATACATCTCCCTTTGATGTTGCGCCTCGGCGTTTTCCATTGCCTAATTTAAACTGTGAAACAGTTGTCGCCACCGCAGATGCAGCTTCCTGCTGCCACCATACTTTCTCCATTAGACCTTTGAGAAGCCTCTTGAATAAATCAACACCATCCAATGTCTTATGGAATTTGTCACTCTGCAATTCAGACAACTTGTTTTGTGGTTCGGAACGGATACAGCCCATGAGATCTTTGACACGCTCTTTATGGGTTTTCTCAGGTGTGCTTTCAATGACCTTTGGTCGACCAAGAACCAAGTCAGTCCTTACAGGGCTACTGGGAGGAGAAACTGTACGCTCGGATGGCTGGCTGGGGACCAAATTTAGTTTCAATTGTAGTGTATCCCCAAAGTTTCTATTTAGTTGCAAATTTGGTTGGATCTGTTGGCGTGCCAGCAGGTTTGGATTGTATAAGCCTGTTATTGAGATAGGCGATGGCACAATTCTCTCATGGCCGAGAGCAGGCTTATGAAAATTAGGATGTAGATTCAAGCATGTATCATTCCATTTCTTCTGCAAATCTTGACTCTTCTGCTTCAACTCTTGATCTTTAGTCTGTAATTTGGAACAAAATAACAAAAAACAATGACTCCCATTCATTCAAACATAATTCAAGTTTTTACTCACAGAGATCAAAATATAATGTAAAAGTATGCACAGCAATTTGACTTGAACTTACTTGTGTGTGATCCACTGTTTTATCATCATCATCGCAGGCTTTAGCATTATGCAACCACTGAGGCAGGGGTGGCCTAGCTGCTTCCGATTTAACTTCAGATGACGATTTTTCAAACTCCTTGGACAATTTTGCAAGCTCCTGTTCATAATTCTGCATACACTGTGGGCAACATCTCATTCTCTTTGCAGGGTCTAATTTCTCAGAGACACGCATCAGTGGAGCAGTTGCTGTAGTTTGAAAGCCCTTCAACGGGGACAAAGATTCAACAGAGCTGCTGAGAATCCCATTGGTCCCAAGCCTTGAAAAATGAAAAATAGAGTGAATAAGCCATACCCACATACAAAAAAGGCCGATGCATCTAGGCCTTCAAATATCCAGACTAAGAAAAGTTTTAGTGATTCAAACTGCAAAACTTAAATATATCCCCCAGAAAAGAATTCCTAAACATGAGGAAGCATGCATGTCACCGTTGGAAATTCAAGTTGTTGCCAACTTGAATCATGAACTATATACACTGTAACCAATTAAAAAAAAAAATTTGGGATTCCTGTTCCTTATAAAATGTCCAACTTCAAATTAAGCAAGTTTCTCATCCGACAACAGCTAGATCGGAGATCGACTTTCCAGGAATAAAATCTGAAACACCAGAAATAATGGATTCCGTAAAAAGCAATTCTTCATGATGATGATCATAAGTTGAACATGTACTAGAAAACTTGCTATCTAAAATCCTTACGCTAAGCAAATCATTTAACAAAAAGGAATAAAAAAAAATTCAACGTAAGAACAAAAATCAAAGCATTGACGAACTGGTGCAAAGAATCGAAGAACAGCATAGATACCTGGGAAACTTTCCTGAAAGAGGAGCTTTGGCAGTAATAGGTACAGCCTGCAGATCCCAATCATTTTCCATTGAAGGATGATAAACTTGACACCTCAAATAAGTCTTGCAAGTAGCTGTACCGATCAACCACAGCCTCCCGGCGCTGCCAAACCTCACCACCATCTTGCCCATCTCTGCCACCGCCTCAGCCATCACCTGCTGTTGCTGCTGAACGACCCCCGAATTTGGTACCCCAAGACTCATCTGTTGCTCAACAAGCCATTTTAAGTCACCCAAATCAAGAATCACCCCATCATGTGCAATCTTGCTCTCAATCTCTGCATTCAAGTCTTTCAACTTTGATACAATTCCAGTTTTATCAGAAGCAAACTCTTTATCGAACCTAATAATTTGAACATTTTTTAGCACCCCGTCTAATTCCTTACTCTCAATCTTTGTTAATAATTCTTTCACCACCATCTCCGGCTCTGAATCTCCGACCATAACTGGATTCCTTTTTTTACTTCTCACCAATATATCAATCACTTTCTTAACTTCTTCGCTTCTTTGTTGACCAGATTGAGCTCCACCACTCTGTTGCAACCTCGGATTCATATACAAATTTCGAGTGGACGAACGAAATCCTAAACCAATTTGGCTAGAATTCGAAACAGAGCAAGTTGTATTCAAAGATTGTTCAATAGTTGCCTTCACTGCAGGACTCGAAAAGCTAGCTTCACGCATGACTCGACTCACACTCGGGTCATCGAGAATTGATATAATAAGCTGTTCAAGCTCAACTTTCACGGCCAACAAAGGTTGCTGCTGTTGTTCAGGACAACCCCTTCGTTGATGAGCCTGAGCCCGCTTGAGGGCCGCCATTAGAGCGTTGGAAATTGGTGGGTCGATGCCCGGACTCATGTTCTGCGCGGTAGGGAGACGCTCCAAGGCGACGCTGAAGCAAAGCTCCAAGGCTCGGCACTGAAGCGGATGAGATGAATTGGGATGTGACTTAATACAGGCTTGTCGCAGAAACCCAGATGGTGATGATAAAAGCGTCGCTGCCACATGAAGCGGCGTGGTTTGGCCATGGTTACGGCGGCTGGCTTCGGCTATAGAGTGATTCAAGACACTCGCCGCCTCCGGCGTCAAGGTCTGCTGGATGGTATTCAACCCAGCTCTCATTTGTTTAATGTTTTGTTCAAATTCCTATGCCTTTGCAATACAAATAAAATTCGGAAACGAATCGAAATCTTCGTTAGTTTTCCAATCGAATGAAAATCCACCACCGGCCAAGCTAGCCTTATCAAATATGGACAAATTCCCAAATCAAAGAAGATTAAAAAGATTTATTAACATCAGGTGGCGGTGTAAGATTGTGTATTTATGAGAAAACTAGATCCTTTGTGAAGAAGAAGAAGAAGAAGAAGAAGAAGGAACATATCCAAACTCTGTAAACCCCATTTCTGTCTATATTTTTCTATGCTATCTCTATCTACATGATTCAATATCCAGACACAAATACACTTAAAAAGAACAGTAAAATAAAAGCAACTTAGAAATATTATTACAGTAGTAATTAGTTAAGGAGCAGATGGGCAAAGAGAGAGAATTTATGGAAAATGGAGGAGTTGGAAGTATTGGTACTGTACCAAAGTTTTGCAAGGATTTCTGGAAAATGCTTTCTGAACGCAGCAACCTGCTTCTACTTTTTGTGTGTCGTAATCTGATTAAAAATATATTTTATTTCACTGCTCTTGTCTCTGTACGTAATTAGAGATAATGTGGTGAGAGAAACACACCCTTTTACAGAGAGATAAAAGGGTGACGGGGAAAGGAGAAGAAAGATTCATCTGTAGTTTTTATACAATTCGTTCCCCTTTCTTATTCATAATTTCTGCTTGTGTTTCATCGTTTCTCTCTCTAAAGACCATGGATTGACTGCCTTTTCTTAATCTCTCAGTTGGAATTTGGAAGTAAAGAAAACACTCTAGAAAAAATAGAATGTGCTTCCTTTCACACTCAATCCCTGAAAGAGGCATCGCGCGACTTTCGCCTTTCATACTGGCAAAAAGAACTCTCCCTCTTTCTAATGGCTTTTTGTAATGCCAACAAAAACTTTATTTACAACGTTGTTCCCATTGCTATTAGCCCTAGCCCTGGCCTTAGGCACCCCACCTTTTCATTTTGCTCTCACTAAACCATATTATCTAATCTCCTTCTAGTTACTCTTAATTATGCATGTAATTAAATAATCACTAATCTAGAGAAGAACTATCATTTATAAATTATAAATATAAAATTTTATCATATACCCACCTCAAAATTACTCCAAATTTTATTCATTTATTACGATCAAATTTTAATACTCGTGTTTGAAAATTAATTAACATCAAGTGAAGGAAGTTATTATCTATGTAAGTGTGTTAATATTATTGTATTCTAACAACAAATATAATGAGAAGAAAATGGATTAAAAAAATTATTATTGAGGGAATGAAAATATAAAGAGTGATGATAGTAAATATTTGTAACACCATTTATTAAAAACCTAATAAATGAGCCCCATTGTTACAAGGGGACATGAAGAACTAAGGACAAATAAATGTGAACCCAGCAAACTTCATTCAAGCTTTTGAAAGAATGATGATAATTTGGAGACCTCTCACACTTCTTTTATATATTATTTTTTTCATAAAAAAAAAGTTATTATAATTTATGATAGCTTTTAATTTTCTTTTTTTTAATTGATTAAATCCATCTTATTATTGTCTATTTTGAGCTCATCCTTAAGAGAATGTCTTTATACAATTTTCATTGTTAAAGGTATTAAAATTTTACTAAATTTATATAATTATTATTATTATTTGAATCGTATAAATATTTCATATTTAAATAATGTTTATATAATTTGGAAAGGTTCATGGATCATTAAATTCATTGATAATGGAACATTCCTGCCATTCACATGCTCGACCGCCCTATAAAATCTAACATTTAATAGGTTGTTCAAGTTGGATCAATTTGGACCGCCTGCTATTCCTAAGTCAACAGAAAATCAACTTTTCAATTTTATTATCCTCAATGAATTTGTGAACGTGTTAGTGCTAATTCTGAGATAGGTGATGTAGATAATCATCGGTTCGAGATTTTTAAAATTTGGTTGAATTCTAAGTTTAAAATTTGATTCAAAATTAAAACTTCAAATCTAAAACTAATTCTATATTATTATTTATTTTTTAATTTAATATTAAATTAATAAAGTTTTACAAAATTTTGCTTTGGACTTCTCAAAACTCAAGGCCATATCAAGTGTATATACTTCAATTTAATTAATTTATATACGAATACATCTATAAATAAATAAAAGCTATTTTTAATGATGGGTAAGTTTATAGAAATTAAATTATAAGTTGAGCTTGTAACATAAGGTATAATGATAATGATGGCATTAAAGTTAGATATTAGAATAAGATATATGTTTTAGACTTTTAGTCATCATGATATAATAAATAATAGCTAGGAGACTTTGTTTACAAATTAAATATTTGTAATATTCAATATATGTCGTGCGAAGAATGTAAAAAGACTTTTTAACCATAGATTGGTCGTCGTCATCATTTCATGTTGAATTTAAATTATTTATTATCACAAGAGTCTATGTTATATTTGAAAATAATTTAATTTGTTACCGCATCCTAAAATCATCATATTATTTAGTTATAATAATAATCGATTATATTATTTTTGTAATACAAAATATTATATTTATAATAAATATATATTGTAAATATAAAATATTACGTTGTCTTAAATTTTATACGTTAGTTCAATAAATTTTAAATCAATCAGTACTAAGATCCTATTCCACCATGAACACAATTGAACCAAAGATGAAATACATTTCACTCCAAAATCATGAGGTGGTATCAAAGGCATATCACATACAACAACACTTGCAAGGGAAGGCATTGAAAGCCAAATCAAGGTAGAAGCACAAACTTAATGAAGCTAGCTAGTAAATAAGCCTAAAATTGAACAACTAGGGGGTGACTAGCTCTCAAGTATCATCTAAAATAAGTAATTAATAAAAATGTGGGAGGTGGGTAGCGGCAAGAGCAAGATGATTGATAATCTTTATTGATTAAATATTATAATACCCACAACATGTAAAATTATGGAGTCTCAAGAAAGTAATTTTTTTGATGAAAACTTTTTGGGATTCCTAACTTTACAAGTCTCCTTTCCTTTTTCCCTTCAAAAGCAAAAAGCTAGAAGCAGAAGTAGGAGGCTAGAAGCACTTTTTGAAGGAAGGACTGTCGTGTTGTTGGCAAAACAAAAATGCATAATGATTTTCATCTTCCCTTTTGACAACGCACGCTCTCTCCTCTCCTCTCTCTTCTTCCCTTCCCTTTTACGCGATTTTCGAGCCTCCTAAGCCTCCCTACAACAACTACTACTACTGCTGCTGCCTTTTGCTGCACCTTTCCCACGCCTCACCAGCCCCCTACCAGCGCGTGTCAAAAATTAACTGATTAATTAACTTTTCGTCAAAATATCGCGAGATATAGAAAAGGGTTGTCGGGTAGGGAGAAAAGCTGACGCGTGAAGCTTAGTCAAACTTATCCTTTTGCAGAGACCCAGGGAGAGAGAAGAGATTTTCAGCTTTCCACATTTATTACCGTTCACGTATCTTTGCAACCTGCCGTCTCAGCCTTTTTCATAGTTAAATGACTCTAATACCCCTGACTTGTTCAGTAAATATCGACCATTGCCATTTTGTCGTATCTTAGCATAATCATGATTGATGTTATTCGGTAAAAGGTGAATTTTATTTACATATTCGGAAATTATATAATAATGATCTGTTTGTTTTAAAGTTGGGGGATTATCAAATTGGTCCTTATATTTTACAAAATTAATCAATAAACTATAATTTATCACTTATCTTAAATTTTGTCTTTATTAGATTATCTAACATGCTAAGTAAAAAAAAAAAAAAAAACCGATCTAACATACAACATAAATTAGTATGCCATTTATTAGAATTAAAAATTTTTAAGAAATTACTTTGGCATGATTAAAAAAATCATAAGAATTTATTTGAGTCTTTTGTAATTATAATTGTAGAAAAAGTGTAAATATATTAATTTTAATAAAAATAAACATTCGAGATGAATTTAAGATAAATAATAAAATATAAATTTATTTGTTATTTTTTTAAAATACAAGAACCAATTTAATTCTTTTATAACATTTGAGTAATTAAATTTAATACACAATTTATAAGATTAGTAGACCTTAAATAGAAATATATATTTAATAATTTTTAATTCAAATGGTATAATCTATTATATAATAAATTAAAGTTTTTTTATAAGTGAATATAATATTATTTAATACTAGAACTATTTTTTTTTGAAGCATTTACATATATATAATTGTTTGTTATCTTAGAACAGGGATGAACATAAGTCAATACATAGTATCATTTTGAAAAATTTTGGTACTCAAATATTCAAAGGTCAATAAAGATTTATTTTGTTTGACAATAAGCAACTTAAACCCACTTTCTTAAAGTGACCAATTGTTCTAAGTAACCTAATTAGAATTAGGTTTGAAGTTAGTAGACAACCTATCTATCACATTCAATGTTGTTAGATATCCAGTCAAAAATTTATTTTAAACTTGAATTAATTAATATCTAGTAAATTGCAATTAATTGTTTAATAATATATTATTAATATACTAAGTTTAAGCTTAGCTTCAAATTCAATACTGCACAAAGCAATCAATAGCATGGTTGGAAACTTGAATCCAACTCAAATCACTAAGAAAAATAAAATAAAAATATGATCCATAAAATTTTCAAATTTTATTTTATTTTAAATAAGTTCTCACTTATTCAATTTGAACATATAATTCCTAAGAAAAGACTATTAACCAAATTGACAAGGGTAGTTTTCTAACATCAAAAATCAAACCAAATTTTGATGACAACCCAAATAATTATTATTTTTTTAGTTAATAAAAAATAATTATTTTCTCATTTCGATGAGATTTACAAAATAAACAAGTAATTACACTTACATGAAAAGTGGTACAAAGGACATATCATAGTAACAAACATTATGATGTATCTTTATGTTTATGTTTTGGTTTTGCTTTGATTTAGTGTGTAACATTGCAAGAAGTAGTTTATATAAATTATTCTTTTGATTTGATGTGGTTTTCTTTGAAACATGTTCTAGTTGTTATCATTCAGAGTTAGGATATGCATGAGGAATATAATGTACCACAAAACAAAGAAAATTATTTGCAATAGGGTTTATCAAAAATATTATATGTCCCAATTATTATGGTACAAATTTTGGAAAAAAAAATGATAAGAATATTGAACTAAGTCTTATATTGAAGGTTAAATGGGTAGGAGAAGGGAACAATATATTTCAAATCAAGGTGAAAAGTAAAGAATATAATATATCTAGTATCGTCAATTAAAATGAATATTTGGAATGTATTTTGATTAAAAAATATTTACCTAAAACTTTAAAATAAACATGTAACAGTAAAAAAAGACATACCTAAAGTCTAAAATAAATCACATTTCATTAATATTCAAGTTTGAACTATTACAATTATAGCTATAAAAATTTAAATTTTTATTTAGCTTCAATCATATATTATATATTTTTTATTATTTTTAATATTATAAGTTACTATTTTATTAATTTATTTAGGGAAAATAAATGATAATTTTATAAATATATTGTTGAGTAAGGAATCTTGAAAAGAGCATGAAACAAAATGTTGGTTTCATAGCTCTTTTCACACAAGGTGGATTAATAATGTTTAATGCAATTATTAAGATTTGAAAAATATAGTAAGTACAAAATGAGAAAAAAATAATAATGAGTGTGGAGGGGCCAGAAATGAATGGTATAAATGGGAATGCTTTGAATGTTATTGTATTAATTCCTTGACAATTTTGTACTCCTTGCATAGCTATCAGGGAGAAGGTGGGGAATGAATTGTTGAATATAGTGACTTTGAATTTTATTTTTTAAATAAAAATAATCAAAAAAATTTTAAAATTGACAATGTTTATCATGATTTTTAATATTATTTTTAATTTTACAAATCAAATTTAAAAGTGTGTCATATCTTAAATTATTATCGATTTTGATTACTATATATCTCATATATTTTATATCATTAATGTAAAACTTAAAATGATTAACATAAAATTTAAAAAAAGTAATATAAAAATTTAAAATATTAACGTAAAATTTAAAGCAATTAGTATAACAATTAAAAAAAATTGAATATGCCTTACATCTAATATGTTGTACATAAATTCACTATATTTGAGTCATATTCAAGTTTGAATGATATAAAACATTGTCTGAATTTTGCTTTTTCACATATATTATTGATTATTTTACTTCTATTTTTGAATGTTAGAAATAAAAATCAAATTGTTCCCTGAATTTTTTTTTTTCGAGAACACAATAAAAGGAAGTATTGTTGAAGAAGCTCCTTGCATTTGTCTCTGGTGTATCCTAAGTCACAAGCATGATACTATAATTATTGCTTCCACTCTAATAAAGAAATTTGGTGATATCATTACTCTAGTCTCTTTTACACATTTAAAAACTTCACGTTGGTTCAATTTTGAGCATTCTAATACCTTTTCTTTTTTTCTTCTTTTTCGTTAGTTTGAAATGAAAATAAATAAAAAGAAAAAAATTATCTCACTCTGTAGATTTGCTTTACCTTTTGCATAATTACCAAAAGGTGTTGCTTTGTAGTTGGTTCCTTCGTAAGGGAAAAGTTTTCCCCACTACCATCAATCAATATGCCTTTTCAATTACCCCCACCCCACCAATAATGGAGGAACCATGATTCAAACACTTTATTTTATTTTTTTTAAAATTATTTCTATTTTGTTTTCATCCAAATAAGAATTGCTAGATGAACCAATAACCCAATTCGAAAGGATCTTAAAATGAAATCTCTCCTTTCTTTTCCTTCATGTAATTGGCAAAGTAAGTGGCATTATTTTTGACGTTTTACAACCTCAAAAAGGAGGTTGCTTTTTTCTGTCAATTTCAAATCACAATTGATCAATTTGTGGTCATTGAGAGATAAAGGAGAACAAGCCTTCTCCCTAAGACTAATTGATGGAATATCATGAGGTAAAAGGGCCTAGAACTCTTTTCGCTAGTGCAAGCTAAATCCCACCAATCTTTTTACACACATTTGCATATGAATATGAATAAATATGTATGAATTTGCTGTAATCATGTCATCAGGGTCAAACTTTAAGCAAACACAAAAGAACAAATCACTCACAGCTGGGGGCTGAATTGAGAACCACAGCCACTATTTGTTCCTCTAAAAAGTTTTGGTTACTTCTTGCACTCAAAGCAAGTAGACTTTTCTCTATCTTTTTCCCTTCCTCCCCCTTTTTGAGGTTTAGAATAAAATAAATCAGCGATCTTGCTTTATGATGAGATAAATTTGTGCAGGAGAAGCACCAATCAAGCAAAAGATGACCATAAAATAGAAGAAAGTTGAATGTGATGCTCAAAATGTTCTTGTCATTTATAAAAGACAAAAATTGATAAATGTTATATTCAAAGGAGTTTGGAATAATCTATCATTATCGTATTGTCAAAGAATATTATTCAAAATAGACTACATTGCTCAATTATCTCAGATTCTCTTATAAAATTTAGAGCATGTTTGATAATGCTTTATTTTGTTAATATTAAAAATATAATGATTGAAATATTTAACAAAAATATACTTTTATGTGAATAAAGAAAATAAATAAAGTGAGAGAAGGTTCACCGGTTATGATAAAGGGGCACCGTCCCATAAAAAAAGATTTCTCATGTTTATAATTTCTATTGATTTAATAATTCTACGACGATGGACAAATAGCAGACGCCAAAGTCCCACCTCAAAAGCTTCATTTGAAAGAGCATGGCATCTACTTCCTTCAACTTTTAGAGGGAGCTTTTGGAGAATCCTTAGGAATTACTAACAATAGAAAATCCCACTTATTAGAAAGAGGCAAGAGAATGACAAAAGCTACTTTCTCCACTAATGGTATGGAAATTTGGCTTTGTCAAAAGCACTTATGCTCTATGCTTTACACACAAGCACTCAAACTACTTTATTGGAAGAAATTAAGAAAGAAGAAAAGTGATCCTAAGAATGACAGACTCTTTTGGATATATATGATATGTGATAGCATAGGAAAACACACACACACACACACAGATAGATATATATATATATATATATATATATATATATTTATTTATTTATGCCTACGTGAGTCACTTAAACTTTACATTAATGCATCAAGTTTATGATAGGTTACAATTACACCATAAAGTTGAATTTTAAAATTTGTTTTTAAAAGTTGAGACAAATCTTGTGAGATACCCAACTTCCAAAGGGGACCTACTTACTACGTTATTTAATTATATGCTATTTAATTAGTGATAATAATAGGATAATTAAACAAGCAATTAAGCGGATATTAATTAGAGAATGACTTTGGCCTACCATTTTATAATCATATCTAAGTCTAATTTTCAACCAACTTTGCATGCCTTTTCTCAACTTTTTACTTTTTTTTTCCATTAATTTAGGAATTTAAATTAGAGGAATTGTGGAGAGGAAATATTTAATAGATATGACAATAATATTGTATAATTTGTCAATATAAATAACTATTAGAGTGTGTTGAAATGATACAATGTCGAATATTTTAAAAGAATTTAATCTATTAAATTTAGTATTTTATTTCGTTTGAAATCTTTCCTGCCGGTAAGATTGCATTACTCGATAGAAGCAATAGCTTTTAAACTTTCCATTGCAATATTTACCTTTTACAAGGCTTTATGTTGAAACAAAGGGATCTACAAACTTTATCCAATCCCTTGTGGGAATATGAGCTTGATAAGTAAAATAGAAGCATGCTTGTATCCAACTTTTGCTTCCAATTAAGTGATTCTCATATCATTCCAATCCATCGAAGCTTATAGGGCCATACTCATGATTTGGCTTTGAATTTGAGTACAACCCACTCTTAACTGCAACCATAAATGCAAATCGGGCCATCACTACTACTAATCCCCCTCCTTTATCTTCATCATTCAATATACCAAACTTTTAGGTGGAAGATTCAATGCCAGGGCACCTCAAAAAAGACAAGAATATGTTACACTTACTGTCAAAAAATGTTAATAATTAAATCTAGAGGAGTCTCACGATTTTCTCTTTATCAGATTCCGAAATTTTTACAGCCATTAATGGAGACTCTTAAAAGTATACAGGAAAAATGTCTTTTTTCAACCATGCTGGCAAGATTCTGCTTGTGCGGTTGTCAATGGAGTAGAAGACAGACAACTCCAATAATTCATATCGTGCATACACAAACATATACTCCCTTATTTTCAAACCTGATATTCCCTAGATTAAGGGCCCAAATCAAGTTCCACTATATACTAATTAATTAGATTAAGCAAAGAAATGAATATCTTTTGCACTGTATTACAACATGTGAATGGAAGCAACAGAACTGTATATGCAAGAGAGACAAACCTAGCTTTGCTGTGAAGGATCTGAACAAAAAAAGAGAAAGGCTTAGAAAGTTTTAGGGTTTGCTTGTGTTTGGTTTATATGTCCAATACGTATCTAAAATATGTAAATTAACTGTGCTTAGTTGGACTGTCAACTTCTTGTGTGTGGTCACAAAGAGAATCCAAATCTTCCTTAAAGATTCATACTAATCAACCATTTCTTGGTGGGAAAAATATATATGTTTGCAAATATGTATGTATGTATGTATGTATGTATGTATGTATGAACGAAAGATCTCTCTGAATTATTGAACCCGATCCCATAAATCTATGAACCAGTAAAAATCTTTATCTCTTTCAATATCTTCAATAACAATTATAGTAATACCCTGTACATGTGCTGTGAATCTTGTTTTTGTTAAATCTTATATGAATGTTTCTTGAATCGAGACCTTCTCCAATAGCTTAAAACTTTGAATGATGTGATCATTTTACTGGTATGATATTAGAGTCAATGTCTTGTGTATGAATTTCAACGTTTTTTGAAATCTAATCCCTATTAGTTATTGATCCAGTTGATCTTATTGAATTGAAATCACATATAACACAAAACATTATATGTTGTTCATGAATTTTTTGTTCATGAATCGCAAACATTCTGTGAATCGAATCCTTATTAATTATTGGTCCAGTTGGTTGATTTCATTGAATGAAAAATCACTTGCAACTGTAGAGTCTCAATAGTAATTAACTTAATAATTTTTAGTCTTGTTCTCATTTAATAATATCATTTAATGGCTACCAACTCTCTGTCTTATTTGCAGTGGTGACGGAAGATAACGATGTCAACTAACTAAAACACTTAAAATTTAATTCAAAATTGGGGTATTAAATACAAGATTAATTATACACTATTAGGTCCAATTGATCTTATTGAATTGAAGTCACATATAACATTAAATGTTATATCTTGTTCATGAATCACAACTATTCTGCAAATCAAATCCCTCTTAATTATTGGTCCACTTGGTTGATTTCATCCAATGAAAAATCACATGCAACTGGAAAGCCTCAATCGTAATTAATTTAGTATTTTTTAGTTTTGTTTTTATTTAATTATCTCATTTAATAATTTCCTATTCTCTATTTGTAGTGGTAACCCAAGATAACCATGTGGATTGATCAAAATATTTAAAATTTAATTAAAAATTGAGATTTTAAATATAAAATTAATTTATATTATTATTATTTTTATATAATATTATATTTAATAAAAATTACACTTTAAAAACTCATCTAAAATACTTTAAAACTTGGTGTTGTCACGCTCAATTGGCATCAACTGTATCCATGTTTTGCGCCAGAGATTATGAAACTTGATTTGAACATCAATACCGTGCGTTTATATAACAACTTTGATTCTTGGGTTAGATAATAATTTCACTAATAACTTTGGCGAGGTTTATTATGAAATTAAGAAATAAAAAATAAAAACCATCAAATCACATTTTACTAATTTCTTGAAATGGGTATAGTGATTTAGTTTGAGCAGTTGCAGGCCAATTGCCTTGAGATCATTCAACTCATTCTTCAAGAAATTTTTAACTTTCAATTTTCTTTTTGGGATAAACAATGGGAACATGACAGATTCTCCAGGGTTGTAAAAGTAAGAACAAGACAAATACCAAATACCCAATGACATAATGAATTGAATATTATGTATGCAACGCATGCCTTTTACCTACCAGGCTACAGCAACAAAAGGCTGACTTGCACACTGTAACCAGAACACATACACACACAGAGACAGGCTGAAGAACACTAAACCAAATTCTCACATTTTACCGACCAGGAAAATTGACATGTAAGTAGGCAAAGTGACCAAGAATCCAGTGCTTTAAATATTTTCTGTTTGTTTTCAGATAGAAAAGGTGAGAAAATAATAAAAATAAAAAAAGTAGTTCAAACATGCGCCTACAACGCAACAGTGAGGCCAAAAAAGCTGCAAATGAATGAGAATCCATTAAAGCATGCATGGCACATCGGCCAAGAACACCATCTTTGTAACAACTTCTATCGAGAGGTAAACAGTAAATACAGTGCAGAGAGAGTAGGAAAGAGAGAATGAAAGACTGGAAGGAATATTTTTTTCCTTTGGCCATGAAAGAAAAGTGTCGTTGCCTTTACCACTCCATGTAGTTTAATGGGAATGGGTTATTGTCAAACTAATCCTCATGCTCTACAACAGTAACAAATTAGTCCAAATTCTTTTTGGTACGTTAGATCAGGTGTAAATAAATTTACAGACTAATTTGTTACTTTCATAGGGTATAGGGATAGGTCCAATAATATCCATTACAGACTAATTTTTGCTCTCTGTCTCTTTACTGCTTAGAATTCAAGTTCCTTTAACCTTTTTGACATAACAATGTCTGTAAAATTTGCAGAAGACACAAGAAAAAGATTAGAGAGAGAGAATCAATTAATGCAAGAAGTTGATGAGATGGGTTATCGTTTTGTCCAACGACATGCAACTCCCGCAATTGGCGCCAAGTTTTATTACTTGGGCTTGAGTTATATACATCATACTGCATGGGCAATGGCAACTCTGGACTTCTAAATTACATGTGAAAACATGGTGTGGTTGGTGTGGTTGTAGTACAAAGTATTTAGCCACCATCACTCAATAAATAGTGTTCACATATATCTTCTGATTTGTATCAATCCTTGGTTTTGTCATACCATTTTTATTATTTTCTTCTTTATTTTTAGCCAGATGTTCAAAGATAGGGTTTCATTTCTTCCTTTTTGGGGTCTAGGTTTTACATGCTTGCCTTCTCAAGACCCAGCCTCTAATATTTTATGCAAATAAAATATATAATTTAAGCCAATTTTTATAATGTGAACTCTATTCTACTTAATATTAGACAAAAAAATATTTATATATAATTTGATATTTTAATTTTTTATTAAATTTTAAAATTTTAATTAGTTATTTATATCAACTATTCATAGTATTTTTAGTGCTCAAGATATTATGATACAATTTTATTAATTTAAAATGAAGCTATAACTTGTCAAATATAAAAGTGTGAATATTAATTGGAAGTAAAAATTAATTTTTATGAACATGTTTAATCACCTTAAAAGTATTTATTTTCATCCCATTTATATATACACACACACACATATATATATAATATTTCAAAAGACAAAAATGGAGAAGACGAATAATATATAGCTCACTACTGGTTTTGCTTCCATGAAATTTATGTAAATATGTGTGATTTACAGTATGCATGCAGCTTCATATATTTGACAATATTGCAATACTGTATTATTTCCTAGAAATAAACCAGATTTTGCCAAATTAGAATCACATTATTTTTCATTTCTATTTTCAAATGAATCGATAACTATGACTTCCAGCATTGCTACGATTTCAAACTTGATTAGCGAAGTGTCAACTTCATGGTGTGTAGACAAGCTGTAAAAGTTCTTAATTGCTCTAACATTACTTAGTCAACACAAAATTAAAGGAAGAAAATAGACAGTGATGGTGATAGTGATGGCGATATTGATATTTTCACTCAATCGAACCCCAGTTTCCGTATGAAACATGCATGCATTTCTAATGTCATTTTCATTATTTCTCACTTAGTCCAAGGAAATTCAATTTCTTTGAATTTTGCTTTGTTTTTCTAATAAATTAATTTTATTTTTGATTGGTTAGTTTTTAATAACTTATTTTTGACAAAACGAATTCATGATATTTCGTATTTACGAAGAAACGTAAATGTCAAAATTTTCAACTTGTTTTTCAAAAAATAAAAATAAAATTGACATTCAATCTTCGGTCCATAAGATCAAATCAATTAAAATCAATAATTTTCCATTCATAAATACAACTAGTTTGTATATATATCTAGTTGCAAGCTTTGAATTAGACATGACAAATTGGTTTGGATGCGTATGAATTTGTCTTTCTTGATGATCTTACAAGTGGGGATATTCACATGGAAACAGGTTAGATGATATATTATTTGTCAAAAACAATTGATGCATTGATCCAACTCTCAAATTTTGATTGAAAGGGACCAATAATACTCCTACAACATGCCAATGCAATTGCCCAAGCAATTTCCTTCCTTGAAAATGACTTCACATTTGATGCTCTACATCAAAATTTCTTTTTATTGGGATATCGTTAATAAATATATAAATACAACAAACAAATAACCGAATTCCTATCTCAACTGTCTTACTAGAGTTAAATAAGATGAATAATTAAATCTTTATTCTGATTGTCTCAAATTTTATATTCTTTGATTTAGAATATCATTTTATCAATTTAAGATAAATATTATATATATATATATATATATTTTATCAAAACGAGCTCTCACGAAAAAAAAAAAAAAAACATGTGTGATAATTCTTGCCATGCAGGAAGAAAAAGAAAACCAAGAACTGTGGTGATGCACTTTTCGGTGTCAATATTAGAATTTTACAAGTGCGAGATACAGATTTAAAAATAGAAGTCAAATATGGATGAGAATACACTGATGGCAAAATCTGATGATTTTGAGGAGACGCTGTCACGCTAACTTGAGTGTCGTCAAGGAAAGGAAAGTCTATAGATCGGCCTTTCGGTGCATTCATCCATTCATTCACGGCAAGAGTCATCCGGTAGCAGTCACGATTACAGAGAAAGCAAACAGCTGAAGGAAGCTAAAGTGAAGACCTAGCAATAAATTGCATCGTGACCGACGTTTTTGTATTGTAATGTGCTTCTGTATTTTCAATTCTTGAAGAAAAGCAATCCGATTGACAAGTCATTACATTGTTGCTCTGACTCGGGCAAGATCACTTTCACAACTGTTACTTGGGCCATTGGAAATTTAAGCTAAATGATGCTGTGAATATGCTTGCATCATTTGTATTCCTACTTAATTTTAAAAATACAAGTTTTCGAGAGTTACCCGTTTTAACTCGACAGCTAGTTGTTCATTAAAAGTCACAGGATCTCAATTTCAAACATATCCTTGAAAGGATTACTTCTTCTTTATGTTTGATATAGATAAATTGATAGGGCTGGATATTTGTAGCATACATGACTAACAAGCCACTGCAGAAGCTGAAATTAATCAAAACCAATTAGACATGCTATACCAGCTTACAAGCATAAAAGGATAAATGAAATCATAAAGATTGCAAGTTTAGAGTAAGTTTCTGAGTGTCACAAGCAGATCTGTTGTTCTCACAATCCTCAATACTTTGAAAACTAATTGAGTATTACTGTGACAGAAGAGTCTTGATCATTATGACAACTTTCTTAGTTTTTAATTTTCACTCCCTTTTAACTCAGCTACACATCTGCTGCTTAAGCCAACTTCATTGGCACGACAAGAAAGTTTTTTTTTCAAACGTGTTTTGATCATTTTCCCAGTCTCCAGCCAACCTGTTAACCAGACACTGATTCAAGAGGTTCTTCCAAATGTTTGTTAACTGAAACAAGTTATTTCTGTTCTACATTGTCTTCATGCTGACTGTGATATTAGTTCAATAAGTAGGCAACCATTAGCTGTAAAAGATTGCAAACATTGAAGAACATGTGAAGTGTCTCACCATAAGTAGATAGACATTGACACTCGACATACACAAATGACACCTGGAAATAAACAAGTGTCTTGTGCAAATGATCAAATATTCAAAGCAAGTGACCACCAACTCAAACTTGTAAAGAGTGACAATGAGCTCTACATAGCCTCATTTACCATATGGCTCTCTATGCTAGAAATAGAATATACAAAGTTTCCCTTGGAGCATAGAAAACTCTATTTCATAAATTAAATGACAAGACTGAAAATTCATAAGATTGGCAATGTTTAATGAATTGATCGGATACAACAATAACCACTTGTTAAATTCCTTGTCAGATACAAATGAGAGCAAGAATAAAATGATAAAGCAATGCCCAGAAGCGAGAATAAAGTATGTGTATATAGTTCAGACTTCAGGCAACAATGTAATCCATGAATCATATCTCCAATACCTCCCTCAAACTCCTGGTGGACCGAAAAACCTAGTGTTTGTCAAGCAAAAATGTTAAACACCTGAAGTGTATAAATTTCCAAAAGAAGAGATTGGTAGGGAGGTCCAGTAGTGGATTGACAATCAGCAACATCACTCGTCATCGAGCAGGTTCAAAGCCAAATCCGAGAAGTAGATGAGCAAATAGTGCAAATTTCTAGCAAATAATACACAAGAAATGTGGCACAGTGCATGGTACAAAAGCTATACCAGAAACATGCACTACTTAAAGTAAAACTGTCGGGCTGATAGATTGTTTGGTAGAAAATGCTACTAACAAAGTGCTGGTAAGTTATGGTGAGGAAATGGCTCACAAGAATCTGCTCAAAGCTCCCAGAGGAGCTCTAAAGGAACTTCAGGATTTCAAAAATAAGAATCCTAAATCTTTCATCTCAAACTGTCTTATCAATATTCTTCTCAATAGATTATATATGAGAAGGATTACTGCCAGTGATAATCATGTCAGTCACATATAGAATCTACAAAGCATTGTTTGACCTCACATAATCATGACCACGCAAAGCATCTTCATCAAGATGGACCAGATAGTTAGACCCATCAAGCATCAGAAAAATTGTGGAGATAAATTTAACTGAGGCATTATAAGAAATCAATAGCGAACTTGAGCAAGACAAAATTCCTTTAACTAGGATCATTTTACTAAACTTCTTTAACTAGGATCATTTTACTAAATTTAACTGTATATGAGTAGCTGTAAAATCTTAATGCCTTGCACTTTGTAATCTCCAACAGAAAGAAACATACCTTCAACTAGTTATCTAATGTGTCACCGCATCAATTTGGCTGAAGAACAACATGCTGCAAAAACAAATGCAAGAAGAAGTTATATCTTCTGCATGAACACTCTCAGATATTAACAAGATAGACACCATTTAAAAGCCAAAAAAGAATTGACTGTCTTGGGGAATTAAATTTTGAAGGAAGAAGAGGAAGAATGAAGAAAAAATAACATCAGATGCTAGCATTGTTGTAATGCTTTTTTTTTTTTTTTCAACATCCCACGTTTTTACCTTAATCTGTGTCCTTTTATATGTATAAGTGATGTGAACAGATCCATCACCAGCCTGGATAACAGCTGGATATGAGAACTCCATTCCCAAATTCTCCTCCAATGTCAAAGCATCATGCCATGAATCACCGTCATCTGCCGACAGGGCAACTTTAAGCACACCCCTGGAGACTGTATTGTAGGCGAGTAAGACACGTCCATCTCTCAGCTTAACCCCATCAATGCCTAGTGAGTTGTAGATAAAAGTTATATTAGTAGCCAGAAGCAAATGAAAATGCCTATATGTAAATAAATAAAAACATAAGTTGGCCATCAACCAGAATTAGGATTCAGCAATTCAGTAGGTTTGGCAAAACTCCAGGTTTGGCCACCATCACAGGATTCTGACATGCAAACCCTACCAATGCCATCAAAAGATCGCATCAAAGCACGCAGGGAGCCCTTTGCAGTTTTAAAAGGAACTGGTTGAATCACACTGAGAGATTCATTTTGGATGTAAATAGGACCAAACTTTCCCCATGACCTACCAGAATCTGCTGTGACCTGATGCATCAAAGTCATAAATCTATGTTACCCCCACTTTTAAAACTTCATTTGATTTCAAAAGCTCATGCAGTTGAGTTGTCTTCACAACCTCCATCCATGAGCCCCAGGAATTCCAACTTTCAACAGAGGATCCACAGACCAAGAGTCCACTCTCCAGCAAGATAGGCTGTGGAAGTGTTATCAGCAGTTTAGTGATAACAGTAAAATTTTACACACACAACAAAACAGAACCTATATGATACTAAAATCAGTTATACCTTATTTTTTGATGGTCCCAATATACCGGGAGGAAGTTGTTCTCTTTCTAACCAAGTGACGCCTTTATCATATGACCGCTTCATGCATCCGCTCCACCTAGATTTCATTAAGCCAACAGCAAGCATTGGCCAGGAATACATACTAACTATGTTTAATAAGGTTTCACATTTTTGCATGGTGAACCATGGATGAAAGAACTAATAATATAAAAATATGTATCTCTTTATCCAAACAAGAGTCAACATAGAAGTACAAAAGTATAACTTTAATCCTAATTTGAGTTCCACCTTGTCAAAAACTGGAAGGAAAACACAAGTACAAAAAACAATTATTGCCAAAGGCAAAGGGAGCAAAATATCACAAATAAAAAGTATATTATCACATTCTAAGCAGGATTGTTTAAATATTTTTTGCAGGTGAACCTAAGACCGCCACCAGAAAAATAACTGATTTCAAAAACAATTAGTCAGTGGCTTCTTTCAAATTTCAAGGCTATATACTCACAAAGAGCAGTCATCACAAATTCACATGTTGTCATCTATTGCAAACAAGAATATTGAATATTTATGATTGGTTAACCTAAAACATCCACTTGCAAAATTGGCAGTGTATCTAAGCGGATTCTAAATTTACAAAGGTAACTCTGAAAACATGAAGGGGCAAATCTAATCCATAGAATAATCACTTAGAGTTGTATTTGAAAAAGATTAAATTGCTAGCAAGTTATGAATATTTGCTGGTAATCTTACGTGAGGAATATTTTCAAGAACCCAACATAAAAAAGATAAAAGATAATTAGACTTGACCAAAATAATTTACAAACAATTATTATTCAGAAGACTATGAAGTTGGAAACTTTACTTTTGAACCTCTTGGCCTATTTTATAAAACAGCAACAGCTCATTTGAGGGAAGCTTGAACAGCACAGGATTCCACATTGGAACATTAGGTTCTTCATCAGCGATAAATGGTGATTGCCAACAGCCATCCTGCACAACAAATTTTTACTCAATAAATAATCATCTTAAAATGCAAGATGAAAATATCAAGAAATTTAAACATGTTCTTAGTACCGAAAATGCATTAAAATGAAAGAGTGGATTGCCCTACATTTTAAGTGGTTTCATATGGTGTGACAATATTAATGGGCATAGCCACAGGGCAAAGAGCATGGCAGTTTAGAAAGAAAACAGCAACAGTTTTAGTTCCAAAAAATAAATAAACAAAGCATCATGTGTGAAGAAAATATTATGTTCTTCACAAAGTAGATTTGAGAATGGTTAACCCATTACCTTGAATGTCTGCAACCAAATTTTGACATCGGGTGCTCCCTCATTTGTACCTCCAAAATAAGCAACCAAAAAGTGTCCTTGATCTACCTGCACAAATCATATTTTAGCAACAACCAAGTTGACTTCTTGGAATGAAAGGAACGCTGGGAAGAACTAAAACATAAATTTCATCGAATTTCGTAACCTCAACAATGGTTGAGGCATGACAGCTGTTGAAGGGAGCAGAATTTTCCGGAAATGTGAACTCCTGCACAACTGGTCCTTGTATGTGACAATCCTTCCTCATATTTAAACTATCTGAAATTGAAGTTTTGGATTTGGGATATGTTCTAACTACTTTTCTGCACAGAGTTTTCAGCACACATTTATACAATCTTAAACTGTATCAAAATAGTCATTACAGTAAAAATTAAGAATAAGAAAACCTAGGACCTGGGTACATTGTTTTGCAAATTTTTGTTTTTGTAAAACTGTTCTATAAAATGGAAACAAAAGATTGAATTTCGTACTTTCAAGATTTGAGAACCTAACTACCTAAGTACCAGAAATATTCATAGGATTTTTTTTCCGAGTATCAATCATAATTCCTACTGAACAAGCAGCGTCAAACAATAAAACGAAAACAAAGATTAGAGTACCTGGAAAGATGTAAATAAAAACGATGAAGCAAGTAATGAAAATGCAATATGGTGCCAGAATTCAAGATATTATGGTTGGAGTTGGTACTGTTGGCGATTCCAGAAAATGGGCCGCGAAAATCAGAAAAAATGGTCACAGAAAACATCGGCAACAAGAGCAACAGAAACAAAGACAACAACAGAACAAACACAACTCTTGCAACTGATTTCCGCATTTTAATGCAAGAACTAAACAGGCAATGTCAAGCAAACATATGACACAGAGAAAAGAGAGTTGAAACAAAAGATCGTAACAAATGCATCAAATTATAGAACAAACAAGAGAAAAAAGCCGTACCTAATACAGTTTCCGGATCTTCGAGAAAGGGACCAAGATTTGTTTCGTTAATTATTTATTAAAAAAAGGGTTTGTTTGACTTGAAGATAATCAAAAAGACTCGTGAATGCAAGTTCTGTCTGAAGAGTGCAGAACTCTTCAGCTCAAGCTAACATTATTAATATATAAATTAAATAAAAAAATTATATATTTTCATTGATAACCCCTTAAGTTTATCAAAATATGGAATATTATCAGTATTATAACTATTCAAGGTCCTGGTGATAGTTTCTTTTATCAGTTTCCACTTGCTTGGGGTTTCGAAGTTGTCACCACCCTTCTATTCTCATGTATGGGTATCGGTGCTCATTCCTTCTCTATGTATGTAGAATCAATTGTTGTGGTTAAGCAATGATATAAAGGCAAAACGATGGTAGCTGAATGATACAATTTCTATAAAAAATGAGCTTGATGTGTATTTAAGAAAAAATTGAGGACCTTTCCAATATTTACCAAAATTTGTGATAAATTTTATTTGTTTAATCAAGTTAGTAAATTGTGAAGGAATGAAGCAGGGTTTAAATGCCCTGAGTTGTTTGAGAAGAAGGTTTAAGAAAGGGAAAGCTGGTCAATACTATACAACTGAAATTATGTCTTACAACGGTTGCTCCAAAAGCTTAACCTTAGTTGCAGTTGCTGCCATTTCTGCTTCCACTGTCATCTCTCGTACTCTTTCTTTCTATGCTCTTACACTTCTTTCTTATACATGTTTTATATCACTTTGCCTTGAGCTCATCTTCTTATGATCTTTCAGTTTTTATATGGAGAAAGGTTAAAGGACTTGAGAAATCTTTAAACTCAGCCTTACAAAAATGTGCTGCGGAGAGGCAAGGTCGTATTAGGGCTCAGCAGGTGATTTTCAGTATAGTTCTTTCTTGTAATTCAATTTTTGTAGCAAATTATCCATGGTTATTGGGTAGGAAATTCGAAATACTGTCACTGTTTATAAATGGGTATTTGCATTTTTGTTATGCATTGTATTTTTGTAGGCTTTGAGGAATGCTTTAGCGCAACCCAATTTTGAAAATTTAGAGATGACTTCTTATCCCATGACTCCTCTTGGTATAGTCCAGTCTTGCTTCTCTACCAGGTAAGTTGACACACAATCAATCATAAATTTCTTGTTTGTTTCGTTGTTTGATATCATTGATGAAGTGTTTGAAAATATCGGGGAGCACTTGCGGATTAGATATTAAGAGCAGGAAGGAAACTTTTTACTTCAAAAAATTTTCAAGCTTGTGATGTGTGAGATTGAATTGGAAATAGGGAATCCCAGAGCTTTGATGAATCATTCCTTTATTTTCAAAAGATTATATTTTTCCTTCTCATTTGTCAACAATGCTTCTGTCTTGTTGAACTGGGATGATAGGTAAAACTTTCAATGTGTCACATCTAAGAAGAAATTGAGATTGAAAATTATGCGAATGATTATGAAGGAAAAGAGCAAAAATAAGGAATATTTTACAGGAGGTGAGAAATCGTTAACTAACTACTTGTTTGTCCGTCTGCTGCTATTGGATTTCAATAAAGTGGAAAGGTGGTTCAAGTGAAACACTTCAAACTTTTGCCTGCAAGTCTGAACATGCAGATTGATGGCACTGGTTATGTTATTAGAATAGGTAATACCTATACGTACGTGATAAGTGTACATTCATACTTATCCATAACTGTACACACCTTTTATGCACTTATCTGTCTCAACATTTGGGAAAAAGCTTGATAAACATGTGCATTTAGTATGCATGTGAGAATACTTGTATAATCAAATGAACGACCTTATTTGTGCAGAAATGGAACACCAAGACAACCTTTACTCGTTCCTCTTGCTAGGGCCTGTTTGATCTTTGATGCATCTCGTATTCCTCCAGCTTCCCTTGAGGGCCTTGGAGAATATTCTCATTGCTGGATTATATATGTATTTCATTTAAATACCAATCTGGAGAAGTTGTGGAAGCAACCATCGAAATCAAAGTTCAAAGCGAAGGTATTTCACTATCTTTAGGTATAATAGTTGTTTGTCTTCTATTACGTATTATTTTTTATCATCTTTTAATTCTACAAAAGGTTGGCTTGATGATTAGGTAAGAGTCCCAAGACTGAAAGGTGAAAGGATGGGAGTCTTTGCTACACGATCTCCACATCGGCCATGCCCTATTGGACTTACAGTTGCAAAGGTACAAATCTCAGAAATTTATGGTTGTCTCTTGTATACTGACTAAAATGAAATCAGTTTAATGCAAAGTAGAAGCTCATGACTCTGGACAAAAGACTAAATATGCTGTGAAAGAGGGTATATAATCAGTTTAATAAGTATACTCTTTGTACATTAGGTGGAAGCAGTGCAAGGAAATATGGTGCTGCTCTCTGGTGTGGATCTGGTTGATGGGACAGTAAGTTTTCCAATGCTTATCTTTACTAGCCAGCGAAGCTAGATAATCAATTGGTACTCTGTTTCCTGCTTATAGTTTGCATAACTGTCAATTAAGTGGATTTATGTCTGCTGTTGATGAATCTAATTATAGGTTATGTTCATTGCTTAAATTTATCAACAGCCGGTACTTGATATCAAACCATATCTACCATACTGTGACAGTATAAAAGGAGCAGCAGTGCCAGAGTGGGTAACGGTATAATGTTTACAATCCTTTAGGTTCAACTTATGGATTTTTTGGTGTATATATATCGTAACTTATTTTCCTTGAACAGAAGATCTTCCTTGTTATTTATTTTCTTTCTTTGTTTTTTGAATCAGGGAATTAAATGTTTTCCCTTTTCTTTTTCATCTTTGCTTTATAAATCACTGGTTTCCTTATCTTCTGAGTGTGCAATTTTTGTATAGGTGGACAATAAATTAGCAATAGCTTCTGTCAGCTTCTCTGAGGACTTCTTTTCCACACTTGCTGATTGTTGGGGAACTGCAGTAAGTAGTTTGATGTTTTCTTTGTATATTAACCATCTTTCATTTCTAGCTAATGTCTGATTACATTCGAGTTACTAGTCTTTTTGTTTTCTTGAGAGAAAGCAAAGCTACTGGTTAAAATCAAAGGGAAATAGTAAAACAATGAGATGCTAAAAAGATAAGGCTAAAAAATTAGAAAACTAATGTGGAAAGCAACCACTGAAGTCATTGAACCCGGAAAAAAACAACAATTAGCACAAGATATAATTCCTGTCACATTTTAAAGTAATGTCATATTGCATGGACAGCTCTTCTGGCATATTATTTCTACAGTTAAACTGGATGTTAATTCCCTTGCATTGAAAACTTACCCTTTGGATTCTTTGGTCTTCTTCTGAAGTTGACAGCATTTTGATTGTTTCAGGAAAAGAAATCACTTTATGCATCAACAGGTGAACTTCAGAGCTTGATCAAACAGGTGCTTTCATGGGATGTCAGATCAGTTTCCCAGCGAAATCGACCTCATGATTCCCTGGTCAAAATAGGAAATGAAAATGCATCGGATTATACTTCAAATTTAGATGAAAACCAAGATGCAGAAACTTGCAGTTGCAAAAGTGACCTGGGTCCTATTCCTTCCGAGCACATAATTTATCACCTGATTCTGGAAGGGCTGGATGTCTCATACAGAATCGACTCTGATGGCAATGTCATTGTAGAAAAGGTCACAATTCCATCTGACTTCCCCAGTGGTAAGCAAAATGGTTGTAATTACTTGATGTGGAGAGATCAACTGACATAATTCAATCTTTTCAATGCCTGCATGTTTTTCCAATGTAGAAAATTCTTTATGCTGCTTTTATGATGAGTTTGCATAACCAAAGAGAAGGTGTGTGGTTAGTGTGACACAAAACTGGTTTTGACAGGGCTGGCTTGCGTAACCAAAATAGATGGTGTGCGGTTAGTGTGCCAACAAATGCAATTTTGTGGCCACAATAATTGAGTTTTATTAGTGTTGAAATTGCTTCATGTCTGTACTAAACTGTTAGAATCAGGAGTGATGTTAAATCCAGTTTAAGTATCAATTTCGTTTTCAAGTGCCAACATACATTTTCTTTTTCTTTTTTGCTTCTGACTGTTAGGATTGCATGATTCAAAACCTCAATTCGTGAGATGGTTGAATTCCACTTGATGGGTTCACAAAAGATAGCTCCAAGCTTGGAACCTTGGGCTTGTGAAAGTATTTTACGTGGATCCCATTCTAAAGCTTTAAGCCCAAAACCATAAGGGAGTATAAAAGGAGGTTACCGTTTCAAAATATTTCTAAGGCTGTGATTTTAAGGCTTTTGTTTTTTTAATTTTTAAATTGTTTTTATGTGTGGTCTACTTGATATTTTAATTCCATTTTTTTTCTTGTTTCTTTGCTTGTCATGGAGGAAACAAAAGTTGAAAAGAACATTTAAAAATAGAAGAAAAAGAAAAAACCCATGTTATTCTTCTGGTTTATAACATTAAGAATTCACAAAGTTTGCTTGAACCAGCAACAACATAATGGATAGAATAATTCCCTCCCTCCCTTTCCTTTTTTTGTTAATTAAACAAACTTTGGTTGTATCATAATATTCATATTTTTATCGAGGATTGTTAAAATATATAATATATAATTAATTTTAAATTAAATATAAAAGATTTTATCTGATCAACTGTTTCAATTGATCTTCGTTCAATAAAATACAAAAAGAACAGTGAAAACCCCAAATAAAGTTTAGAATTTTATGAAAAGCAAAATTGATGACCCTTTACTTCTAGAAAGCCAAAATTCTTAAGTAAGGACAAAGGTCAAGAACGCAAAGCATCGGTTTTTACAAATGGTGAGGTCCAATTTTGGAAGTTGAAATTTCCATCAACCGTTGCCGCGTGGACTGGACTCCACTTGCGCGTAATGGAACTTTCGGTTGATTCCTGACAATTGCCCCTGTTTGTTGATTTATTTGCTAAATAACCATTGATTCCGACAAAAACTTGGGTGGAGGGGATGGAGTCACATGGGCAGCGCGTGCAAGAGAATCTCTGACAAGATTACAATGCAATCTATCACATATATTCACGTGGCAGTTACTGCTCACAATACCCTTGCCACGTGTTGTTTTGTCACTGGTCGTTATTTACAAAAATAATAAATATAAATTAATACTCTATTAAAAATCAATGCCTAACTTCTTCAGGTCAAAATGATAGATATAAAATAGTAAAGGGTCTAAATCATAGTCAATTTTGAAGTGCCCTTAGCAGATTTTTAAAATATAATTTATAATAATTTAATATTAAATTAAAAAAATAAATATTAATATACAAATAATTAATTTAAAAATTTCAATTAATATTTAGTGTCTTGCATTTCTAACTATCTTTGTCCTTAATATAACCACTTAAAGCAGCATTTATGAAATTTGCTTTAGTAGGTTCATCCGAGCAAATAATGTCAACTAACTTTATATTGTTACGAGTTATAATAAATAAATAAATTAAAAATTATATAATATTTATTAAATATAATATTATATTTAATTTTTTATTAATTATTATAAAATTTTTATTCGTATTTTAAATATTTTTATTATATATTTTAAGTTTTTTGTTAAATTTTTTAAATTTTTTATTTCATGCTTCAAATTATTCTTGTAAATTATTTTTTAAATTTTGTATTATTTTTTTAAAATTATTTGTTAAAAAATATATAATATAACATATGTATGTTAACGATTATCATAAATTAATGGATAAAATTGATGTTATCCTCAAGGATTATCTTGAAAATTTTATAATAATATAATTAAGTCAATTCTTAATTTATTAAATAAAAGTAATTAAAAAATTCGGCTAAATTCCCATCTGGCAGTTTGGGTAATTTAACAGGTAACAGAAGGGCATTTGTTTATTTAGTTGTCTGATGTCTCTCCCTCTTCAAACTGTCAACCACCAAAATATTTTCAAAGCTTTCGTTAAACCCTTCTCTTCTTCCTACTCATGTCCCCACTTATTTATAATTTAATTATTATATTATTATTTATTACTGGATTTAATGATTTCCAATTCGACGCTCAAATCAATTTGTCTTCTGCGGCTTCTCCTTCGTTCCGTTCTCTGACGAGTAGTATTCACTACGGGCAGTGGGAAAAAGAGTTTTTTTTGTTTCTTCCTTCGTCATGGACTCGCCGTCGTCGACCACCAGGATTGCGGCGAGATCGTCTCTGATAGACTCGATTCGCGCGTGCGGGTTGTCCGGGATGCGAATTGATAAGGAGGAGTTGAAGAGAAAGCTATATGTACCTGATTATCTACAAGTCGCGATTCGCGATGCTATAAAACGGAAGGATGTTGAGCCTGCTGAAAACCGCGAGACCGATTTAATCGTCGGCGGTAATGGTGTTGAGCCGCCTGAGGCGCCGATGGTTGTCTTTATTAATTCGCTTAGTGGCGGACGGCATGGTCCGGAGTTGAAGGGGAGGCTGCAGCAGTTGATGGGAAAAGAACAGGTTTACTTTTTTTTTTTTTTAAATTTAATATAATATTATTTAAATGTAATAGAAAATATGTGTTGTTCAGTGCTTTTCTCTACAGTTGATTATTATTTGTTTATTTAATTGCTTTTCAAATAGGTTTCGGTGTAATTTATGGATGGAATTATGAGTTTTATAGAACATGAGCAAAAGAAGAAGGAATATTTCTATTCTGAATTTGATGATTTGGGTTTTTTATTTTATTTTATTTTTTTAAAAAAACAAAAATTGGTTTTCTGGGTATTTGAAGGTATACAGAGGAAGTGAAAGTGTAGTTCAACACACAAAAGTAGTATAGTGTTTTTTTTTAAAAAAAAAAAACTTGTGAATTTGCCAAGGATTTTTCTTCATAGTGTGATGAACATGGGGACTCGCGAGGGAGGGGTGTATTTGTGACACACACACACACACACACACACACACACACACACACACATATACATATATTCAGTATTTGCCATTTGCTTGTGAAAGAAAGGTTTTTACTGTCAGTGTAAGTAGCATGTGGCTTACTGAAGATTTTCAGGATGGTGATGTGGAGTGAATTAGTGAAATTGACCTACTATTACCTAGTCTCCTATTTTTCACTTGAATGCCTAAACTATGTACTTTAAAATTATTGTCTTGGAATTCAAGTCTTCAGTTGACTTGGACACCTCAATTTCATGCCATTGACAATGCCTTTATTCACTATAAACTTGAAAACTATTGTAATGCAGGTAGGTTTAACTTGAGATATTGCAATTTGAATGTAGAGTGACAGTAATTATTTATAGTGATTTTGTTTTTCTTTAACAATCACTATGTTTTCTCTGTTGATTTCTTGGTCCGGTGTTGTTAAGAATGTATATCTTGAATTTGAAATATTTTGTACATGCAGGTTTTTGACCTATCAGATGTAAAGCCGCATGAATTTGTCCGGTATGGTTTGGGTTGCCTGGAAAAATTGGCTGATCTTGGTGACTTTTGTGCCAAAGAGACTCGTCAAAAGATGAGAATTGCGGTATGTATGTTCTGGCATTTTGCCAGAAGGATATTATCCCTATGTTTTCACTCAAATGCATTTCTACCTACATGCAAATTATCACAAATGGGATTTCATACCTTATCTGTGGATCTTTTAAGTCTTCCATAAATACTCCAAAACTTTCAGCAGTGAAATTATAAATCCCAGGACGGTTGTGCAGGTTGCTGGAGGTGATGGTACGGTTGGTTGGGTACTGGGAAGTCTTGGAGAACTTCACAAACAGGGCCGAGAACCAGTTCCGCCTGTAGCAATCATTCCACTTGGAACAGGCAATGACTTGGCTAGGAGTTTTGGTTGGGTAAGCTTTTCCTTTGCACTGGTTTTGATATTTTTTTTTCAAAATCATCTGCTTGTATTGCTTAATTAAGTTGTTGTTGTTTTGAATGCCTTTTTCAGGGTGGTTCATTTCCCTTTGCCTGGAAATCAGCCATCAAAAGAACTCTTCAGAGAGCCAGTGCAGGTCCAATTTGCCATCTAGATAGGTAAATGTTCTATCATTAGTTATCAAATTTGTGCCAGGTTCTGAACTTTAAGGATTTACTGTTGTCCTGCAAATGATTCTATGATATTTTTTCTTTTAAGTTTAGTAATTATGCCTTGTATATATATGTTTTGTGTCCATATGAGCACATGATATGTCTTTTAGGTGTCTTGTTTTTGCGTGGTTGGGTTGCATTTGTTTGTTGTAGAATCCATTAAATTATGTGCATAATCAATTCTTTTGTGGCTTGTCAACATAAATAGTTAATTTTGTATGTTTTTACTGATGCAGTTGGCATACTGTAATACAAATGCCGTCTGGAGAAGTTAAGGATCCACCCCATTCTCTAAAGTCTACTGAAGATTGTGCTCTTGATCAGGTAGTTGATCTTGCTTCTTTAGACTTTAGTACTTTTATCAGCTGCTCCGGATCCATGCAATCAATAACGAGTAACTTCTATTGAAGATTAAAAAACTTGTTTGCAAAATTGTCTTTTGATTTTTTTTAATTGAGTTCTTTGACAATTTGTTTCTTTTAACAAGTGCTCACAATTAGGGATTAAATATTTATAATTTTTTTAAAATAAGTTTTTCTAGACTTCTGAACTTATAGAATTCAAATCTTTCATTGTTGGTCAGAATTGGGATTACAATTGAATCATTTCTTTGGAATTAAATTAAATTATACAACATTGTTATAGCTATGGAGAATGTGGGAAGAGGAAGGGCTGGAGGCTACTTAACGTGATATTAGTTTACTTGATTAATCATAAATGTACATCTGTTGCCTCATTTGAAATTATATAGACCTTTTGTAAAGCATAGATGATATCTGTGTTGATCTAGAGAAAATTTTGATAAGTGTTAGGAAATATAGGCTAATAATGTTCCATGGTTAACATATAAAGCAACGTGAAACAATTTGAAACTTTTGCAACAGGTTCTGAATGGTACCATGCATTGTATGATTATTGTCAAGGCTTCATTCTGGGTACCGTACCCAGTCAAATGGATTGTCTTTTTCCATGCAGCTCCATCTGGGGCTCTTATTTCTTGTAGAACTGTGGGCCAAAGTTTCTTTCTATTTCTGCATGTCCCAGATGTAAAAGAAATGAGTCAATCTGACATTCCTTCTGGCAAAATTAGTTGTTTCTTGAAAAGAAAATGGAAGCAAATGAATGTTTGGTGTATGCAATCTAAGAGGAGATGTGGAAAACTGTAAAGATAGTTTTACTAAACCATGCATGCAAGGTTAAAAAGTTTTTAAGAAAGAGAGAACAATGTTATTTTGTTGATGCTTAGATTTTCCATCCCAAATCTGTTTGAAAGTTGATTCTTTTGTTGTAACAAAGTAATATTTTGATGCAATTTTCCTATGTTATAAAATCTTCTATAATTGACTGTATACATTTCTGGTGTGTGCAGGGCTTGCAGATTGAGGGGGAGTTGCCCGAGAAAGTGAATTGCTATGAAGGAGTGTTTTATAATTACTTTAGCATAGGTATGTCAACCAGAGTATAAGATATGTGGTATTTAAATGATATTCACATTTGTTGCACATATATTCCACTCTATTCTTAAAGAATGGGGCTTCATAGGAGGGTTAACGAAAATAGATGTTCGGCACCAAACCACTTTCTTATTGGAGTTTATTTGCGCCCAATTTAGCATGTTGACTTAATGTGCTTGTCAGGAAAATTGAACTTAGAGAAAGATATGCCATTTGATATTTCACTTTTCTTGCATACAAGTGTCAATTCTTTCTTTGGACTGGCTTTTCATTTCCTGCTTAACTTGAACAAGATCCTGTGATACACAAGAAGTTGTGATAGAAAAGAAGAGTGTTAGTTTTTGTTTTTGATATATGCTATTTGATTATGTTCTGAATGATAACTGCTGATTGTTCCTGATGAAGTTCTGGTTCTAATTTAAGTTGTTTCTTACTTTTATTTTTTGGTTATATAGGAATGGATGCTCAAGTTGCATATGGCTTCCACCATTTACGTAAAGCAAAGCCTTACCTTGCACGAGGTCCAATTGCAAATAAGGTCTGATCAAACATCATTGCCTTTTATTTATGTATGTTGTTGTGGTGAACAGGTTTTGGTAAATTTGGAAAATGGATTAAGGAAGTTTCATAGAGATGTTTGTAATGAGAATTTATGAAGATATAATTTTCATGACTATCTTTACCCCCGCAAAATAGCTTATTTTTTTAGCATCTCATATGTTTTACACATTCAGCACTGATATAGTGAAATTTACCAAATGATTAATCTGCTGGTTTCCTTAGTATGCATATTAATCCATGTTATAAAATGTTAACTGCTTTTATAATAGGAATTTTCCACTGTGTTTTTGCCATATCACCTCTTCACAGCACTTCTGGAATAGCCTATACAATATCAAACTGGCTCTTGATAGCTTTGTGCAATACTAATATGGTGATTGACTCATCTTGACAGCTGATCTACTCTAGCTACACTTGCTCTCAGGGTTGGTTCTTCACACCTTGCATAAGTGATCCGAGCTTAAGGTTAGATGCCTGTGAATTAATCTGTTTGTGTTAATGATTGTTTTTTTGGCTGTTTGTATGTGCTGCGCAACTTACAGTTAACATGATCTGAATAGTTAAGATTATAAATTTATTATTTCAGCTCATTTATTTTTATTTTGCATCTAACTGAAAAACATTATTCTCTTAGATATATCTTTCTTCTCTGGTTGATAGTTTTTCAGCTGTTTGTATGTGCCTTGCAACTTACAGTTAACATGCTCAGAATAGTTAAGAATATGAAGTTATTGATTCAGCTCGTTTATTTTTATTCTGCATCTAACTGGAAAACATCATCATGCTAGATATATCTTTCTTCTATGGTTGAGAAGAAAGTACACACAAGTTTATGTTAGTAAAAAGCATAATATACCCAACTTGTTATGCGCAATCTTTATTCTGAAGTTTTTATCATGAGTTGTGCCCGGGCAAGTATGTAGAGAATGACCTTTATTCATGTATGCTTTAGTTTTCTAAAAATGTCAGGAGTGCTTTCTGTTGAATTATGGAGAAATACTAATGTTTTATGAAAGATATCAATTTTCCAAAATGATATTTTTCTCATCTTCAAAATTTTTCTGCTTGTAGGGGACTCAAGAACATCCTAAGGATGCATGTTAAGAAGGTCAATTGCTCAGAATGGGAGCAGATTCCAATTCCTAAAAGGTGAGGTTCAAATATCTGAAGTGATGGTTTGTTTTCCATGATTTCTTTTTGACAGTTGTCACACTAAATGGATGCTTGTGCACTATTTAGCTTTGACTCGCTTCTTGATACAGCTCAGCTTAATAGCTACATTACTGAATTTAATGTGATACCAAACATTGCAGACTACATCTTTTATTTGTCGCTTTTAATTTTAGTTTTGCTTAATTATTATTATTTTTATTTCCTCCAGTGTAAGGGCAATAGTTGCTTTAAATCTTCATAACTATGCAAGTGGAAGGAATCCATGGGGTAATTTGAATCCAGATTACTTGGAAAAGGTATCAATTACTTGATTTTAGCTACCTATTAAAACTTGCAGCTTGCTTGACAAAATTTATAGTTTTCTGGTAAACTCTTGATTGATAAGCTAAAGACAACCTCATTTAATTTCAGAGAGGCTTTGTTGAGGCCCATGCTGACGATGGTCTTCTAGAAATTTTTGGGTTGAAGCAAGGATGGCATGCATCATTTGTCATGGTTGAACTCATCTCTGCAAAACACATTGCCCAGGTACAAAGTTATTTTGTTTGTCCTCTTACAATGCAAATTCAATGATTTACTTTCTGCTATTTTAAACCATTTTTGTAAATTTGTTGGATCTGATGAAATTTGATGAATACTTTCAGGCTGCAGCTATTAGATTGGAAATTAGGGGTGGAGAGTGGAGAGATGCATATTTGCAGATGGACGGGGAACCATGGAAACAGCCAATGAACAAAGACTACTCAACGCTTATAGAAATTAAGAGGGTTCCTTTTCGATCTCTGATGATAAACAGAGGCTAATTATCTGGCATAATTAACTCAGGTATGAATCCCTGGGTTGTTTTTTACCTTTTACAGCTCGGATCAATGAAAATTATTGTCATCCAAGCGGATTGTAGATTATGTTTTATATGCTAGGAGCTTTATTGTATAAAATTCCCATTTTAGTCGATTCTTGTTTAGTTGTGAATAGTTGTTTGCACAGCACCCAGGAGCTTTATTACATTTATTGTTACTAACGTTATTCTCAATAAGATGTGTTAATTCCTCAGGTTTTCATTTTGATTACTCAAGGATATCCATTGTTTTAATGCTTGTAGTGATTGCAGTAACTTCAACAATGTTAGCTATTAGAAACAAATGTAAAATTATGAAGACAAAAAAAATTCAGTCTATAAAATTTACAAATAAAATTTGGAAGACAGAGATCCAAATGGATGATATTTGCCATTTTTATAAAAATTGAGTATCTAAGATGCGTTGGGTGCATTCATAGAAGCATGAGCATGCACTGAAGAATGAATTTCATCAGCTTCATCTCCGTCGACATTATCAGCTCCAACAGAGGAATGCCTTGGATGATTCCGGATATCATCATCAGTATCAGGTAAGGCTCCAGTGCCTCCAGGACTTGATTCAGGATGCACCCTGGATTCCCTTCTCTTAAGGGAACCAGAAGAGGGATTGTCTCTCTGGTCAAAACGCTTCATCAGCTCGACGATTTTTGACGAGAAAGGTCTCTCAGGATGGTGATGGTTCAACTCAGGCCAGTGTACACGTACGAAGTCGAAAATATATAACAGGAGAGAAGACGTGGAAGCAATTCCTGTAATGAGGAAGAGGCCTCCAAAGCTGTAAACACTAAGACTATCTGAAGAAGACAATGGTGGAACTTCACCTTGGCAGGTTGCTTGATTGCCCAGATTACTCTTAACAAGGTTTTCCATTTTGTCTTTGTCTTCGGTAACATTCAAGATTGCCCTTGAGATGTAAGAAACTAGTGGGGATCCTTGTGGAAAGGCCTGCAGAAAAAAACACAAATATATTTCAGCATAATAATTTTCAGATTAGTAGAGAATCCTGACTAAAAAAACAACTTACAAAACCAAATCCGTCGGTTCTGTAGGTTGGTCCTGTCATCATATATCTGGAGCAATATTTAGCAAGGAAGATCTCGATGTAGGGAACTTCATCAAAAATTGCAGCTACCACACCACTAGACAAAGCTTCATGGAACTCTTCTGGGCTGGTGTAATTCTTCAACATGGCCTCTTCAAAATTCAGTTGTTTTGTCAAGAGATCTTTCACAAAAGAATTCGTCTGGTATCCTACTGAATAACCATTTCTTTGAATCTCCTTGACATCGGTAAAAGAAGGCTGCAACCTCTGTACTGTCAACATTGAAGTCAAGCTTGCAGTATAACTCTGTGTCAAAATCAGTACCACAAAAATCCATATGATCAGCACAAATCTTGACAAATTGTTCATCACTCTCTCCCCTGCAGAAACCACAGAATAATTTTGGTAAACAAACTCTCAAAGTGTGCTCTAAAAACACACAGAATTCTGAGGACGTAAATATACTGTGAAAGTTTTTAAAATTGAGTGAAAAAATAGGAGGAAAATTACTATGAGCGAAGACAAGTGTTGAGAAGGAGAACCAAAATATAGTGCCAAGTTGATTCTGTGGGGGGCCTCTGAATTCAGTGTTTATACGGTGTTCAAGAACCCAAACAACAAAGCCTGTGAAAATGAAGGCTGCTCCCGTGGTTAACCAAAGATTCAAGCTTAATGGCTTCAAGAATATCCAAAAGTTTTTCCTCTCATCATCTTTTACCAAAACTACCATCGACACTCCAGATTCTGAATAAGGCAGTGTAAAATCTACATAGGTTGAGCGATTTGCCACAATTGTTGTATCTCCCACCACTGCATCAAATACCTGCAAAAGATTTTATCCGTTGAATGAATCAGTAGCTACAAGTAACGAGTATTATTTGACAAAGAATGGTTTAAGTTTGCATATATAAATTACCCACCTGCTCTTTGATTTGGTAAAGAAGCTCATTGTATGTTCCAGCACCCTTGCCTTGTTTGTGGAAAGGCACAAACTCACAAGGAAGGGGAAACTCTAAAACTTTAACTACTTCGACAAACATGTCGTAGGAGAATCCGGAAAATGTTTTAGGCTTGTAGTTTGAGTTTGGTTCCCATTCCACTTTAATAAATTCAGTAAATGCTTCTCTCACTGGAACCCCAATCTTCAATTTCTTAGGCTGCTCCACTGTATTTCCTGGCCAAAGAGGCTTCTTGAGTTTCTTGGCAATTGAATTTTTTGCTTTACCACTATCATTCAAATTTGACACAAGTCCTTCCTTCTTAGTCCAGTATCCAATAACTCTCTCATGATTATTTTCTATCACATTGACTATTTCAAAGGCTGAGGGTTCCAACTGTCCTTTAACCAATAGAAAGTTTCCACTGAGACCTTCAAATGTTGTATGCAGCAATGTATTTAGAAGCTTTGGACCACTTTCAAATGTTCCTAAGGCTGCAAGATCAACGCTCCTGTTGCTTCTATTTGGCTTTAAGAAGCTAGAATTCCCTATTCCAGCCCTCTCCACAGCCAGAGCTATTGCCCAAACTGTATCATATGCCCACAACCCAAAGCGGTTTAAGTCTGAAGACTTGATCTTCCATCTCGATTTGAAATTTTCAAGTTTCCTTGAATGTGGTATGTGGGGCCTTAGACCCAATACACCTTGCATTGATTCCGTGTCTTCCTGAAAATGAACTGAATCTAACAAAACTGATAATCCTTCTGTGACAATCCATGCATATCCTTCACTCATCATTCCGGCGTTTTTCGCTCCCAAAAAGAGCTTGAAACCAAGAGCAGCTGTCATATGCACCAAGAAAATTGAAGTTCGATATGTCTTTACATTGTTTAGCTCCATCGAAATTTCATGGTCATTAGAATTTGGTGAAATAACACTTCTGTAGTGCACCCGTGTGTTAACTTCTTGAAGGGCATCAGTCAGATATGGAATCAAACCATTGCCATAATCTGTATCTTCATAAATAAGGATAATTTCCCTCCAACCATAAGCTTGAACAACAGCTGCTAAGGCTTTCACTTGAAAGCTGTCGTCGTGGGCAGAACGAATGAAAAATTTGTTCTCTGTTGGAGAAAGAGAGGGACTTGTGACTGAAAATGAAATGATTGGAACCTTTGCTTTTCCTCCAAGATCAATCACAAACTTAGCTTCTGTTGATCTCTGAGGTCCTATAATTGCACGCACTTCTTCATTCTTCATCAAATCTAAAGCTGTATTTGTTTGAATGATCCTTCAATCAATGAAAAGGAAAAAAGACATGCACTAAAATACGGTTTGTATTGAAAACTAACGAAATTTTCTTATCTACTTGAATAATAGAACAAAAATTGAAAACTAATGGGCAACTATTATACATATTTTCGGATTACAAAAATGTAAAATGTATTTGAAATATCAACGCAGATGCTCACACCTTTATTTTTTATTGCATATATGTGACTGACTGTATGAAGATGTTAATTTACCTTCGGATGCTGCAAGAACGACGTCATTTTGAGAATCCCTGGCGAGGAGATTTAGCCTTGTCCGATAATTGGAGTTCGCAGCGTAGAAATCGTGGACTGCCATTGATAAAAACTTATTTGCTATTGTCCCCACAAAGGAATCCAGGTCTAGAATCACCCCCACCTTCACTGTATCCTTAGATTCCGAGGGCTCAAATGAGAGGGTGAGCAAAATTAAGGAAAGAAAGAAGAGCAGTAACTGTTTCTGCACGTTCGCCATCGTAGAAGCGTAGTGACGAAGAAGCTTGCTGTCTAACACTTTGTTACTATCCGTAAACTATAGCCCTCGGGAAACTTACTGAACAGAAGCAATTTGATAATGCCAATGGTTGACTTTTAGAGGGACCTACTTTCAGAACTCGTAGCTGGTCAGAATTTGCGTTCGAGAATGCATGTTGTAGGTGTCGTATAGGGGATGGCTAATAAATGATTTCTATCGAGTGGTCCAGAAGACAATCATATCATCTATCAAAGACTCTTGACAGATAACTTTGTCTCTCAATTGTATATGGTGTTCATCTCAACCAGTAAACAAGTTTGTTAATTCATTAATATTGGCTGCATATCCTTGTACGTATAAGTCAGAATCTCATTGTTGTTGATTGGGAGTCTTGCACAGCATCTCACGAGCCAATCACAATAAGTTAGGTAGCATGTGTTTGAAAAGTATGAATCCTGGCAGCCAACCAAAACTTCAAGAAGGTGAATTCCCTAGTCAAGTCAACCCTTCGAAGCTGGAGGCTCCTGTTAATTTTCTGAAAATTTACCCCTACTATTATTACTAGGTTTGTGCATAAAATAATTCAACATATTCGGCTGGTTGTTGCAAGGGAAGAATAGCCTGCAATATGTTACACAACGTTAATGAAGTCTCACCAATGTAATTGCAGTAAGTGATGGTGCCAGATTTCTAAAACTGGGGCCAAGATGTGAAAAATCATAGAAATTAAGAGCGGTCCTTCACAATCTTGCGGCTATTCTTTATATATATATAGTTATGTTTTTGAATATACATATTATATAAAAAATAATTGGATGTTTTAAGAATAGGTTATAATTTTAGAATCAAATTGATAATAATTATCAAATTAAAGATTAAATAATATTTTACATTAGTATAAATAAGATAGTTAAATTGTATTTATAAATTTAACATATTTAGGAGAAAAAAAGATAAGAACTGGAGACAAAGAAAAGAGGAAAAAGAAAAAGAAAATAATTGGTAAATTTTATTGTTTTATTTTATTTTTGTTCTTAGATTAATAATTATCATTAATTTAATAATTAGTTTGGATATCTATATTTTATAAAATATGGTGATTAGAGCTTATAATCAAATTGTGATACTTAAATTTTAAATTTTTCATGAATAAGAAATTAAGAATTTTTATTTATGAAAATATATTAAAAAAAATTAAAATTTTTGCATAGATGATACTATAATAATAATTTAATTCGTAAATTTTATAAAATTATATATTTTAAATTTATCACAATTGTTTTAAGTAAATAAACTAGACATCTTTAAAGTTATCATAATCCTTTTGTTTAAAAAATATTATGTTTTTAATTTTTATTAATTTTTCAAATATACTTTTAGAATACAAAAAATTATTCATTTTTATAAAATAACTAAATGATGAAATTATTTTAGTTAACTAAATTACTTGAAAAATTATACAATTTTAGATACTAATTTTAATTATGTATAGTTTATTATATTAAAATTTTAAGGCCAATTCTATGTCTTTGATTTATTATAAAATTTTAAATGAAAATAATTTATCATCGATTTTTGTTTGACAGAATTTAATGTTTTGAAATCAAAATTTATTAAACATAGTTAGAGTATAAATTTTCACCTAAAACTTTTCAACAATTATTGTCTATATTCTTTATTATCTTTAAAAATTTTATGATATTTGAGAATGCATTGTATTTTTTAAAAATTAAGGATTACTCAACATATTACATAATATTATCAGAATAAGTGATTAAAGTTAAAGTACGAAAAAACTTAGTATTTGATGGCTAAGAGATTAATATTTTTATTATAACTTGTATTATATTTCATGAGTATTGTGTTATAATTTAGTTAGATAATAATATCGTTTAAGGTACAAGAAAAATTCTTAAATAATATAATGCTAGTTTTGGTAAGTTTAAAAATATTGAGTTATTAAATAGATTGAGCGTTATAAATTATACTATTAAAGTTTAATAAGATTATATTATATTTTATGGTAGTGGATAGAAACTTTATGAATGCTAATTTTTTATTATAGGTAAAAGCATTAAAGTTATTTTTTATTATAATCGTCAAGAGGTAAGTGTATTAAATTCTTTAAAACAAAATCATAATAAATCTATGTATATATTTAAATATTTTTTCAATAATATTTTTAATTATAAATTTTTATGAAAATATTATTTTGACATTTTATATGTTTATATAACTGTTTATAAGTATATAAATTATTATGATTATAATTGTTTATGATTGTGTTGTTATGGTTATTTTTATACCACATGCATAGGCATTTAAACATGAAATGTGCATTGTGTTTCAAGTAATAAGAAAGTGATTTTGTAAAAAAAGTGCTCATAAAAGTTAAGTTTTGTTTGCTAGTATATTAAATTTTATTATTTTTTTAGTAGGTAATTATAAATTATATGGAGTCTTTTTTATTTAGTTTGGCCATTCTTTTAAGTTCAGTATAATTATTATTGTTCATTGTTTTGTATGATATGGGAGAGACCTTTAAAGGTATCTTTTAATATAGTGGTTTTCGTATTCGTGTGAAAGTTTAACTCTTATTTACTAGTATAAGTGTTTTTTATTATTTTTTAAATTATATACATTAATTGCATTTACCTCACATACAATATGTTATCGACGGATAACATTGGCTCATTTAGTGATAAATGATACATAAAATCTTATTAAATGGTAATTCAAGAAATATATTTTTAGAAAATTTTGAAAAAATACATTTAAAACATTTAAGTGTTATGAAACTTTTAAAACAAGTATACTTTTATCTCATGTTATATCATGAATATGCATTGTATATGGATATGTATGTATTTTAGGTATATAAAAAATTAGTATATTTAATAAATTTAAAATTTATCATAATTTATTATAATTTAAGATGATTGAAAGTTGTACACACAGTAGATAAATTTGACCAAATTATTTTTGGTATTTTATGATTTCTAGGATTTAAGTTTTTCGCCGTTGTCATATTTTACGCGGTCTTAAACAAAAGGTATTCTTTGTCATTGCAGTTCAAGACCATTGACTAATTATTATTCTTACGGGCTTTGAATAAATATTAAATTTTGTTTTAGTCCAAGGGGTTACGTGTTTGTGTTGTGTATTGTTAACGTAATTTGAAATTCGGGGCGTTACAAATCGCTAATGATCGACGGGGACAAACTAATTATCTGGCATCTAGCTAACTCAGGAATCGATCTCTTGGCTGCTGATTTTTCTTTTACAGTTCGGATCAATGTAAATGCGGTTGTCGTACAAGCGGAACTATTAGAAATATTATTACAAAGAGAGAGATCCAAGATCAACAAAATCTACTTGGCTACTTGCCGTACACATTTGCTTAATTTATTGTTATACATAAAAAGAAAAGGTGAACATCTAAGATGTAACTGGTGCATTCGTAGATGTATCATCATGCACTGAAGAATGAATTTCATCATCTTCATCTCTATCAACATTCTCAGCCACTTCCGAGGAATTTCTTGAATGATTCTGGATATCATCAATATCAGGTGAAGCTTCATTTGCATTCAGGTCTGATTCAGGATGCACCCTGGATTCCCTTCGATTAGGAGGATGAGAAGAGAAGTTGTCGTCTCTCTGGTCAAAATGCTTCATCAGATCGACGATTTTTGACCGGAAAGATCTTTCAGGATGGTTGTTGCTCGACTCAGGCCAGTGCAGACGAACGAAGTCGAAAACATATAACAACAGAGAAAATATGGAAGCAATTCCCGTAATGAGGAAGAGGCCTCCGAAGCTGTAAACACTAAGACTATCTGAAGAAGACAATGATGAAACTTCACCTTCACAGGCTGCTTGAGTGCCCAGATTATTCTTTACAAGGTTTTCCATTTTGTCTTTGTCTTCAGTAACATTCAAGATTGCCCTCGAGATGTAAGAGACTAGTGGGGATCCTTGTGGAAAGGCCTGGAGAAAAAAACATAAATATGTTTCAGCATAATAATCTTCACATTAGTATATAATCCTGATTGAAAAAAGAACTTACAAAACCAAATCCGTCGGTTCTGTAGGTTGGACCTGTCATCATGTATCTAGAGCAATATTTAGCAAGGAAGATCTTGATGTAGGGAATTTCATCAAAAATTGCAGCTACCTCACCACTAGACAAAGCGTCATGGAACTCTTCTGGGCTGGTGTAATTCTTCAACTTGGTCTCTTCAAAATTCAGTTGTTTTGTCAAGAGATCTTTCACAAAAGAATCCTTCTGGTATCCTACAAGTTTGCCATTTTTTTGAATCTCCTTAATATCAGTAAAAGAAGGCTGCAACCTCTGTACTGTCAACATTGAAGTCAAGCTTGCAGTATAACTTTGTGTCAAGATCAGTACCACGAAAACCCATATGATCAGCACAAATCTTGACAAGTTGTTCATCACTCTTTCCCCTGGAATTACAAAATTTTCAATAAACAATTTCTCAATGTGTTTTTTTTTTTTTTAATATCACATGTATCATGAGAACGTAAATTTGCTACAAAATTTTTTTAGCATCGACCTCCTTAAAATAAAATGTTGACATAACGAAAAAGAAAAATGAGTACAAAATATGAGAGAAATTACTATGAGCAAAGACGAGTGTTGAGAAGGAGAACCAAAATATTGTGCCCAGTTGACTCTGTGGGGTGCCTCTGAATTCAGTGTTTCTGCGGTGTTCGAGAACCCAAACGACAAAGCCTGTGAAAACGAAGGCTGCTCCTGTTGTTAACCAAAGATTCAAGCTTAGTGGCTTTAAGAATATCCAAAAGTTTTTCTTCTCATCATCTTTTACCAAAACTACCATTGACACTCCAGATTCTGTGTAAGGCAGTGTAAAATCAACATATGTTGAGCGATTTGCCACAATTGTTGTATCTCCCACCACTGCATCAAATACCTGCGTTATTTCACAAAGATCTCTATCAAACTTTGTCTGTCAGAAATTAAGGAATGGTTTTAATATTATATATATATATAGAGAGAGAGAGAGAGAAACACGCAGATAAAAACTCACCTCCTCTTTGATTTGGTAAAGAAGCTCGTCGTATGATCCAGCACTAGTGCCATTTTTTTGGAATGGAACAAACTTGTAAGGGAGAGGAAATTCTAAAACTTTAACTACTTCGAGGAACACGTCGTGCGAGAGCCCTGAAAATGATTTAGGCTCGTAGTTTGTGTTTGGTTCCCATTCCACTTTAATAAATTCGGTAAATCCTTCTCTCACTGGAACACCAATATTTAATTTCCTTGGCTGCTCTACTGCATTTCCTGGCCAAGTAACTTGTAACTTGAATTTCTTGGAAGCTGAATTTATTGCTTTGCCATTATCCTTCAATTTTGATACAAGTCCTTCCTTTTCGGTCCAGTATCCAACAACTCTCTCATGGTTATTTTCTATCACATTGAATATCTCAAAGGCTGAGGGTTCCAACTGCCCTTTAACCAATCGAAAGTTTCCACTGAGGCCTTCAAATGTTGTATCCAGCAATGTGTTCAGAAGCTTTGGACCCATTTCAAATGTTCCCAAGGCTGCAAGATCAACTCTCATGCTGCCTGTTTTGGGCTTTAAGAAGCTAGAATTTGCTGTGCCAGCCTTCTCCACGGCCATAGCTATTGCCCAAATTGTATCATAAGCCCACAACCCAAAGAGGTTTAAACCTGAAGACTTGATCTTCCATCTCAATTTGAATTGTTCAAGTTTTCTTGAATTTGGTATTTGCGGCCTCAAACCCAATACGCCATACATTGATTCCATGTCATTATCGTAATTAATAGGATGTAACATAACTGATAAACCTTCTGTGACAATCCATGCATACCCTTCCCTCACCATTCCGGCATTTTTTGCCTGTAAAAAAAGCTTGGAACCGAGAAAAGCTGTCATATGCACCAAAAAAATTGTTGTTCGATTTGCGTTTAGCTTGTTCAGCTCCATCGAAATTTCAGTGTCGTTAGAATTTGGTGAAATAACACTTCTATAGTGCACTCGAGTGTTAATTTCTTGAAGGGCATCAGTCAGATATGGAATCAAACCATTGCCATAATCTGTATCTTCATAGATAAGGATAATTTCCCTCCAACCATAAGCTTGAACAATGGCTGCTAGGGCTTTCACTTGAAAGCAGTCGTCGTGGGCAGAACGAATGAAAAATTCGTTCTCAGTTGGAGAAAGAGAGGGACTTGTTGCTGAAAATGAAATGATTGGAACCTTTGCTTTTCCTCCAACATCAATCACAAACTTAGCCTGTGTTGACATCTGAGGTCCTATAATTGCATGGACTTCTTCATTCTTCATCAAATCTAGAGCTGCATTTGTTTAATAATCCTTCAAATGAATGAAAATGAAACAAGACGCATGCAGCAATGTAAGGTGCTATTAAAAAATAATGAAATTTTCTTATTTACCCAGATAAAAAAAGCTTTTGGTACTGTATTTGATAAAATACAATTTGAAATCAAAAGAAAAATTGAAAATTACCAGGCAATTTCTAGATATATTTAAGGGTTTATTTGAAAACAATTTAGTATAATAATTAACAAAATAATATGAAGTTATAATGTTGAGTGCTAACCCCAGCTCCCAAAAAATTTTTGAAATTAAAATATACAATATTTATAACTTTGACCCCTCTAACTTTAAAAAGTGAAAATTTAACCCAAAATTCGTAATTGTTTTTCTAAAAAAGTTTTCTTCCTAATTTTTAAATTTTATAATTTAGCCCATAAATTTAGAAGTGAGTATTTACTCCATAATTTATTAACTATTGTTAAAATTTTGGGCTACTATAATTTCTGTATACCTTTGCTCAAAATTTAGACCGGAACATTCACTGCAGAATTTATAGACTTGTCACATCCCACACCTAGCATGTGAGTTAGAACTATAGATTATCTAACTTAAATCCTCCTAATATGATAAACACATTTTTAGTTGCAAGCTGAAGAGCAAATTGGCGAAGGATTACTTGACCAAATGAATAATATTTATTCAATTATTAAGTTCGTATTATTATCTAATTATTTTTAAAAATTTAGATTTTTTTTTTAATTTTTCGAAGCATTTCAGCCCTCCTATTTCATTTTTAACTTTGTCTTATAAATAAAGAAGTTAAATATTCTTTAAATATTTATTTATAGGAAAAAAATAATTTTTTTTTAATTTTATATAAATTCTTACACTAATTTTTTAATAACTAAATCAATACACTTTCAATAATTGAGATTAAATTTAATACATATATTAATTATGACATATTAATTATATAAGTTAAATTTAATTTTAATTATTAAAAACGTATTGATATAACGGTTAAAAAATAATATAAAATTAAAAAATTCTTAATTTTTTATAATAATAATAATAATTAAAATACCAAGAACATCATGGTTTGTCAAATTAATTCAATTATACTTTGAAAAGCGAATCCCCGTTATTATGCTCTGCATATTATCTTTTTCAGCGACTGAATTTTCTCTGTAACCATAGACTTGTAAAATAAAGTGAAATATGCATTCAGTTTCGAATAGCACGTGCATTTTCGTTGTTCGTACTGTTCATCAGAAATCATATTTTACAGATCTACAATCTTATTTGCCAATGTCAAAAAGTAAAATTCAGTTAAGGACATTAGATTATGATAATTCAAGCAATATTTTATGAAATTATAGTGACTACTAGAAATAGAAACACACGCAGGCAGGAGAGTGCACAGAGATGTTAATTTACCTGCAGATGCCGCAAGAACGGCATCTTTCTGAGAATCTCTGGGCAGGAGATTCAATCTTGTTCGATAATTGGAGTACACAGCATAGAAATCGAAGAGTGCCATTGACATATACTTCTGGGCTAAGCTCCCCACAGAGGAATTCAAGTCTAGAACTACACCCACTTTCACTATATCTTCAGATTCTGAAGGGTCAAACGAGAGGATGAGCATAATCAAGGAAAGGAAGGAGAGCAGTAAGCATTTTTGGTTCGCCATTGTCTAAGCTCTGGTGACAAGGAAGACAGCTACCAGCATTGACTATTATAAGTAAATGTTTTACTCTATGATGACTTAGAGATTACCCTTATGTGTAAATTTTACAACGTTAACTAAGAGATTTACATAAAATTCAGATCATGAAAGAATCTTGTTGAAATTACCTCGTCCTTCAGTTGTGGGGTCTTGATGGACGGAGTTTACTGCTACAGCTTGGTTTATTCATTAATGTTGGTCGCAAAATGACAACCACAAGTTGGCTCCACCATGGCGACCAGTTTCTTTCATGTATGAAGTCAAGAGTACCATTTATAAGGAAGACAAGTTCTTTACACGGCAATGAATCAAATTATTGAGCTGTCTCGCATGATTGGCTCCCCTTGGGTGACTCCAAACACCTTAATTTTCCAGGAACTCTCAAGGAATCTATGCTATTTAATAGCTGCTGACTTTAGAGTGCTCATGTCGTCAAGAAAATTCGATGAAATAAAGGGGGCTTTTATTCTGGTGGTCAGTGCAAGAAAAATCTAATCTGCAATATGATACACAAAATTAATAAGGTCTCATCAATGAACGTAGTCGTAAATTACAATCAGTGGTGGTGCCAGATTTTCAAAATTCGGGCCCAATGGCACAGACGAAAGACTACAAGTTTTTATTAAACGACTAACATTAGAAAATCCTATTTTTAAGCCCATTAATAAAGGAGGCTTTTAATATTACTACTTAAAGAAAATAATTGAAATAATAGTTTTGAAATTATAACTAGTGAAAGACGGAAACACCCGATAAATATTTATAGGGAAAGTGCATGGGAAGAAGCACTTCAATTTCCAGAGCTTATGTATCATATATTTGTGAAAGAAAGCTTAAGCATGATTGACCGAGGGCGACACTTAGCTTGCAAAGGTTGAACTTTGGACAAGGCAAGTCCAGACGATTCCGCCATGTCCACCATTTCCTCACCAACTGTTTCCCATTCAAAACACTGAATTAACGATCCCAATGTCAATCCAATCATTCGTGTAGCCAATGCTTCACCTGGACAGCTCCTTCTCCCTGAGCCAAAAGGCATAAATTTGAACCCATCTCTTGAGCCTTCAATTCTCTCAAATCTTTCGGGTTTGAATTTTGTGGGTTCTTCCCAAACTTTAGGATCGTTTTGTATTGCCCACATGTTCATCAACACCATTGTGTGACGAGGGATGTGAAACCCTCCGATTATGCAATCTTCTGATGATTCATGTGGTATTAGCAAAGGTCCTGCTGGATATAATCGCAAAGTTTCATATACGATGCAACGAAGGTAAGGCAGTTTAGCCAAATCAGATTCATCGATAAGATGATCAAATCCTATTTTATTGTCAATTTCAGTTTGTACTTTTTTCAGGACGTCGGGATTGTTCAGAAGAAGAGACATCGCCCATTCCATTGTCCCGATTGAAGTGTCATTTCCTGCTGTTAATAAAACCTGTTCAAAGACAAAGTAAAAGTGCTTATTCCTATCAACATGACCTCAAAAACTAATAATATTGACGATATTGAAATATTGAATTAGGCTTCTAGATTTCTGTACTGAATCAAAATACTACTAAATACAATTTGATAGATGAATAATGAGATCTTACCAGCATAAGGCTTTTAATGGTTTCATCCTTATATAACTCAGCATCCGATTCTTGCAAAGACGACAAAACTTCAACCATCGACTTCTTCCTCTCTGTCTCTCCAATTTGACAATTCTGATTCTCCTGATCAATCCTATTCTTCTTCTAATCTCTTCTAGTAAATCTTGCATAAAACTATCCCTCTTCTCCTGCAAAGCGATAAACTTCTTCTCAACCCATCCAAACCCTACCCACTTCAACACCGGCAAAACGTCGATTGCATTTACCCCGCCACCAGTGCGAATCGTTTCACGCATCATCTGTCGAAACTTCTTTGCCTCCTCCTCAACTCCGGCCGCCACATCGTCACCAAAGTACCTCTTTCCCCCTATCATCCGCATCAGAACGTTTAACGTCAAGTCAAGGAATGCACATTTCATGTCCACCGTCTGATTTTTATTTTTTAAAAGTCTGCGGATCAATGATCTGACCTCGTCCTTCCGTATAGATGAAAGCGCTTGTCGACGAGCGGGTGATAAGATTTCAAGAGCTAGAATTCTCCTCAGGTTTCTCCAGTGGCTCCCGTACGGCGCCCAAGCCAGGCTGGTGCTGTTGTAGCCCAAATGTTTTGCGAGGAGGCTAACGGGGCGGTTGGCGAAGGCCAAGTCGTTCTTGGTCAAACATTCTTCGACGCTGATGGAGAAGACAAGAGGAGGAGACGGCGAGAGCCGAGTTTGAGGAGAAGAACAGGGCCGTGTTTGGCTGAGATTTCGGAGAGAGTTCGGTGGAGAGGTTTCTTAAAGATTAAATAGAGGTGGCCTATGAGTGGCAGAGCAGGGAAAGGACTTGGTGGAAGATTTTTGATCTTGTTATGGAAGTGGGTTGTTAGACTGTACAAGGTTATGAAGAAGACAAGAAGGTAGAAAAACATTGTATTGTGCCAGAAACTGCTGCTCGCCAATTGTGTTAGTTCAAAGAAAACATTGCATGTTGCAGTTATTATATATATGCATAGAAGTGACAGGTTGCAGTTTTATTTGAGAAAGCTTAACTTTGTTTTGTTGACTTTATGATCATAGTCTGAAAGGATAGATCTGAATTTGAAACCACTTCTTATATAATAGCGAAAGATAATAGTATGAACACAATGGTTGCCAGCTCCATGCAACGTGATTCTTTTATGAATATATAATTGTTTATTCCCCTCTAGCAAATATTTTATATATATAGAATTTATTATTATAAAAAATAATAAAATAATATTATATTATTATCATATATTTTATATTTTTGACGTTTGAAAGGGTAAGAATGCATGAATGATGATATCAATTGCGGAGCCACTCGGGTCGACCTGAATAAATTTAATATATTGTTTATACTTATACATGAATAAATTTAATATATTGTTTATACTTATATTTTGATCACTTTATCATATAAAATCTAATTGCACGGTTAATGAGATCTAATATAATTAAATATTATGTTAAATTAAAATTTTAATTTTGAAAATAAGAATTCAATCAACAGTATTTAAGATCGCATCTAATGTTATTTTTAAAATATATATTTTTAAAATATAAAAAGATAATAATATTTTTTAATTTGATGTTTTCAGAGTTGAAGGAACCTTTGAAAATTATTTCTTAAAATTTATATTATGAAAATGAGAATTGTAAAACGATTCTAGTAGAAATATTGTGAAAAATTAAATGTCAATAATTTTCTTTATCAAATATCATGTAATAGTCAATATTTAAAGTACATGGATTAATTTCTTGGGCATCTCTTACTGGGACAACTTAAACCATCCCATACATCGAGAAACCAACAATAAGTTGGGAGATGAGAAGACAAGGGAACTGAGGCAGTTTGGAGCCTCAATTCTTATCATTGTCGGAAAGTCAAATTCCAAATTATAATCCTTTAGTTTCATCGCACGCAACTAATTGGTTTCAATTTCATTAGTTGCTGACTTTCCGTTTTTTCCTTGAAGTATCCATCCACTGTCTGATAATTTCCTAAGCCGTCATTTTTTCAAACAGTGAAAGCTTGGAAGAGTTGACCATGGAATTGCTTCAGCATTAGTCTTCAGCGCTAAATTTATAATATTTCCAGCAGCATATATTCAGCATTTTGCCAGGAAAGCTAACGTTTTCTGGGTTTCAAACTCCGTGATCACATAATCATGACAAACTTTTTGCGGCAAATTTTCATCTATCTTCTGATTTACTTTCTTCTATTTTTTCTCGGAATCAAATCGGAAAGTGCAGAAAATGATCCAAACACAACTGCAGAATCGAATTTCACTGTCCATATTGGAGCAATTTTTGATCCAGACTCTCCTGCGGGTGCCGCGGCGGAAATCTCCATGTCTCTTGCCATCTCGGACTTTTATGCCATGCACTCGAATTATCGAACCAGGTTGCTTTTACACACGAGGAGCACAAAGGAACTTGTAGGCACGGCTGCAGCAGGTAATTCTATTGTTTATCTAAACTTTTTTTTTTTTTTTTTTTTTAATGAAGAATCTTATTATAATACCACAGAATATAAAAAAAAAAAAAAAATGCAAGACTGCAGTTTATTGGGAGAGCTTACAAGTTGTAAATATGTATGTTCATATTCTGTCATTAGAAATTCTCTTACATTGATCAAAACGCAAGCATTTAGACTTGATTGTTGTATACATATATAACTCTTTCATTTCGCTTATCACATAGGCTATATAATATGATTAAATTCTTTTACTTTCCTAGTAAGAGTAAATTTTTCTTAAGAGGTATTGACTTGATCAAACATTGACTTGGACCAGCTTTATTAGATTTTAAGGCGATATTCATGTGCAGAGAACAACTAATACAGGTAGAAAACAACTTGACCCTAAATAAAATATAATATATCGCTATGACCTTTACATTGCTTACACCAGGCTCAGTGGTTTTATAATTTTCAGAAGCAAGTGGTGTAATTTAAATTATATGATTTTAGTTATCATATTTAGGGTTAAAAGTCAACTATGAAACTTTTGTAGGAAACCCAGAGAGTCATAGCTAGGCTCCTTTGACAATGGAAGATTTAAATTAAATAATCTAATATTGCATCCTATTTTCTCATTCAAATTAAACTATTACTGTTTCTGCAATGGATTAATATATGCAGTTGTGGATTTACTGAAGAATGTTCAAGTACATGGGATTATTATAGGGCCTCAGATATCAGATGCAGCTTCATTTGTAATCAAATTAGGAGGAAAAGCTCAAGTGCCAATTCTTTCCTTCATGCAAACAAACCCTACACCTTCTCCTGCTGAAAATCCATACTACATTCAAGCAACCCAAGATGACTCCTATCAAGTAAGAGCTATCGTTGCCATTTTACAAGAATTTGGATGGCATGAAACCGTCCTTGTGTATGAAGACACAGATTTTGGTAATTGTGTTATTTCTAATTTAGTTGATGCATTACAAGTCAATGACATTCGATTAGAGCACATCAGCCCAATCCCTGTTTCGGCCGAAGATTCTCAAATTTCAAGTAAGCTAAACTTGTTAATGACCAAGCAGACTAGGGTTTTCATAGTTCACATGACTACTTTCCTGGGATCTCGATTTTTCGCACTTGCTAACAAGGCAGGAATGATGAGTGAAGGTTATGCATGGCTCATCACAACCGGCATGTTCAATTCACTAAACGGAATGGATTCTCAGGTCATTGACTCAATGGAAGGTGTGTTAGGCATAGGGTCTTATGTACCAATGTCGAAAGATCTGGAAAACTTTAAAAGGAGATGGAAAAGAAATCTCCTTTTAACGAAACCAAATAGCTCGGTGACTGAACCAAACATTATCGATTTGTGGGCATATGATACAATTTGGGCATTAGCCAGGGCAGTAGAGAAAGTTGAAACCACAGATTCTAGCTTCTTGAAGCCAAACACCAGAAATAGTACAACAGATTTTGAGAGCTTAGGCACTTCCAAAATTGGTCCAAGTCTCCTCAATGAAATCCTAAATGCCAAATTCAAAGGATTGAGTGGAGAATTTTCTTTGGTTAACGGGCAATTGGAAAGTTCAGCCTTTGAAATAGTCAATGTGATTGGAAGGGGAGAAAGAGTGGTTGGATACTGGACACCTGACAAAGGAATATCCAAAAGGTTAGGCTCAACTTCCAATAATAAGCTGAAAAAAATCATATGGCCGGGGGACTCAGCAACAAAACCAAAAGGATGGGCGGTGCCGAAACTGAAAATAGGGATTCCAGTCAAAAAAGGTTTCACACAATTTGTCAAGTCATACAAGGATTATCATACAAACGAAACAAAATGCGAAGGCTTCTCGTGTGATGTTTTCTTAGCTGCTTTAGACAAATTAGATTTCAATATTTCTTACGAATTCATTCCTTACGCGGACAGAAATGGATCAATGGCTGGGACCTACAATGAACTCATCGAACAAATTGCAAAAAAGGTTAGCGTCTTTTTAGTTATTATTTTTATTTTTCTTTGATAACGTACAATAGTTAGAAATTCTCTCTCATTTTAATTTCTTTTGATGTTTCCCTTACGGAGAATTTAGAAGTACGATGCCGTGGTGGGAGACACAACAATTGTGGCCAACCGGACAAAATATGTTGATTTCACATTGCCATTCGTGGAATCGGGGGTGACCATGCTTGTACCAGTTAGACTTGACAAGCGCAGAAACATGTGGATTTTCTTACAACCTTGGAGCTGGGATCTATGGCTATCAGTCTTTGCGGCTTGTATCTTCACAGCACTTGTCTTACGAATTATGGAGCAGAAAACTGAAAACACAGAGTTTGGGGTTGGAGGGCCACCTAAACGACAACTTGTCATGCTCATGTTATTTCCGTTCTACGCTCTTGTCCTTCCTCAGAGTAAATGCCCCCTTTTTTTTTTTTTTAAAAAAAAAAAAACATTAAAATTTAACTCTTTTTGTTTAAACCTCAAAATGGGGGGAAAATCTCTTAGATTACAATAAAAAAAAGACATCTAATCTGGTGATATAATGAGCTTTACCCAGCTTGATAACTATAAAATTTTTCCTCTATAGTTTTTCTGGTCACTGGTCAACCATGAAAGATAGTTTCTTTCTTTTGTAACAGGAGAGATGGTGGTCAAAGACTGCTCCAAGTTTGTGCTGATTATATGGCTATGCTTGGCATTTATCCTGATGCAAAGTTACACTGCTAGCTTATCTTCAATGCTAACGCTGGATCAGTTGCAGCCCACATTTGACAGCGTGAAAGATCTCCAAGAGAAAGGTCAATTTGTCGGATACAAAAAAAATTCTTTTGTAAAAGATTTGCTATTGCAATTGAAGTTCAATGAATCTAAGCTTATACCATACCAAACTGCACCCCAATTCCACGAGGCCCTCTCTAAAGGAAGTGAATCCGGCGGTGTTGCTGCAATCTTTGACGAAATTCCCTATATCAGAGTCTTCCTTGCTGAATATAGTTCTCAATTTATGATGGCTGGACCAACTTACCGAACCGATGGATTTGCCTTTGTAAGTCCTTTATCCTTCAGAAGGTTAGTAGATAAATTTTTCCTAGGATTGTTATTTTACTTGTGCTCTTTATTCTCTCAGGCATTTCCAAAGAATTCCCCTCTGGTCTCCTATATTTCGAGGGCAATTTTAGAAGTGAGAGAAGGAGATGTAATGGATAAGATTGAGAAAAGGTATTTTGGAGATCAGAAAATTACTTGTTCTTATCTGGCACCGATCTCCACAGAAAGTTCGAGCCTCCGGGCGTACAGTTTCGGAGGCCTTTTCATTATCGCAGTGATTGCTATATTGCTTGCTCTAGTCTTTTCAGAAACCTATATTTGGCGGAAACCAGTTTCTCTGGTAAAAGAATATAGCGGAAGATTTCTCTCATCTCATTCACGTAATGGAACAGACACAGAATTAGTAACTCAGTCGACAAATGAAATGGATGCTGGTGGACATTCGGAGGAATCTGAGAGGAATTCCAGCCTCAATAGTGAAAATGTTTCTGCAGAAGAAGATGACACTGAGAACACAGAAGCTCACTCATGACTATGCAAAGGCAAATAGTAAACAAATGTGAGTTGTTGCGCATTTCCTGTCCAAGTAGCATACTCTTATGTAATTTTCAAATGTAATAAATTGTCCTCGAGGTTTATTTCATTTGTATGAAGGCTATGGACTTAACTTAAGCCTGAAGCAACATAGTTACCTTGTATATTTTGTTAGCTGTGGATGTTAGAGAACGAGGGTTTAAGAAAGGAAAGATCAATCAAAAGGGCAGAAGGGAAGAAATAATCCGGTTGCAGTCCCACCCCAGAATAATAGCCAAAAACAGTAGCCACAAAAATTTCATTAAATCAGCAACTAAGGAGAGCTATCAATCCAGCGGCAACAAGCAGGGCAGCAGCAACTCAAGCTGCCTCACGGCAAAGAAGCAGCCCGGCAGTAACAAGCAGCGCGGCAGCAACCAAAGCGTTCACTTGGCATTATTTGATTAAATTATATTTGTTCTTGGATGGCCGGCATGGCACCTTGAGCATTCTCTCTGGCAAAATCAAATTTTAGAAACATTTTTGGTTCAATTTGATTTTTCCTGGTACACATGATCTCATTGTTAATTTGAAAAACTGGGATTTTAATTAGTATGTGACCATGTGATTTACACTATTCTCTAAGCTATTCATATGATATGATATGAAGGAAGCAAATTATCTCTGATTTTGTTTTTCTTTAAACAATCTTTAAAATAAGTTTTTTTTTTTATTTTAAAATCCTTTTAGAAGGAATTGATTTCAAAATGTTAGAAGCTTTTACTTTATTTTTTATTTGAAATTTGATTAAATTTGAATGTTTGAATATTAATGATATGTTTTTTTTTAATATCTTAATATAAGTGTTAATTTTTTAATTAAAAATTAAAAATAATACTTTTACATTTGTACTCTTAAGATGACTGTCGTAGATGTATTTGATTTATTTTTTAAATTCAATCTTCATTTTTTTAATTGACAAGGAAGACTGAGAATTTGTGGACACCCAATTTTCAATTTTAATTTCTTATCATCTACAAATTATGAATGATAGTTTCATTGAATTAGTGTTCACTAAATCATATTCTGCTCTTCCATTATACAATTACCCTAGATTTCAGTAGTAAAAATCAAGAAACCACAATAACAGAGCAAGCCCCGAAAAACAAAACAAATACATGGTTATGGCACAACCAAGTTATATATTAGTATCTGTTCATTGAGACTGCATTGGCTTTAGAGTCCAGGCTCCATTATATTGAAATGAAATTGTACTGCCTTTGGTAATTTGTCGAGAGTATATATATATATATATATTTTTTTAAAGAGATAATTTTAAATAGAATAGTCCTACACATCAATATAGATGATGTGATAAAATTATTTTATCAATGAAAAAAGAAGAATTCATTCTTTAATAGTATATAAAAAAAGTTAAAAGTAAATTTCATTAATTTTTATTATTATATTAATTGAAAATAAGATTTACTTTTAATTTTTTTTATCTATCACATCATATATGTTAATATGATAAAACCATCCTACTTAAATTTTTTTCTATTTTAAGTTATTAATATTTGAATATAAGATAAAATTTTAAATAATTTTAACACTTATTTGGACCTTAAGCTAAAAATATTAAAAACTCAAATATTATTGTTTGTGAATTGACTCGCCCCAAATTCCTTGCGAAATTTTGACAGAATCTCACCAATTTTTCTAATATTACCAACTTCCAAATACAAAAAGAACACTTCTGGAACTTGAACTCAATCATGCCAACTTCGATCACTTCTTATTCGTTTACAGATGTCAAAACAACACATTACCTTGTACATATTTTGTGGATGAATACCTTACATGCTGTTTTTATAATCATTGCTAATCACAAATCAAAACTCAAAACGGTTAGTTTACTTGCAGTATCCAAGTCCAAGACAGTCTGCAAACAAATGGTTCTTTTGAAAGCGTGAAAGAGCTCCAAAGAAAAGGCCACTTTGTTGGATACCAAATGATTCTTTTGTAAAAGATTTGCTATTGCGATTGAATTTCAATGGATCGGAGCTTATACCGAACGACATCCTTCGCCAATATCAAGGCCTTGTCTGAAGGAAGCGAACAAGGCAGTGGTAATGCAATCTTTGACGAAATTTCATTCAACAGAGTCTTGGTAAATATGCTCTCAATTTATGATGGCTGGATCAACTTTTCAAACCGGTGGATTTGGCTTTGTTAATCTTATATTCTTGTGAAAGTCTTATATGAAATCAATTGTGTAATTTCAGTTTTTTGGGCTTATAATTAAAGTTTGGCAAACAGAATTTTTCTTGGGATTATTATTTTACTTGTGCTATTTATTTTGTCAGGCATTTCGGTTAGATTCTGCTCTAGTCTCGTATGTTTCGAGGGCAATTTTAGTAGTGAGAGAGCGGGGAGTATTTTGGGGGTCACAAGTTACTTCTTCATATCCAGGATCCTCCATCTCCTCAGAAAGTTCAAGCCTGCTGACTTAATAGTTTCTGAGGCCTCTTCATTATCTACATTGCCTGCTCCAGTCATTTCAGAAATCCATATTTTGAGGAAACAGGTTGCATTGGCAGACAAATATAGCAGAAGATATCTCTTATTTCGTTCTTCTAATGAGACAGAATTAGTCTCTCAGTCGACAATTGAAACAGACAACGGTGGACATTCACCTCCTGAAGCAGAAAATTCGAGGAAATGCTAGAGGATTTGCAGGTATATTGGTGAAAATATTCTTATTTCTGCAGAAGAATATAAATCTGAGAAGACAGAGGCTCGTTCATTATATTCTTATTCTACATATCAGGAGTTAGATCTCAATATTGCTGTACACATATATTCTCTGATGCATACATGTGTATTAAGATACACTAGTTAGTTAGCCATGTTATTTAACACTTGTTAGTTAACAAAATGAGGAAATGCTGAGTATGAAATTTAGCTCATAAAGACTTCTATGTATTTCATTTCTGATTTTTCTTGATTCTGGTTGTAACGCCCCGAATTTCAAAATATTTGAACAATGCATAACAAACACATAATCCCTTGGACTAGAATAAAATTCAATATTCATTCAAACCTCATAAGAATAAAAATTAGTCAATGGTCTTTAACTACAATTACAAAGAATAACTTTCATTTAACATTGCCTAAAATGTAATAACACTGGAAGTTTTAAATCTCAAGGATCATGGCATAACAAAAAAATTTAGCCAAATCTATTTACCATGTACACAACTTTCAGTCTGAAATCACAAGAAATTATACGAGTTTCAAATTCAGTAAGTATACTAAATTTTATATATAAAAAATACATATGATATATATACAATGCACATATATGTTACGGTATAAGATAAAAATATACTTTTTTTTAAAAGTTTCATAATATTTAAACATTATAGAATTTTTTTTTTAGAATTTATTAAAACTTTTGTAATACTTACATATTTCATAAACTTATTTTAATTTTCATTAAGAATACTCTTATTCAAATATCACTTAATAAAACTTTGCAATTACTTAACAATAATTAAGTCTATATTACTCGTCAATGATGTACTATACGTGGGATAAGTATAAGTAAGGAATGTAATTTTTTTTAAAAAAATAATAAACACGTATACCCGAAAGTAAAAGTCAAATCCTTACTTTGATAAGTGTTGAGTCCTCCCACTGTATAAATATTTATTCACATAAATAAAAAACTACTATACCTAAAAGTACCCTCAAAGATATTTTTCATCTCAAATAGAACAATAAACAATAAAAATGATAGCAAACTCGAAAAAATACCCACACTAAATAATAAATGATCCATATAAATTATAATTGCCTATTAAGAAAGTAATAAAATTTAATATCCTAACATACTAAACTTGACTTTCATGAGTACTTTTTTTACAAAATTATTTTTTTATTATTTGAAATATAATGCACATGTTCATGCTTAAATGTCAGTACTCATAACATGAAATTAATTATAATAACACAATTATGAATAATTATAATCACAATAATGTATAGTTATAAACAATCACATAAATATATAATAATGTTAAAATAATACTTTTATAAAAATTTATAACTGAAAAAATATTCTTAAAAATACATTCAAGCATATAAATAATTTTATTGTGATTCTCTTTTAAAAGTTTAATATACTTACCTCTTGACGATTACAATAAAAGTAAATTTTAACACTTTGACCTATAATAAAAAATTAACATTTACAAAACATCTATCCATTATCACAAAATACAATATAATCTTATTAGGCTTTAATAATATAACTTATAACATTCAATCTATTTGATAACTTAATATTCCTAAACTTATCAAAATTAATTTTATATTATTTAAAGATTTTTCTTATACATTAAATGATATTATTATTTAATCAAATTATAACACAACACTCATAAAACATAATATAAGTTTTAATAAAAATATCAACCTCTTAGCCCTTATAGTACTAAGTCTTTTTATATTTTAAATTTAATCACTTATTATAATAGTGTTATGCCATATACTGAGTAATTCTCAATTTTTAATTTTTAAAAAATACAATATATTCTCAAATACCATAAAATTTTACAGAGATAATAAAGATAAATAGTAATCCTTTAAAAGTTATGGGTCTAAATTCATACTCTAATTATATTAAATAAATTTTGATTTTAAAATATCAAATTCTGTCAAACAAAAATTGACAGTGAATTATTTTTATTCAAAATTTTATAATAAATTAAATATATAAAATTTGATCTAAAATTTTAGTATGATAGACAAGACATAATTATAAATCAATATCAAAAATTTTATAATTTTTCAAGATGATTTAGTTAACTAAAATAATTTTGTCATCTAATTATTCTATAAAAATGAGTAATTTTATTTATCTTAAGGTTAAATTAAAAAAATTATTAAAAACTAAAAACATAATATTTTCTCAAACAAAATTTATAATAACCCTAAAAATATCTAATTTATTCACTTAAAATAGTTTTGGTAAATTTAAAATACATATTTTACAAAATTCACAAATTGAGTCATTATCATAATATTATCTCTGCAAAAATTTTATTTTTTCCTAATATATCTTCATAAATAAAAATCTCTAATTTTTTGTTCATGAAAAATTTAAATTTTAAACATATCAATTTGATTATAAGTTTTAATCATCATATCGTGCAAAATATAGATACCTAAACTTATTATTAAACTAATGATAATTATTAATTCAAAAACAAATATAAAATAAAGCAACAAAACTTACTCTTTTTTTCATCTTCTTTTTTTCTCTTACAAAATAAAGCAACAAAACTTACTCTTTTTTTCATCTTCTTTTTTTCTCTTACTCTTGTCCTTTTGTTTTGCCTAATACATCAACTCCCTAAACACAAATTAATATTTTATTTATATTAATATAAAATATCAATTCAGTTTCCAATTTAATATATTATTAATTTAATTTTAAAATTTTAATTTATTCTTAAAATATCCAATTATTTCTTGTACAATACATATAACCAAAACATATCTCATTACCCATACATAAATATATAGTATGTATTTAAGAAGTAATGGGTGTTAAACTAGTATTCTCAATATGATAATATATAAAAACTTGATACAAAGAAAAGAATAATGCCAAGTCAACTATGACATTAACTTTAATGCTAATTTTGTATTCTAACTTTGAATAATATTATCAGTTTGAAAATTATTTCTTTCCTTGTCCCCCTTTGATTGATCTTTCCTTTCTTAAACCCTTCTTCTCTAACATCCACGGCCAACAAAATATACAAAGTAACTATATTGCTTAAGGCTCTCCGGAAAACCTATTGCCAAAGTTAAGTCCATGGCTTTCTTACAAATGAAATAAACCTCGAGGCCAATTTATTAGAATACAAAATTACAAAAGAGTATGACACTTTGACAGGTTATACATAACAATTCACATATTTGTTTACTGTTTACCTTTGCATGGTCATGAGTAAGCTTCTCTGTTCCTAGTTTCATCTTCTTCTGCAGAAAAATAATCACTATTGCTTTTGGAATTACTCGCAGATTCCCCCGAATGTCCACCAGAATCCGTTTCATTTGTCGACTGGGTTACTAATTCTGTCTCTGTTCCATTACAAGAATGAGATGAGAGAAATCTTCTGCTGTATTCTTTTACCAGTGAAACTGGTTTCCGCCAAATATAGCTTTGTGAAATGAAGAGCGCAAGCAATGTAGCAATCCCTGCGATAATGAAAAGGCCTCCAAAATTATAAGTCCGGAGGTTTGAACTTTCTGTGGAGATCGGTGCCAGAGAAGAACAAGTAATTTTCTGATCTCCAAAATACCTTTTCTCAATCTTGTCCATTATATCTCCTTCCCTCACCTCCAAAATTGCCCTCGAAATATATGATACGAGAGGGGAATTCTTTGGAAATGCCTGAGAGTATCAATAGCACAAGTAAAATAACAATCCTCAGAAAAATTTATGTACTAACTTTCTAAAGGATAAAGGACTTACAAAGGCAAATCCATCGGTTCGGTAAATTAGTCCAGCCATCATATATTGAGAACTATATTTAGCAAGGAAGACTCTGATATAGGGAAGTCCGTCAAAGATTGCAGCAACACCGCCAGATTCACTTCCTTTGGAGAGAGCCTCATGATATTGGTTAATGCTGTCGTACGGTATAAGCTTGGATTCATTGAACTTCAATTCCAATAGCAAATCTTTTACAAAAGAATTTCTTTTGTATCCGACAAATTGACCTTTTTCTTGGAGATCTTTCACACTGTCAAATGCGGGCTGCAACTGATACAACGTTAGCATCGAAGATAAGCTTGCAGTGTAGCTTTGCATCAGGATAAATGCCAAGCATAACCATAAGATCAGCACAAACTTGGAGCTATTTTTGACTACCATATCTCCTGTTACAAGCGAAAGAAACTATCTTTTATTACTGATCAATGAACAGAACAAAATTATATGGGGAAAATGTTATAATTATCAAGCTGGGTAAAGATCTTTATATCTCCTGATTAAATGTCATTTTTTATTTTCTCGCATTTTGAGATTTTTTTTTTTTTTGGAGAGAGAGAGATATTGATTTTTTCCCCTTTTTTCATAGTGGAGATTTACTCTGAGGAATGGCAACAGCGTAGAACGGAAATAACATGAGCATGACAAGTTGTCGTTTAGGTGGCTCTCCAGCACCGAACTCTTTGCTTTCAGTTTTGTGCTCCATAATTCGTATGACAAGTGCCGTTAAGATGCAGGCCAAGAAGACTGATAACCAAAGATCCCAGCTCCATGGTTGTATGAAAATCCACATGTTTCTGCCTTTGTCTTGTCTAACTGGTACAAGCATGGTCACCCCTGATTCCGTATATGGCAATGTGAAATCAACATATTTTGTCCGGTTGGCCACAATTGTTGTGTCTCCCACCACAGCATCGAACTTCTAAATTCTCAGTAAGGGAAACACCAAAAGAAATTAAAATGAGAGAGAATTTCTAACCATTGTACATTATCAAAGCAAATTTTAAATAATGACAGAAGGAAGCTAACCTTTTTTGCAATTTGTTCGATGAGTTCATTGTAGGTCCCGGCCATTGATCCATTTCTGTCCGCGAAAGGAATGAATTCATAAGAAATATTGAAATCTAATTTGTCTAAAGCAGCTAAGAAAACATCACACGAGAAGCCTTCGCATTTTGTTTCGTTTGTATGATCATCCTTGTATGACTTCACAAATTGGGTAAAACCTTTTTTAACAGGAATCCCTATTCTTAGTTTCGGTACTGCCCATCCTTTTGGTTTTATTGTCGAATCCCCGGGCCATATAATTTTTTTCAGCTTATTATTGGAAGTTGAACCTAACTTTCGTGATATTCCTTTGTCAGGAGTCCAGTACCCAACCACTCTTTCTCCTCTTCCAATCACATTGACTATTTCAAATGTTGAACTTTCCAACCGTCCATTAACCAAAGAAAATTCTCCACTCAATCCTTTGAATTTGGTGTTTCGGATTTCATTGAGAAGACTTGGACCAATTTTGGAAGTGCCCAAGCTCTCAATATCAACTGAACCATTGCTAGTATTTTGCCTCGAGAAGCTAGAATCCGTGGTTTCAATTCTCTCTACTGCCCTTGCTATTGCCCAAACTGTATCATATGCCCACAAATCAATAATGTTTGGTTCAGTCACCGAACTATTTGGTTTCGTTAAAAGGAGATTTTTTTTCCATCTCCTTTTAAAGTTTTCCAGATCTTTCGACTTTGGTACATAAGACCCTACGCCTAACACACCTTCCATTGAATCAATGACCTGAGAATCCATGCCATCTAGTGAATTGGACATGCCGGTTGTCATGAGCCATGCATAACCTTCACTCATCATTCCCGCCTTATTAGCAAGTGCGAAAAATCGAGATCCAAGTAAAGTAGTCATGTGAACTATGAAAACCCTAGTCTGCTGGTTCCTTAATATGTTTAGCTCACTTGAAATTTGAAAATCTTCAGCAGAAATACGGATTGGATTCATTTGCACTAGCCGAATGTCATTCACTTTCAATGCATCAACTAAATTAGAAATAATACCGTTACCAAAAGCTGTGTCTTCATACACAAGGACGGTTTCATACCATCCAAATACTTGTAAAATGGCAGCGATTGCTTTTACTTCATAGGAGTCATCTTGGGCTTCTCGAATGAAATAAGGGTTTTCAGCAGAAGAAAGGGTGGGGCTTCTTTGCAAGAAGGAAAGAACTGGCACATGAGTTTTTTCTCCTAGTTTAATTACAAATGGAGCTGCATCTGATATTTGAGGCCCTATAATGATCGCATGTACTTGAACATTCTTTAGTAAATCCACAACTGCATAAATTAATTCAGCAAAATAAAAGAATTATATATGCCTACAATAATTAAGTGAAACACAGAGAATTTCTATATATATACAACCTATAATTAACCGAAAGTAGATATTATTACAAGCTACCAATAAAATCATAATTTCTATATATGTATAGTAGTCTATTAAAATTTTATAGTTAGATTCTTCATTTCCTCAACGTTCATTATAAAAAGGTAGTCTAGGTAAACAATGGATGCATTATTATTAGTTAGTTACCTGCAACAGCGGTGCCTACAAGTTCCTTTGTGCTCCTCGTGTGTAAAAGCACCCTGGTTCGGTAATTAGAGTGCATGGCATAAAAGTCTGAGATGGCAAGAGACGTGGAGATTTCTGCTGTGGCACCAACAGGCGAGTCTGGATCAAAAATTGCTCCAATATGGACTGCGAAATTCCATTCTTCAATTGTGTTTGGAACATTTTCTGCACTTTCTGATTCGATTCCGAGAAAAAATAAAAGAAAGAAAATCAGAAGATAGAAAAAACTTTGCCTCAAAAAGTTTGCCATGATTGGTTAGGTGATCATGGAGATTGAAACCCCGAATCTATCAGCTTTCCTGCCAAAATACTGAACACTACGGGTTGATATGTAGCCGGCCTTGGCTGAAAAAGAAATAAATATTAAAAATGATTTCAAGACTAAATATTATTGATTTAACGCTGAAGACAAATGCTGAAGCCATTCGATTTCGAACTTTCGCTGTGAAAAAATTGATGACTTGGGAAATTATAAGACAAGAAATGGAAACTTCACGGAAGAAACAGAAAGTCGGCAATTCACGAAATTGTAACCAATTAGCTGCAGGCGATGAAAGTAAAGGTAATTTACACGATCAAGATTGCTTTTGTCATATAATCCAATGAATGAACATGACTTGCCAAAATTTCCCTTCCCCAAACCGCCTCTAACCCCGTGGCTTCTCTTCCCGAAACATACTGTTAATTTCTTGCTGTCTGGGAAAGTTTAATTTGCATATCATAACATACGACAATATATATATATATATATATATATTTTGGTGCAAAAGGATATTCAAGTACCTTGTAGTCCAAGAAATTTATATTTTTAATATTATAATAAATTATGAAAATGCCATCTTGATTAATGATTTTGTATAATTTTTGCTATGAGCAGTGTGCCAGTGACGGTAGTGCATTTTCAAATACTGCACAAAATTTAAAATTTGTATAAAAAATAAATATGTATATTTGTAATTTTAACCTGTTAAAATACAAATTTTCTGCCTTAATCTTTGTAATTTTTTTTTAAATATTTATAGTTTAATTGCTCTAAATATTAGTTTGGACTGCATCCCTGAATGTAATGAAAATTTGACCCAAATGTATCGAATAAAAGAGAGTTGGCATATGACTTCATATACATACAAAATATAATCTGAACTCTATTAATTATGTCATATATAAACATTTATTTAAGGTCAAGACAAAAAAGAGCAAGAAAGTATGTTGATCCATGTTTAATAATATAAAATAAATTATTAAATATATAATTTAACTCATTTTAATAATTCTTGACAATGTCCTTTACAATCAATTTCTACCCTACACTGAATGATTAAACAGATTATGGCTATGCCTTAACAGAAGTACAAACAACTTAACAAACTACACAACCAGCATTGCATTCACTAGTACATTGTTATACTTGCGTTTACATACTTGCCGCCAATAACTTAGTCAATTGGTGCAGTCTTAAGATTTGCTTTCCTGACATGGTAACATTCATCAGAGAATAGTTATTCACTGAAGACCAAGCGCCGATGCATGGCCTATGGCGTTCTCTGCTTTGTCTTCTCCTGCAGGATTAATTTCATTAATCTGGTCTGAAATCCAGAATTTTCTGTTTACCATCTCTCATGCTAGTGTTTTGCTGACTCTCGTATAGTTTCCCATTTTTTAAAGGCAATGTTATTAATAACACCAGATCAAGCAGGAGGATTCTATTCAATAAATTTTTATTAAAATGTCGGTGTTAAATTTTATCCACAATTAGTGTGCTTGGAGTCAGAACTAATATTTTCGGGGGATTAAAGTATAAATATCTAAAAAATTACAAATATTAAAGCAGAAAATGAATATTTTAATAGGTTTAAATTATTTATTTACTTTATACACTTCAAATTTTGTAGGATTTGAAAAGGCCCTAACTTCATTTGCCACTGATCATGACAAATTTTTTACAAAATCATCAATCAAGATGGTATTTTGATAACTTCTTATAATATCCTCTGACACAGAAAGTATTATAGCATGATGTAATATACAAATTATTATGTATTTGACTATCCTAATTTTCTCGGTCATCTCTTTCCGCCACAGCTTAAACTTTCCCATACAGTAAGAGATTAACAATATGAGTCCAGATGAGAAGCCATTGGATCAGAGGCTGTTTAGAGCTTCAATTCATGGGAATTGCCGGCAAAGTCAAATTCATTGGATTATATGACAAAAAAAAAAAATATGGATCATATAAATTACCATTAGTTTAACCGCCTGCAGCTAATTGCTTTCAGTTTCAGTAATTGCTAACATTCTGTTATTTCCGCGAAGTATCCATATCTTGTCTTATAATTTCTTAATCCTCATTTTTTTTGACAGTGAAGGTTCGAAAGAATTTACCATCGAATGGCTTCAGCATTAGTCTTCATTGTTAAATTTATAATGTTTAGTCTTAAAATCATTTGTAATAAATATTTACAGCGACATATATACAGCTAGCACCTATATTTGTTTTACTGGCAAGGCCTGCTATATATATCATCCCCTGCTATTCAGTATTTTGCCAGGAAAGCTAACAGATTCTGGGTTTCAATCTTCATGTTCACCTAATCATGACAAAGTTTTTGAGGCAAATTTTCTGCTATCAAATCAGAAAGTTCAGAAAATGCTCTAAACACAACTGTAGAATCGAATTTCATAGTCCAGATTGGAGCAGTTTTTGATCTAGACTCCTCACCTCTAGATGCCACAGCAGAAATCTCCATGACTCTTGCCGTCTCAAACTTTTATGCCATGCACGCCAATAACCGAAGCAGGGTGCTTTTACACAGGAGGAGCCTAAAGGAACCTGTACGCACGGCTGCAGCAGGTAATTAACTAATAATAATACATCTAAAGTTTATCCATTATATATATATATATATATATTTTAAATGAACGCTGGGGAAATGAAGAATTTTACTATAAAATTTTAATAGACTAGTATATATATTCTGATATTCTTTCTGGAGCAGAGAAAAATGCAAGTATATATATCTGTTCATATTTTGTCATTAGAAACTCTGTGTACACCAAATTTGTTCAAAACACAAACTTTCACATTTAATTATTGCATATATAGAATTCTTTTATTTTGCTTATCACGTAGATCATATCACATAATAAAATTCTTAGTTTCATTATTACATAAGAAATAGAGTGAAATTATCTTTAAAAGATATTAATTATTAATTATATATTCTGAACTGTTTATTATTAATTATATTATATATTAATATTTATTTAAAAATTAAAAATAAAAAAGTCAAGGGAGGATGCTGATCCACTTGGGATCATGATCCACGTGATCCACCATTGACTTGAACTAATATACAAGCAATGACAGTTTTTTTTTTTTTTTTTTCCCTTTAAGAGGGTATTCACTTAATCCAACCTTGACTTAGCCTAGTATTACAAAATTTTCCATTGCATTTAAGGCATCGACATACAGAGAATATATGACTACAAATGAAAAACTACTTGAACCTAAATAAAATATATCTATCACTATGACCTTTACATTCCTTACACCAGAGTCAAAGCCAGACAAGTGGTTAAATAATTTTCAGAAGCAACTGGTTTAATTTAAATTATATGATAACATAATTTAGTTATCCGACTTAAAGTTGACTCTGAAAATTTTATTGGAAACCCGGAAAATGATAGCTAGGCATCTTTGAAAATTAAATTACTTAATATTGCATCCTATTTTCTCATTCAAATTAAATTATTTTTGTTTCTGCAATGGATTAATTTATGCATTTGTGGGTTTACTGTAGAATGTTCGAGTACATGCAATTATTATAGGGGCTCAATTATCAGATGCAGCTCCATTTGTAATCAAACTAGGAGAAAAGGCTCAAGTGCCAATTCTTTCCTTCCTTCACACAAGCCCTAAACCTTCTCCCGCTGAAAACCCTTATTTCATTTGAGCAGCCCAAGATGAGCTATCGCTGCCATTTTATAAGAATTTGAATGGTACGAAACCGTCCTTGTGTATGTAGACACGGACTTTGGTAATTGTTTTATTTCTAATTTAGTTGATGCATTACAAGTGCATGGCGTTCGAGTAGTGTACATGAGTCGAATCCCTATTTCTGCTGAAGATTTTCAAATTTCAAGTGAGCTGAACATGTTAATGACCAAGCAGACAAGGGTTTTCATAGTTCACATGACTACTTTCCTCGGATCTCCATTTTTTGCACTTGCTAATAAGGCAGGAATGATGAGTGAAGGTTATGCATGACTCATCACTACTGGCACGTCCAATTCACTCAATGGCATGGATTCTCAGGTCATTTATTCAATGGAAGGTGTGTTAGGCATAGGGTCTTATGTACCAATCTCGGAAGATTAGGAAAACTTTGAAAGGAGATGGAAAAGAAATCTCCTTATAAGGAGACCAAATAGTTCGGTGACTGAACCAAACATCATTTATTTGTGGGCATATGATACAATTTGGGCATTAGCCAGGGCAGTAGAGAGAATTGAAACCACAGATTCTAGCATCTTGAAGCTAAACACTAGCAATAGGTCAACAGATTTTGAAAGCTTAGGCACTTCCAAAATTGGTCCAAGTCTTCTCAATGAAATTCTAAACACCAAAGTCAAAGGATTGAGTGGAGAATTTTCTTTGGTTAACGGGCAGTTGGAAAGTTCAGCCTTTGAAATAGTCAATGTAATTGGAAGAGGAGAAAGAGTGGTTGGATACTGGACTCCTGACAAAGGAATATACCGAAAGTTAGGTTCAACTTCCAATAATAAGCTGAAGAAAATTATTTGGCCGGGGAACTCAACAATAAAACCAAAAGGATGGGAGGTACCGAAACTGAAAATAGGGATTCCAGTTAAAAAAAGGTTTTACCCAGTTTGTGAACTCGTACAAGAATTATCATACAGACGTGACAAAATGCGAAGGCTTCTCGAGGGATGTTTCTGCATTAGAAAAATTAGATTTCAATATTTCTTATGAATTCATTCCTTTCGCAGACAGAAATGGATCAATGCGTGGGACCTACAATGAACTCATCGAACAAATTGCCTAAAAACTTAGCGCCCTTCTATTATTATTTTCAGTTTCCTTTGATAACGTACAATAATTAGAAACTTGTATCTCATTTTAATTTCCTTTGGTGTTTCCCTTACTGAGAATTTAGAAGTATGATGCTGTTGTGGGAGGCACAACAATTGTGGCCAACCGGACAAAATTTGTTGATTTCACGTTGCCATATACGGAAACAGGTGTGACCATGCTTGTGCCAGTTAGACATGACAAACGCAAAACATCTGGATTTTCTTACAACCTTGGAGCTGGGATCTTTGGTTTTCAGTCTTCTTGGCTTGCATCTTCATAGCAGTTGTCTTAAGAATTATGGGGCGCGAAACTGAAAACACAGAGTGTGGAGTAGGAGGGACTCCTAAGCGACAGCTTGTCAAGCTCATGTTATATCCGTTCTACGCCCTTGCCCTTCCTCAGAGTAAATCTCTACTTTGAAAAAGAAAACCCAGTAAAATTTCTCAATTATTTGAGAAACTTCAAAATGCGAGAAAATCACTTAAGATAAAAATAAAAATTGACATCTAATCAGGCGATATAATGAGATTTACCCAGCTGGATAATTATAAAATTGTCCCCGTGTAATTTTGTTCTGGCCATTGGTCAATAATAAAAGATAGTGTCTTTCGCTTGTAACAGGAAAGATGGTGGTCAAAAACAGCTCCAAGTTTGTGCTAATTATTTGGTTATGCTTGGCATTTATCCTGATGCAAAGTTACACTGCAAGCTTATCTTCAATTCTAACGTTGGATCAATTGCAGCCCACATTTGACAGCTTGACAGATCTCCAAGAAAAAGGTCAATTCGTCGGATACAAAGAAAATTCTTGCCAAAGATCTGCTATTGCACTTGAAGTTCAATGAATCCAAGCTTATACCATACAGCACTGTTCCCGAATATCATGAGGCCCTCTCTAAAGGAAGTGAATCTGGCGGTATTGCTTCAATCTTTGACGAAATTCCCTATATCAGAGTCTTCCTTGCTGAATATAGTTCTCAATTTATGATGACTGGGCCAACTTACCGAACAGATGGATTTGCCTTTGTAAGTCTTTTATCCTTTAGAAAGTTGGTGCATAAGATAAAATAATTAAAAAAAAATTTTAATCCATTGATAAGATAAAAAGAAATTTTATCATATTCTAGATACCTGAGTTTATTAAAGATATAATTTTGCTCATTTTAATAATTCTTGGCAATCTGACATAGTGACATCCATCAGAGAGTAACACCAATCAGAGAATAGTTATTCACATGAGAACAAGCTAAGATGCGTGGCCTTCGTCGTCTTCTGCTGCGGAAGTAATTTCATTATGCTGGTCTGAAATCCCCTCAGAGCTCCCTGAATCTTCTGCCTGATAAAGTTCACTAGCGTCCAGTTCATCATCAGCTCTGGGCTGTAGCGTTGCTGTTAATAATATTGCCTTTGAAAAATGGGAGACAATATAGGAGAGTGCTTCGGAAATGCCTGCAAAACCGCTAGCATGAGTAATTAATGCACCTAACACATTGAAGTTTAATGGAGATGGTAAAGAGAGATATGAACATATGAAGCCGAATCCACCGGTTCTGTATATTGGTCAGGCCGTCATATATTTGGAACCATATTTCTTAAGGAAGACCCTGACGTAAGGGATTTCTTCCAAGATTGCATTGGCACCTCCTTTTTTACTTCCATCGGTCAAGGCCTCGTCGTATTCCCAGTAATTGTTAAATGACCTGATCTGTTTGCTGCTTAAATTCAATTGCTGTGCCAAAAGTTTTCTACAAAGGAACCTTTCTGAAAACCAACCAACTGATCCTTTTTCGGAGCCTTTCCAGGTTATAAAATGCGGGCTCCAACTAATCTACCGTGCGTATTGAAAATAAACTAGCCGTGTAACCCAGCGCTAGGATAAATGCCGGCCATAGCCATATGACCAGCACAAAATGGAGACATCTTTGACCGATAATTCTGTTACATGCAAGAGAAAACATCATCAATTTCAATAGTGCTAAGCTGAAGAAATCATCTTCTTAATTGGTGCATATGATGGTTGGGATACAAATCAATTGATCAACAAAACAGCGAACAAAATTTGTTTGGCAAAGATTTTTTAGTCTATTTGGGCAGATTTGAAACAGCTAAAAAATAATATATAATCATTAAGAATGTAAAAGTAAAACTCAAAAAAACTGTCAACAAATCATAATTAACCATGCAAACTAAAAAAATACAACATTTATCACTAATTATCTAACTTTTGAATAAGAATTCTCTTCTAATTTTTTTTTATTTTAATTTTTAAAAACTCAGTGAGACATAAGTAAAAAAGAGAATAAAGAGTTAAAGATTTTATTTTCATTCAATTTTTTTATTATTTTTTTAATTTTTTAACAATTAAAAATTAACCAAAAATATAAAAGGATCCTCATTTCTAATTTTTATCTAGAATTTAAAGACTTAATAATTTGACTTAATAGCTCAACTAACTTCTTCAATAAAAATAGAGTAGTAAATTAATTTAGAATTTAAACTACGTTCATAGAAACAACATTTAGAATATTGGTAAACGCTCATATATCACTCACTCATGTACTTGACAGTTTTTTTCTTTTTTAAAACAGAAATCGGTGGCTTGAAAGCTACGGCATAATGATACTAAACAGAATAAAAAATGCAAGCTGTCAACGGTAGACTTACTCTGAGGAATGACCAGAGCACAGAATGGAAACAATAAGATCATGCCGAGCTGCCGTATAGGCAGTCCTGTAAACTCTTTTTACAGTAGAGTTCTCCATAATTCGTAGGACAACCAAAATGGAAGCACAAGCAATGAAGACCGTTAACCGAAGATCCCAGGTCCTAGGTTTTAAGAAAAACCACATGTTCTTGAATTTGTCGTGTTTAACAGGAACAAGCAGGGTCACCCTTGATTCCGTGTATGGCAATGCGAAATCAACAAACTCTGTCCTGTTCACCACAATTGTTATATCTCCCACTACAGCATTAAACTCAATTAAAAAAATGACACTTATTTTTCAATCGCGAGAAAAATTTATCTACTAGATAGAATATATGAGAAAGGGTGATTGACCCAACCTTATTCTTAATTTCCTTGAGAAGTTGATCTTAAGTCCCAGCCATCGCTCTATTTAGTTTTGTTTGAACGTTTATCCCTGTACATTACAAAGAATTCAGGAAAATCTAGTCTCTCCGAAATTTCCTACTCTTAAACTGGGTATAGCCCAACCTACTGGTGCTATTGTTGAATCTCCAGGCCATATAATTTGCTTCAATTTATTTCCTCCACTTGAATCTAAACTTTGAGATATTCCTTTCTCGGGAGTCCAGTGTCCAACGACTCTTCCTTTCCCAATCACATTTATTATTTCAAAGACTGAACTTTCCAACTGCCCATTAACCAAATGAAATTCTCCACTTAAGCCTTTGAATTTGGTGTTCAAGATTTCATTGCGAAGAATAGGACCAATCCTGGAAGTACCTAAGTTTGCTAAAAATGTTGTGTATTCGCTGGTTTTCGGCTTTAACATGCTTGGATTTGTGAACTGCCAACTCCTCTCTACCGCCGCGGCCAATGCGCAAATTGTATCATATGCCCTCAAACCAGAAATGTTAATTTCAGTCACTGAACTGTTTGGCCTCATCGAGTGGAGTTTACTTTTCCATCTCCTGCCAAGAAATTCAAGTTCTTTCAATTTGGGTACCCGAGACCTTGTGCCCAACACACCTTCCATTGAATCAATGATCTCAGAATCCAAGACATTTATCGAATTGGATAAACCAGCTGTGATTAGCCATGCATAGCCCTTACTCATCATTCCTGTCTTATCTGCCAGTGTAAACAGTCGACACGCAAGGGCAGTATTCATGTACACAATGAAAACCCTAGTCTGCATCTTTCTCAACTTGCTCAACTCTCCAGAAATTTGAAAATCTTCAGCAGAAGTAGGGATTGCACTCATGTGAGCTACCCGAGCGTCACTCTCTTGCAATTCATCAACTAAAAAAGAAACGAAACCTTTACCATAATCCGAGTCTTCGTACACAAGGACAACTTCATGCCATTCAAATTTCTTTAAAATGGCACAGATAGCTTTCACTTGAACGGAATCATCTTGGGTTACTCTAAAGAAATAAGGGTTCTCAGAGGGAGAAAGAGTAGGGTCTGTTTCGAAAAATGAAATAATTGGCACTCGAGCTTTTTCTCCTAATTCTATTAGAAATGGAGCTGCAGCAGATATTTGTGGCCCTAAAATGGCGTGTACTTGGAAATTCTTCAGTAAATTCACAGCTGTATTTTATTTCAAAAACGACGAAAAAAGTTGGATGAGAATTATATAAAACAGCTGTTAATTATCCTAAAATCTTATTTTTTTTTCTAAGGTGCTTAAATTTATTATCTTAGTTCGACAAGGTAAGATATATTTCAAGAATTAAAATCAAGAGGGTATGGTCAATTAATACGTTACTGTTTTAAATTTTACATTAAAAGAATAAAGATGAGACAATATATTTGTTATGTCCAAGAATAAAGCAAAAGTAAAAATAAAAACCTTAATTATTTGTCTGAAAGATGTCACAAACATTTTAAATTAAATAATACTATACAAACAAACTACTCACATAACTACCTCTGTAGAAAATGACAAGTCTGATGTAATTGGAAGAGAGTGAAAAAAAAAAAGTCAACTATTCGAAGCAACAGTAGATGATAACAAAGATATGGTGACGATATCAAAGGAAAGAAAAAAAAATTTATACTCTTCCTTGAAAGTTTGACGGAGACAATATATTATAAGTAGCTTGTGTCCTCTTTACATGGCCCCTACTTTATTAATAATTTCATATCAACAACACATTACCCTACGCACGTAAGCTTATGTAAAAAGCGAAGTGATTGAACTTTTTTCTTATTAGTTATAGAAGAAAAGGACAATGCAAAGTTGGTAAGTTCTCATAAAGATTAATTATTAGTTTGAGAAAAGGAAGTGCTCTGCGTGTTAGTAATTGTAATCCTGATAGCAATAAACACAGAGAATAAAGCCTACATAAACGAGAAGAAATTTGTGAAAAGTAATGTATTTAAGGTTTAATAATATAATAATTACCTGCTGCAGACGTGCCCACAAGATCCTTTGCCGTCGTAAAGTGTACGTCTAACCTGGTTTGGTAATTAGGATGAGCCCCGTAGAAATCGTCGATGGCCAGATGTATGGAGATTTCTGCTATGGCACCGTCGACCGTTTCCGGATCAAAAACTGCTCCGATATGGACTGAGGATTTTGATCCTTTAAGTGCTTCTTCGGCAGATTCTGCCTGGGCTCCGACATGAATAAACAAAAGAAAGAAAAGTAGAAGATTCAAGAAACGGCACATGCTGTTCGCCGTGATTAAGTTTTCCAGCTCGAACTCTTTACTCTGAATATATATATATATATATATATATATATGGTAGCAAGATTTGAACAAGTCTATCTAACAGTAAACATTCAAAGGATGAATGTTCTGCATACCAATGTTGTTAAATTAATGTATATGCCGTTAATTGTTTGAAGGAAAGGTAAGTATAACTAGAATAGAAAAAAGAATGGATACTTCGTGGAAGAAGCAGCAAATAAGTACAAATAAAGTAGAAATAAAGTTGCAGTCGATTCAGCTGGTGGGATTGAAGACTACAACTCCCGCGTCGTATTCTTAAAGCAGAAATCAAGCAGTCCAGCTGGTAAGGTTGAAGACTACAACTCCCATCTCATTTTCCTGGAAAAAACAGCAAGTCTCCGCAAGAAGTTTATTCCTCGAAAGGCAAACGACTGAGTTGGTAAGAATCTCAGGATAATTGTATTTTTTTTTTTTTTGATCTTCCTTCTTGCATTCAGTTACGGTTAAGGTCAAGTTAACTGCAAAATAAAGAATTTGAGACAATTTTCTAGCATTGCTTCGCTTAGCCATAGAAGTTACCTACAAAGTCAAGATCAAAAGTCCAGTCAATTCCGAGTAATTTGGTAAGTGGGTTGGCAAGATTTCAAGTCATTGTAGCAGCTTAAGTCAACAAGCGACTTTTCAACTTGTTACAAATAATCTCATTTATATTTTCCATTCTTTTATGGATCTATCAAATTTTAGCAATAAATATATATTGATATATGTATGCGCGCTTAAATAAAGATATTAATCAAATTTTATTTATTTATTTTATTATTTTTATACACATAAAAATGAAGCTTGTTGTTAAATGAGATAGACATATAATGTTATTTTGTTCAATAAAATTTTAATGTGAATTGGAAGTGCTTGTATAAGGTTAATTTGGTCATTTCAATACTGCAATGGACCTATTGGATAAAAGTAAAAACCTATATTCTTTTTTGGAGAGAACTCAATAATAAAGGGACCTAAGTGTTATTTACCAAACACGGCGATTCACTTGTCGGGCCTTGCTTCTTGCCAAGGTCAGTTCTCACAAAGCGCTGTTCTCCTGTCTAGGGTTTATCGTCTCTTCAATTTTCAAGCGTATCCTTTTGAATTCGATAACAATGGCGAGTACCAAAGTTCAGAGGATTATGACCCAACCCATTGTATGTCTTTTCATTTGCTAATTATGCTTTTCTTTTCTTTTTCCTTTGGGTTTTTTAATTATTTATTTTTATTTTTAATATGTTTGTTCATTTACTTGTACTCTCTGTTTCCATGCTTTCTGTGTGGTGCCAGAACTTGATTTTCAGGTTCCTTCAAAGTGTAAGTCCACTATATATCTTGCTCTGCTCTTCGGGGTCTACTTAAATCTTGTTTTGTTGTTAATGGGTTATTGAGTTTTTGGCTAATTTTGCTCGTATGGGTTTGAATCCATCCAGAAAGCTCGCATTCAGATTTGGCTTTTTGAGCAGAAGGATTTGAGGATTGAAGGCCGAATCATTGTAAGTTTTGTTTATTTTAGAATTTTCAACTAAATATATATCATTTATTTGTTTTTCATACCGACTGTTTGAATTTAGCTTCTTAAGTTCATGTTTTCGAGCAAATTTACTCAAGGTGTGTATATGTGTGTCAGGGCATAAGTATGTTTGTTTAAACTGAGCTTGTTATGATGTGTTGTGCTTGGAGATTTGATTGGCGATTTCAAAGTGTTCTTTACTTATTTAAAACGCTGCTTCTAAAGGCTTAGTAAGCATAGAAGGTAGAACAAATTGCCACAGTTTGTGCTATACTCAGTAAGTTCTGCTCTTGGTAAGAAATTAATATGTGCAGAAATTCAATCATAACGTCCAAACTCTATGTTCTAACCAAGACAGCCTGATGACTCAGCTGATACTCATGAACTTGTTTTTCATATTTTAATCATAACTTAGAAGTCGAAGAATGTCATAGGAAAAAGACAAAGAAAAAAGAAAAAAACATACTTCAAAAACGGGGAACTTTTTATGGGATTGTGGATAGAATTGTAGTGGAGCTAGTGTTTGGGCTTAAAAAGTCCTTAACCTTGCCTGCTACATGTCCTTTCCCTGTCCTTAGTTTAATTCATGAGTTCAAGATCTAAAGCCAAATAGATTAGGATTTGAGTGCCAAATACTCAAGATTATGCTGTTTCTTTCTTGTTTTTCTACTATCTAGCTCTGGTTTTTCTGGTTTTTCCATACTATTATGTTTAAGATGTATGTCTCAGGAGCATAGACCTTTACTTCACATCTTGATGTCTCCCTTTATATTGTGGTTAGTGTGATGAAACATTCACTGCATTACTGAATACTACCTTCATTAGTAAAATTGTAGTTTTCAGGAATGTTGTACTCTCTTAATCACTGAAGTACCATGCTGATATTACTCACATTCTTGAAAGATGAATTTTTTTTTTTTTTTGGGTGGGTTTGATACACACTGCCCCTGGTAAAATACTTTTCCTATGAACTGCAAAGAAGGAAAAAATAAACCATATAGTGTAACGAAAATAAGCAGCAAAGTATTGGTGTTTTCTTTTCAAGCATTCTAGCCTTCTGCCTTATATGAAGTTTGCTTATGTGCCCCCTTGTCGTGTTCTGCAAGAAATGGTTATGAGGCCGGTTAGGGGTTTGCCAGAAAACAGCTATGTAAATTATTCCTGTCAAAATATCTTGTTTACTTTTTTATGTCTGCTGACTTTTCAAATAGAAAGGCATATTATTATTGTCCGTGATTTTTTTTCCTCTGCTCTTGAAGAATAGTATCTTGATTTTTCCCTCTGAAATTCAATACTCTATTTTACTTTTATATGTCCTGTAATCCATTCTTGGAAGTTGTTGGATAGGTAATACAATGTCCTCTTATCCCTTCTTGGAAGTTGTTGGACAGGTAATACAATGCCCTGTAAACTATTCTTGGTAGTTGTTGGATAGGTTATAATGTCATGTAATCCATTCTTGGAATTTGTTGGATAGGTAATATAATGTCCTGTAACCCATTCTTAATTGGTAGTGAACCAAGACTTCAAATTTTATTTTCTTTAACCACATGGCTCATCACTTTTTGAGTTTCTATCATCCTATATCCAATAAGAGGGCCTCTTATAGTGTCTCTGAATTTTGGTCTTTAAAGGTTTGAATAACATATAACCTAACAAGAAGTCAGAAAAAACCTATTGAAGCAAGAGAATACTTAGGATACATTTGGCAGGATAGGTGATTTGGGCATTAAAATTTTCAATATTTAAGAGGGCATCTGAACTATTTGAATGTGAATCATTAACTGATTGCTGAAGGGAAAACAAATTGACTCAAGTGCTTTGCAAGTACATCACGTTTTGTCAGCATAGTTTTGGACTACGTGTCTGCCCCTTGGGTGGCGTTTGAAATGCTCTAGGGATGAATATTTATCATCTAAGAAATCTTCATATGTCCTATTCATTGTGTCAACAATCTTTTGGGTTGCTTTCTGCTCTTGGAGTATGGAACATGCTTTGAACTTTTTTAAAAATCAATAAGAGTGGAAGATGAAAACAAAATGATATAATCCATACAGATATTTCACTAGTTTGCATTTTAAAATGCTCAATTTGTTCAGAAATTTGATTTGATTTTGGTTTTTATGTTTCTTTTACAGGGTTTTGATGAGTACATGAACTTGGTTTTGGATGATGCTGAAGAAGTGAACATCAAGAAAAACACCAAAAAATCATTAGGTGAAGGACGTTCTTACTTTTTTAATCCCTCTAATTCCTTGTCATGCTCTAAATCTTTTCCTTTGTCTTGCTTTCTCAGGAAGAATTCTTCTCAAAGGAGACAACATAACTCTGATGATGAACACGTAAGCAAAATTGAAACACACTTCGCCCCTCTCTCTAGTTTTTAAACTGATGGTTTTCTTTTTTTCTGGATTGCAGAGGGAAGTGATGATCATTCCAGCGATCGTGTATTCTGGTGTTAGTTCAGCCATCTGGACTGTAATGCTATATTTGGATATTAACTGGATTTCATGTATGATAAGGTGATCTTGCATATGCTTCCATCGTTAGTTACATAACTGTATTGTCCTTCTAAGGGATGACTCTGCCATTTGGATATGGTTATACTTTATATTTGCAATCTTTTATCTAGTTATTAGCCTAACTAGCAAAGAATATCCTCAGCAATTCATTTATGCTCGTTTTAATGATTTTTATCTAATTTGATATCAGGAGTGTAGTATATGATGGGAGTACTTGAATTTGGTTGAGTATCGAAAGTAGAAAATAGGTGAAATATCGATCAATCATAGTGGCATGTCTATTTGGGCTAAAGCATATGAAAACTTACAGTCATAGAATAAATGGCATTCCCAAAAAATTTGATTTTTCCTTAAATGCTAGCTTAACTGAACAATTGGAAGGAATGAAAAAAATAATTTAAAGTTTATCAAAATTTGAGTTCAATAATTTCCTACTTTCTCCTTTATTGTTTCCCTTGAATTTCTATAAAATAGTACAAAATTAATGTTGGGACAGCTGTTATTTCTTCAGAGATAAAGCTGTAGAGCCTAAAAAAGATTTTTGAATTTATTTGCAGTTGAAAAAAAAGTAAGACTTATAAAAATGAAAATAGAGAGAGAGAGAGAGAGAGAGAGAGAGAGAGGCGGGGGGGGGGGGAGGGGGGGTGTGATGTCCAGTGGCTGCCGGCTCTGAGTAGGGGTTGATACAAGTGAGGAGGCCAGCGTGTAGGAGAAATTACCTGTGGGTAGGAGGTGGTGGAATTTTAATCATCTTGCTTTCAGTTTTTGTTTTATGAAAGCATGCAATAATCCTGTCAGAGTTCCAACTTTTAACCCCAAAACAAATATTTCCTGTGACATTGCATTGCAGTGTCTTGCATGGATGAAGACAGTTTTATGCTGACTGCCACTGAAATCACCAGCAGCACTGCTACCACGTAGAGAAAAGCATATGATATACTCCTCTTCATTATGTCTGGTAGTGTAATAGCCCGGCGTTAACGTTGCATTTGGGCATGGCGTTGCTGCAGGGGCCACAGGCGGGCGCCAGTCCTGGTGCACCCATGTCCTTAGATTATCAATTTGTCTACTCATAGGAGAGCAAAGTGCCCTCTCCAATTTTGTTTTCTTTTTAAAGTCACAACTTGCTGCACTACACTAGGCAATGTAATTGATTACTGACTCAGCCTCCACAGATCTCATATCTTTGGCTACGTTCACCCTCTTCATCTTACTACAGTACAACAAATGCCTATTCACCATTTCTTGTATTTTGCATGTTGGTACATGTCCCTTCACCTTTATTCCAGTATCCTTTTGTGTAAGGTCATTCGTTGGAGTGTGCATTATCTTTACGTGAGAGAGAGAGAGAGAGGAAAAGAATTATTGTTGAATGTATGCTAAGATAGATTTGAGTAATATAGAGAAGCACATTCATACGAGGCTGAACTTTTGCATCAAAGAAGGTAAAATTCTTCAACTTCTCAAAGGTAATCTAGGATCTAAAACTTCTAAAAATGAGAAGTTAGTAGTTTGAATGCATGGATTACATGTCTTAACGTCTATGTTATGAATTGTAAAACTGGGGTACTGTCTGTTGAACTTATGTTATAGTAGTCGAACACGTAAAAATTAATACCGGTTGAAAAAGCATGACAACAAGTCAAATCACGCTAATCTAATAGATTAGCAATTTCCAAACAATCACTAATTTTGATTAGGGTGGGAAGCGATAATTTGAGTGACGGGATAAGTTTATACAATTGTCTTGCTAAACTTGATTGTTCTGTCAAATCAAAGCTTTGATGGTTTTGTAGGCCCAATTGTTGACTCATTTGCCTGATGATTAAATGATTAGTGACAGTATTGGGTAATCTATTTCTATCTCAACACCTAATGTTAACAAATTTATGGAGCTAATTGAAAGATTTCCCAATAGGACGAAAGCAAGTAAGAGAAAAGGAAAGGCTCCATTGCAAATCATCCAAATATTGGATGTACAAGCTTCCTACATCTGTCATTTTATGGTTTTCCCATGAGAGAAAATTCTCTCACAAATGTTATCCACTTGCTACCATGAATAAGCCTGTGACTATTCTAGTTTTCATTGTGACCACTATAGACAATCCGATAGAACTATTGATTCCTCAGCTACATTATTGAGATAACAGTGCAAGCGCAGGTACTAGTTAGTTTAATTGATAACAAGAGTCGTTTAATTAATAACAAGAGGTTTTAGATTTGATTCCTGCTTACATTAGAATTACAGAAAGTCCAATTTACACAACGCTGCAGGGAAGAGAGAGAGATTTTTCGTGATTGTAACAAAACATTAGCTCTAAACATGGAAGGTGAAAACTCAAAACAAATAGATCCCTTTGACAAGGCAATGTTGTAGCACCTTATAATTGCACATATGTTAGGATTCCTAAGGAAGGTATAATTGTAGGGTCAAAAAGTGACATGTTTGTCCTATGCATTACCCATTGAGGGAACAATGTGCTTTCCCCTTCTGCTTCCACCATGTCCATGTGATAGATACTAGATAGAGCAAAGGCCACGCATGTGTTTGAGTGATATACTTGACAGTATGTGCACTCCAATTTGTTAGTATCAAACAGCTTGCCAAGACATTACAATTTGCATTCAAAATTTCAATGGACATCAAGCGACAAATTCATTTCTGTCTATGTTAGATCTTAAATACTAATATTTTGCCTTTACATGCTACTTCATATCGAAGTTACATGCTAGTTGTAATCTCAAACATCTTTGCTTTCTAAATCTGATCTCTTTAGCGACATGTTAAGAACTTCACTCACCGAATCTGCAGTAGGATATAATGCAATCTTTCGATATTCAAGCCACTTTCAAAACCTAGGAGACTTAAGAAAAGATATTCCCAGGGAGGATAAACTCTATAGTATATATGCCATCGCCATGTGAAACAAGAACATTATTTCAAATCGATGTCGGCATGCCATTGTTCATACATAAAATGCTTATAATGATTCTTGTTTAACGACTTTATGAAATTTGGCTACGTGGGCAACCACCAATTTTCGATAAGTGCCCTTGGTTGATGGTTAATTTATTCTGATTGGACATAATTCTTACAAAAGCTATCGAATTCCTTAGAAATTTGTCCACTAAAATTAGTGGTCTCGAACCCACTAACGTACAATTCCTGCTAATATCCATAAAAATACGGTAGAATTTGTAAGATAAAAAAACTTTTCATTCGGATAAATAGGGTATGGCTTTCTATCCGTATACAGATTAAGTTACGCAGAGGGCTGTTGGGTGCTGAACGAGGAGATATGGAAAATCTCTTTTGCCTTTGTACCTGAATGCTTGGTGACCCCTCAGTTTCTTCAGAGCCAAAAGTGCTTTCAATTTGGTGCTTTTTCGGGGCATAAGCACATGGTGATATTTTGTCATTCAGGGCCCCATCATAAATTTGCTGATTAAAATGGGGTCAGGTGCCTGGGAGAGAAAACCAAAGCCTTTCTGCCTTGAAATTCAACGTTTAGTTAATTTAATGAATTGTTTGATCATTCAGGTTATAATCATACCACCATAGACGAAAAAAAGAAAAGAAAAAGAAAAAGAATGCTTTCAACAAACTGGACCCATGTCTCTGGCTGGCTTTTGATCATAATTTGATTTCGTAGGAGTAGTTCTCAACTCAGTCATGAAAGGCAGACTAGTTCATCTACTTAAAAATCTTATAATAACTACAAGGGATAGACATCTAGATTTGAGTAGAAAACTCAAACACTACCACTACTTTTGATACATATAATTGAAATTTGAAAAAAACCCCGTAATATTAATGTCATCTTCGTCCATTTTTCTCTATTTTGCTTTACATTCTGCCCGAGTTTTCTCTTTCCTTTGCTTTGTTTGGATTATTGAGGTATCTTTTCTTTTTTTAATTGCATTTTTTTTTTCAGGAATCTGTCGTGTTTTGCTTTCTGTAGTATTCTCTTTTTGGTGATAGCGATGGCTAGTCTCATCAGAGTTTAATTTATGCTCAACCTTGGACCAGTTATCTTCAATGACTGTGGAACCCTAACGAAGCAAGCCACCAAAGCTACAATAATCAAAAAGAGAGAGAGAGAGAGAGAGAGAGAGAGAGAGATAGAGAGAGAGAAAGGGAAGGGAGAAGAGCTTAGTTGGCTTTATCTAAATCGAAAAGGTGAAGAATATAATATCAATTACCACATAGGGCTAGGGATCTTTATTAATTGAGGTCGCTAGCATTCTCAATTGGAGACAATATTGTATTATCCACCCTACAACCATTTCCATTATGATTTATTCTTTGGTCTCTTTATATGAAAGCTTAGCCAACCACTTGACAATTGACAACTTGGATTACATATGATCAAATTGATATCCCTCATGTTAAACATTAGTGTTGAATTTTTTACTTAATATTTTAAACTTTTAAAGTTAATATTAATTTCTCTCTAATATCAAATAAATAATAAATAATTTTACTATATCAACTTTACAGTTAATATAACTTTAATAATGAGTTCTTATAAAAACTTTATCATTATAAATAAATGATAAAATATGTTATTTAATGATTAAAAATATAAAACATATGAAAATTGTTAGATCGATTTCTAATAAGTTTATATACGTATTAATATTCTAAATTTTGGATGATATTAACTTTCAAAAAAATTTAATATCATTTAAGTATTATTATAAAATTAATTGATATAAACTTTCAGTTAACTTTTTCTTTATATCTAATGGATGGATAAGGTGCACTATATGACCTCAATAATATATATTGTTGTTATTGTTATTCAAGCTCTTTGAAATATGCATTCAATAATTAACTCTAGTAGATATTTAGAGAAGGCTCTTCTCACAATTTTTTAAGTAAACAATAAAAAAGTTTCCATCCATGAAGGGAACAAGTACTAATCTCTCTTCCCCTCTAAATTACATTTTATGTTATTGTGACTCTAGGTTCCAACATTATCCCACCAATTTCTGTAGGTGGCCTTTATTCTTTTGCATTAATCTTTAATTATTATGCCCTTTACTTAATTTAATGAATGGCAATTAACAAATGGACCAATCCTCAAACTTCTCACTCACTTTTCATCATCCTTATCCACCATTTCTTCTATTAAGTATTAGCACCAAGTATCTTCAATTGTACAAAATAATGTGTATTCCTTAGCTAGTAATTACTTTGAACTTTGGGGAAATTAAAAAATGAATCAATTAAGTTGTTTGGGAAATAAGATCAGCTAGAAAGCAATCATAGTTTGTGGTAATCCCACTTCATGATTAAGGACTTAAGCAGCCAACATAAATAAACAAATTAATACTAATTAATTAATTAAGATGGTGGAAATCTCACTTCAATAAATTAAAAACTTTTCATTTATTAGTATACAAGTGGAAATGTAAGCCATGTTCCATTTTACATATATAATTATTCCATTGATATGACTCTTATTTCTATTATTAGCCTAATTAATTCATTTAAATTTAGTGGGTTCCCGGTATTACTTTTAATTTTTACTAATGAGAATTAAAGAAATTTGTTTTATAAATATCTGTTTTAGTTGTATTTATGATTAAAATGAATTGGATTATGCCGAATCATTATATTCTAATATATAATTATAATCTTCAAATAAAATGGAACCTTATGATCACGAACAATTTGAATTAATTTACACCACAAATGAACTTAATTAATAATTAATGATTTGAAAATGGCAAAATAACTACCGAATCTTTGGGGGTTTAGGTGGCAATCAATGAGTTAATCAGACCCATATGTTAATATTAAATATATTGGGATTTAATGTACGCCATTCTCAACTATGCTGCCAAATATGCCCATTTAAATGGCATCCTAGAATTTAAGATGAAATACAAAAAGAAGTTTTAGCCTATTAGAAGAAAGGAGGATATGTTTAGTTCACTTACAAATTAATTATTAATTAATCCATGAAGTGGGATTTGGTTTGGATTTGTTTCTCGTTACAATTATTCTTGTTCATCATCCAACTCTTTTAATTAAGATAGAGAGAGAAAATCTTAGTGGAAACATAAAAAAATAATATTTGTTCATCAACTTATATAATAATGTAGGCTTTCGACGTATGCAATGGAAGCGTGCAGTGGAAGAAGAATAGCCAATTGTCCTTTGGCGTGTACGTTGAGTTGTGGAAGCTGACATAAGTGATGGGATACCACTCGTTTTGCCAACAATATTTTTTCTCAAATTTAATTGAACTAGACCCCAGCTCCAATCTCACATTATAATTTATAATTCGAAAGAGGAAAAGGAGAATACTTTACTCTACACTTTGAGTTACAAATTTCATACGTTATAGAAAGAAAAGAGAAACTGGCTTGTTTGTGCAGACACATACATTCAGCTTTACGTATTGGAAATGGCCAGCTGGTTGTATTTTGAACATAGAATTGCCACTATTGGCAGGAAGCATAAGGAAGTGGTGGGGACAATTTCGATTTCCTAGCAGTTTGGATCCCAAATTTCTTCTTCTTCTTTTTCTTCAATTGAAGACTGCGAAGTCATGTTGTTTGAAAGTTGAAATCCCCTGAGCGGTCACCTTTGTTTGGAAACCAAGACAGCAAGCTGATAAGTGAGAGAGAAAAACATTTTTTATCCTTCGGAGGAAAATGTCAAATTCATACAATCATATTCATATGTTTATTTAATTATAACGATAGACAATGAAAAGGTTAATTGCGGGATCCACTTAATTTACATTGTTTTTATAATTAAGGGGTAAGAACACTCAAATTATTGGTATGTACTAATCAAGATTCATGATTGAGTATATATAAACATCTAGTTAATCCTCCATAAATAAATTTAAGGAATTTTTTTGGGGGGAAAAGAGATTATGATTCTTTCAGTGACATAAGAGAGAAAGAAAGCATTTACTTTATATCTTAGAAAGATTCAAAGACACTATAGCTAGGATTTTAGATCAATTTCATGAAATTATATCTATGGTAAAGAAAATTATGTTTTAAGTATTAAAAGATGATTATAATAAAGCTAACAACTTTTGACATAAAAAGATAAAATAGAATACAAGAACATTAACATTCGACTTCTTTCAATCAACAAATTCATTAAATAATATATACATTTTTTTACTTAATATGCAAGTCAATAATTATTTTATAATAAGTCTACAACATTATCATCACACGACATCATATATTAATCCAATATTTCAATTCAATTTACATAAATATTAAATAATTGAGATAGTTGTTCGTACACTGATAAGGGATACATGGATTACTAAAAAGAGAGGAGTCCTGGTAATTCTCCCAAATTATTCAAATCCTACAAGTAAATAAAAAGTTGAACGTTCATTGGATTTTATCTGAATCACTCCCTTTATCCCCCGGAGAGGATTATTCATTTGTGCAATTGAAACTTGTACAGTTGAGGCAAGTAAGGACAATTATTGAAAGAAGACAAGGAATAATGGTCATTAGATATGATTAAGGAACCGCTTCAAGTTTTTGTTAACAACAAATACAAAATAATGCGCCAGTGAGCAAGCCACTGCAACTTTTTTGCATGAATATATAGCTAACCAATTGCTTCTTTAATTGTAGCTTTCAACAGCTTTTCCTGAAACGGTTTCTATCCTCCATTTATGGCCAGAAGTCAGACAGTCCATCCTTTGCGACATGATGCTCCACGCTTGTGTTTCCCAATCATTTAATAAACTTTGTCATGTTTATAAAGTCTGTGTGACGCATAGTGTTAGACAGTTGTTTGAGAATTGAGGCCCTATCTCATTTGGATTATAATTATTATTCGATTGCAAATTGATCCTCTCTAAGAACATATAATCATGCAACAAATGAAAATTATTTGGTCACGTCATGATGGGAGTAAAGAATATATAATAAGCTCTTCCTTGTGTACTTTTATTCTTAAACATCCACATTCCTATTCCCTGTTCGCTATTCCTATCCAATGGCACTTTTAAACTGTGTGCTAATATCATCACAAATTTTTTCTTCAACTTAGTGCGTTTTACTGTTAGGAAGAAACCCTCGTGGCGCCTACTCGTTACAAAATGACGACATAAATCGCACCAAAAACAAAGCCTCTAGCTTCCTTTACTTCTCTTTTCCTCTATAAATTGAGCACTCATCTTCTTCTTCTCAACACAAGCTTAAAAACATTTCCTTATTTCTCTTCTTCCTCTGCGAAAACAATATTCATCTTTCTCTCTCTCAGAATTTTCTAATATGGAAACACCCCGACAACCATCGCACGTTGCTCAAAATGTTACGCAAACACACTCCCCTTGGCACTCTCCCGTCCCGTATTTGTTTGGCGGGTTAGCTGCTATGCTGGGTTTGATCGCTTTTGCTCTCTTGATTCTTGCATGCTCGTACTGGAAACTCTCCGGTTACCTCGACGGAGGAGATAATGGGGCCGCAGATCGTGATTTGGAAGGCGGAGAGGGCAAAAACAATGAAACTCAGAAACCGCCGCAGGTTTTTGAAGAGAAGATTGTGGTGATTATGGCTGGAGAATTGAAACCAACTTTCTTGGCGACACCAATGTCAAGCAGGTCTTCTTCTTTCGGTGATGATGGTAACAAGAGCTGTTCTTGCAGTGATAAGAATGAGAAATTGGAAGAAGTCAATCAGACTGCTGATCAGGTACCCAGCCGGAACATGGACACCAATGGATCCTCAGATCGGAACGATTAGAATTTATTTTTCCTTGTATTACAGGTTTTGTTCTGGTGGGATATTTGGGATAGTACCTGTATATGCGCTTGAATACTAGCTAGCTAGATTGGTGTGGCCTTTTTTTTTTTTAACTTCCCTTCTCTTTTTTGTTCGGGAAATGTAAATTTTTGCTGAGATTGAATGGAAGAATTAGCTGTTTATCAAAAACTTCCAGGCTACAAAAAAAAAAAAAATTAATTGGTAATTCAAAACCTGGTTTCGGCAAATCCAGAAACCAGAAATTTTGACAGAGTCTCAAGTTTCTCCAGAAGAATAAGATTAAATAAAAGCCACGTGTAAAGCTGTGCAGATGGGGTCTTTTGAAGGTAAGCCTGATGCGGCGAGGTGAAGATGTGACAAATTGCACATCTTTACGAGACACTTGACACTTGCTCCATCTAAATTACAATTTCTTTTCTTTTCTTCGTGAACTTTGGTAAAGTCTCTGATGCCTCTCTCTTTTGCAACTGTATCGATCAATATCATGGCGTTTATTCTGTGGTCATCTGTCTAGCCTCAAAGTCTACACCCCAATTTAAAACAATTTAATAGAATGTATAATATGATCTATTAAAACAGGATAGGTAGCATAGCAACATGTGCTCGAATTATACAAACTCTCACACTCCTTTCTCTTTTGAATGTTCAAGACTTGGGATATGGGTTTTGTGTTTACAAAAAGCCAAAATGGCAAATGCATGTGCAATTCTGAAGCTTAGGATTTATGGAATATTGGATGGAAAGCACATGTACAATTGTGATATAGTATTTGATGCACTAGTTGCTCTATGCATACAGTCTTTTTGTGCTATATCTGGCCATTTATCTCATATTTGGAGGTCATACTCTTCTTAACTGAGAAATTAGTGGAAGCAACAGTTATGTGGGAGTGCGAGTGCTGATTGGTATATAAGAGTTGTGGCTGAAATATCATTTATTATATATAACGATTAATAAAGTTAATAATCCCACTAATGTTTTAAATGGCAATTTCAACGGTGGGAGAGAAATTATATGCGGCTGCAAGAAGATGCTTTCTTTCAATTCCATTTCAAAAGCAGAATATAAAAAGCTTTGTACGATTATTGTTTACAAATAGCTCAACAATTAGAGAACGTTGTACGAACTTAGGAACAAAGTGCCCACAGATTTTTCTTTTTTTATTTGAAAAACATTCTAATGTTTGCCAAGTGTGCGTTTGTGTTATCTTCATGCTTTCTGCAAATGCCAACTATCTTTCCTTTGAGTTTAATTTCCTCACAAAGGAAGAAAATAAATAGATCAGAGATGCTCTTTGTCCACATGTTTTTCTTTTTTATTTTTCTTTTGGGACTCTTATCTTGCATATATTGCTCCACAGATACCTGCATCTGTACCCACTAACTACTGTCTCTGAACTAATTAACAAACCCACTTCTGAGGCTAATTAAGTACAATGGTCCATGCACATTCAATAATCTGTCTCTCTTTTTAGTTTGAACTAATATTTAATCCTTCTTTGTGAAGCTTGCTAATTTGCCGAATAACCTTCCTTATTTAGTCACGAAACCCTCGTAGCATCTTCGTAATGCGTTGAAATTGAATTGCTCAGATTAAGAATATAACTTCTATATTTCTCATATTTATCGAGAGAAAAACTTACAGTATATGAAATTATTAATTTTTAATTGGAACAATGATTCTCTTTTAAAAGTGAGATTCTTTGTGTTCTTAAATCATTTCTTTATCATGCATATGAACTTTTGAAGTATTCCTCGATAGAGATTGTCGTCCTTAGTTTTTCTTTTCTTTTTTTTTTGTGTGTGTGTTAATACACTTCTTATTTCATGAATTACTGCATTGATTTAATTCGTGAATTCTTTTTTCTTATTGAAATATTTCCTATTATCACTCTGCTATTCATTTCATTTGCATTAGAGAATTGATTAGGCAACCACCAGGCACCAACTTCATTTGGCAACCCAAAACTGCCGTTTCTATAAATTAGTTATGTTTTTAATCACTTGAAAGGAATTTAATTTAATTCGAAGCAATTGAATTCTAAATATATTGGTTTGGTGAGGATTTTTGAAGTGAAAAGTTGGGGCAAATGAAGAAATTTTAATTATTATAAATTGGAATAAGCGATTGCAAGCTAGCTAACTACCTATCTACCTTGGTTACCATTTGCTTCTTCCAGTATTTAATTTCGTAATCCCTAGCTTCCGGTGGTCTTGATAAATGAGGTCCCATCTGTGCTCTCGTTAGATAAAATTCATCATCACACCCGGGTTCTGCGTTGATATATAAACCCAAAGTCATTAATTACAACCATCATTATTAAGTATGTGGGGGTCATTAATATGTGTCGTAAAAATACATGTTAAGATTATTTCCGAATATCACATTATGAAAAAGACTACAATATGAATGTTTGGCTACATTGAAATGCATATTGGTGCCTTGAATGTGTATCAATATGTCCATTTGTACACTGTAATTATAACACACTTTAAAGGAATCGACAGAGTATATACTTCAATTGGTAACTATCAAATTAATAAAGCACCGTTATGAACTTGCATTATTGTCTTCTCCATCTACCAACTAGATATCATGAACATTTGTGGCTATCTTTTTCATTGACCAGGGATTTACTGTTTAGCAAATCTGCATGCGCAAGAACAGCCCAAAGCCTGCCCAGAAAGTGGCATCACAGCAACATCCATTAGAGTCGTTGTCATCCATCGATTCGATAATCTCAACAACTCTTAGTCTCGTTTATTATTGTAATGACATGCATTTGGCTGCTACAATTCACGCCATCAGTTCTTAATTGGCTGGCCTACTGAAAATGATGAAAGAGTGATTCTAAACCTCAAGAAACCTCACTAAATCTAACCTTGACGAATTAAAATTGGCCCATGAATTTAATGGAGATCGTTGAAATATCGATTTCCAAGTTCTTGTGGCTGAAGATTAACAAAATTTTTATATTGCATATACATGCGAACAGAAATGAAAATGGGTGGAAATGAAGAGCCAATTGTGATTCCTGAAGTGCTAATAATTGATGACTACTAACCATATTTATAATGCTGGATGTCAAATCAAAACATTCTAATTACTAAAATGATATGTCGTGTATAGAGGAATGTATTGAGAATTATTGCATGTACTTTGCTTTCTTTCGTCTTCTGGGTCAGTAGAATTAGAAAGGCTTGAAAATTACAAACACATGAAAGTTCATATGTCTGGCTACAAATGATCCATCTGTCGATCAAGATCGGTCGACTTGATACTAGTTTCCTTGAATTTTGTTGGGCCAATGTGCACATGCATGGTGCCCCAGACGACAATCGATGAGATTTATACACGTTTCAGAAGGAAATTAGAAGACACAGATGGGATCAAATCATATGTACATTAATTATGAAAACAGAAGTGAGTATAATACATGCTTTAACAGTTATATATAGGTAATTATTATGATACCAAGGTATGATAATTAAAATTTTAAGAATGTTTATTTTTATTGGACTACAGGATTCTCTCCTTACATAATTTTGTGAACAAAATATAAGTTTGTAATTGATAATTATTAAATAAGAAAATAAAGTAATTAAATCTTGATCTTACTGAACATGCGGCACAAGATCTTTACAAATTAAGGTCAATTTATATTAGGAAAAAAATTTTATGCTTTTATTTGTGTGTAGGTTGGGTAAATTTTGGAATACAATTTTTCTTGCAACTTAATAGAAAACAGTGTGTGAATTTTGAGGCACATCTTTACAAATTAAGGACAATTCATATTAGGAGAGTTTTTTCATCCTTTTATTTGTATGTAGGTTGGGTGAATTTTGGAATACAATTTTTTTCGCAACTTAATAGAAAACAGTCTGTGAACTTTGAGGCACATCTTTACTTAACTCGGGCCTAGCTAGCTCTCCAAACCCAACAAGCTTAAACTTGGTGACAGAATGGTGGGCTTGACTTGGCCGGATTTGCAACATGAGATCTTATGTGAAAGCCACCAATATCCATAATATAAAACCAAAGAATCCAAACAAAGCAAAAGAAAATATTTAGGCAATCATCGATCTTGTTTTAATATGGGAAAAAAAAATGTGCCAACTCTATTGGCATGGGCAGAGCAAGTGCTCCAAATGGAAAACAACAGTAAACTTCGCTGAACCCGTGTGCATTATTATCAGTCTATGAAAATGACATGAGCAAAAAGATTATAGCTTGGACCTTATTTTTAATTTTTTGTAAGTTCTATGCATGAGATTCAACGGACCAAACAAATTTTTGGCGATTATGTGAAATGTCTTTATGTAGTTTGGGAGCAACCGAAGAAGAGTATCTTCTCTTAATCAAATTTGGGAAGAAGAAGAAAGGTGGCAGTTGTCTTGCATCATCAAATATGATGTGCTGTGTTATGAAATAAGAAAAAAAAAATTCTTAAGCTTGTCAAGAAAACCAACCATAGATTAATAAGTTTGACTATAATATATTAAACATAAAATATATTCAATTATTTTTAATTATTTTAAATTTATTTTTATATTTTAAATTTTACGTTTTAAAAAATATATGATATAATACATATTATTCAAGATCAAAATTCATTGACTTTCATTATTATTATTATAATCGTAAGATAAATAAATTTTTTTATTTTACATATTTTTAAATTTGTATCAGTATTAATGCTCCTTTAGATTGCCAACAACTAAAATAGAACAAAAGAATGTACAAGGACATGCATAGAAGGACAATTCTACTTTAATTTTATTTATATTTTGCTGTTAGTCAACAATTTCCTTGGGTTTTTGTTTCGTATTATCATCTAATTCTAATAAATTCAATAGTGTTGACTAACCAGCAATTAAGGCCAAATGGCAAAATTTTATGAAATAACATACTTATACAAAGAGAGAAATTAAGATTCTCTTTAGGTTTAATCTATTATTGACTTAAATAAATATTAACATATGATATAATTAATAATTAATGATTTAAATTCTATCTTAATTTTTTCTAATTATATCATAAAGCGTTAAATTAATTTATAAATTTTATTAAAATAAAATCTTAATTATTTATTATTAATTATGTTACGTGTTAAAATTAATTTAAAAATTAATGATAAAAAAGATCACATAAAAATTATGACGTATAAATATGACCTTGACTTTATTTTTAATTCTTTAATACCTGCTATATGATATAAAACATAATTATCACCCAATTAATCTCATGGTTAAATTTTTTTATCACTTTGTTTATGAGCAAGGCTGGATTTTCTTTTATTTTACAAGTTCAATGCTGTGAGAATGTGTATATATCTTACTATGGCGGACTATCTCACATGATACGAAGATATTACAGATGGTCTCAAATATATGCTCTTTATTGTAGTTCACAATCAAGTTGAAATTATTACAACTTAATCCAAGTTTAATTAATTATTAACCTATTAAATTATTTTCTAATAGGCCCTCCAATTTAATTAATTGATACACTGAACATGTTGCATTTGAGATTCCTTAGTAGGCCGGCCGAGGGCGGCCGGGACTACAAGTGAAATGACAAGAACACCATTATTCAAGTTTAAAAGAGGAAACAACGTCTGGGAAAATCTACAGAATTTTGGAAAAACTATGGGATCAACCTTTAGCTGCTGCGGTTCAGAGAAGGTTGAAGAAGGGTATGCAAAGCTAAAGCTCTAAAAGAAGCTGAAATTTAATTTTTTGAAAAAAAAATTAAATTTATTTTCTTCCTGTATTTTGCAGTATAACAACAGTTACAACACCTAACAATGCAACGTGGAGGATATTCACGTACAAGGAGTTGCATACAGCAACTAATGGCTTCAGTGATGATAACAAGCTTGGAGAAGGTGGATTTGGAAGTGTTTACTGGGGAAAAACCAGCGATGGTGTTCAGGTATTTATCTTCGCAATCTCAGTGTAAATGATGGTTCGTTCTGGTATTGTTGAATGTTCATTTGAGGATTATGTTGACGGACTGACGTAAAAAAATTTCATATAATTATAAATGTTAAAACTGCAACTGTTCGATGAAATTGATGCACAAACCATGCATTGACAAACTACAATTTAATTTTTATGAGTTCCTTTTCAATAATAATGACATTTTCAGGGTTTTCAAAAGACAAAAGTCATATTTTTGTTTAACTCAACTGTGTGCTATTGAGACAAATTAAACATTAAGAGGATCCTTCATTCAGTGGTGCTGTGGATACCTGATTTTTTTCTTATTTTCTTTTTCGGATTTCTGATTCAGATTGCGGTGAAAAAGTTGAAAGCTATGAATTCAAAAGCTGAAATGGAGTTTGCAGTGGAAGTAGAAGTTCTTGGAAGGGTTAGGCACAAGAATTTGCTGGGTCTGAGAGGCTATTGTGCTGGGACAGATCAACGGCTGATTGTCTACGATTACATGCCTAACCTCAGCTTGCTCTCTCATCTCTACGGTCAATTTGCCAGCGATGCTCATTTAGATTGGAAAAGGAGAATGAAGATTGCTATTGGCTCTGCAGAAGGCCTCCTGTAAGAAAATTATATCCTTCTAATTCTCCTTTCGCCCATAATTAATTAAATAATTTTAACGCAATAAACATTTTCTCACGTTTTCTTGTTCTTAGGTATTTGCACCATGAGGTGACTCCCCACATCATTCATAGAGACATAAAAGCCAGCAACGTTCTCTTGGATTCAGATTTCGAACCACTGGTTGCAGATTTCGGCTTCGCAAAGCTGATTCCGGAAGGCGTCAGCCACATGACAACCCGAGTTAAGGGCACTTTGGGATATCTAGCACCTGAATATGCAATGTGGGGAAAGGTTTCCGAGAGCTGCGATGTATACAGCTTTGGAATTCTTCTACTAGAGATTCTCACCGGAAGAAAGCCGATCGAAAAGCTCCCCGGAGGAGTGAAAAGAACGATAACCGAATGGGCAGAGCCGCTTATAGTGAAAGGGAAGTTCAAGGAACTTGCTGATCCAAAGCTGCGAGGAAAGTTTGATGAAAATCAGCTAAAAGAAGCAATAAACGTTGCTACCCTATGCGTGCAAAGCGAGCCTGAGAAGAGACCGAATATGAAGGAAGTTGTGAATATGCTTAAAGGGTACGATCCTAGAGGCAAAATGATGCAAACCAGAATTGAAAGTGTGAAATATAAGGAAGAATTATTAGCACTCGACCAAACCAGTGATGATGATGATGACGACGACAATGATGATCGCGGGCGCGGCGGCCGTGGCCACGCCGATGACGATGGCCGTGACGAGAGCGGATTAGGGGTTTTTGGTATTATGCAAGTGCAAAAAATGAGAGATCCCTATAATCGGTTTGGAGACCAGAAATTGCCCAAGCATGTTTAAGGAGTGATTTGGATACAATCTTGAAGTGTTGACTTCGTTTGTACTTTTTCCTTTCGATATATACATACATACATACATATATATATATATATATATATATTCTATAAGATGATATTTAGGGATATATATATGTTTGTTTTGGTTGATTAATTAATGTTAGAATAACTTTTATAGATTGATGAAGAAACAAGAAATAAGAATGGAGGGTTGTTAATGCAAACAAATATCAGGCAGTCTTGTTTCATAAAAATTAATAGAAATTTAAAGTCAGATTAATAGGATGAGATAATAATTTACTAAAAAGAATTATGAAGGAAGAACATAATTATGAAATCTTCGGTGTTGAACATACTAAAGAATTTTATTAAAAAAATTTAATTAAATAGTGAGATAATAATATTGTAGTTCTTAAATTTTTTTTTTACATTATATATTTATTTATATTAAATGCTTAATCCTATTTGATCAAGTATTTTTATAGTTAGAGTCTAATAGTTGGAGATCAAAATATTAAAATTAAAATAAAATTAATATAATTTTTTAAAATAAAATTATATATTAAAATAATCATACTATATTTGTATTGATAAGGTCTATTTGAAGCTCAAGCCCAAACTTGATTGATTTTAAAGGAAGAAAATTTATTGATTTTAAAGCAAGAAAATCTTAAACTAAAATAAGATTCCAAACTTGATATGACAACACTAACTCATTTCATTGACAAAATAAACAAGAGAGACAAATATGAACAAAATCACATAAAATAATGATGATTTAAACTTAGGAAATAATTATGGTCAAACCTGGCCGAACTTGTTGAGATATTCACAGATCAGCTCGTTTTCTTCTCTAACTCTACACTCTCTTTCTCTAACTTGTGAAGCCTGGATCTGGGTATTCTCTTCTTTGGAATAGAGGATGCTTGTTTCTCAAATGCTAGTTGTAAAAGGTTTATATCTTTGATTTTCAAGTTTCACCATAGATGAAAAGTTTCGGCTAAACCCTCATATTCAATCCATCCACCATTCAAATTTGAAACTATTGCCATTTATTACTTACTAAGTTAGTGTTTGTTTTTAGTTCGAAACCTTAAAGGGTCTAAGAGTCTAAGTTCAACTAAAGTTTAAATAGATCCAAATGCAATTGAATATAAATTTATTAAATTGATATTATTAAGTATAAGAGTGTCACTCTTACTTGTATATGTGTGAGCCTTCGTTTTAATTATTAACTTGTCATTTGGGCTAATAGCAAATTATTAGTTTTTTTAATTCTTATATTAACAAAAGTTGGCCAAAATAATGATATTTTTAAATTGATTTCAAAATCTTACTTGTTTTAGAGGTGGACAAAAAAAATTAAAATTTGAAAAAAAAAGACTCAAAATAATTAAGATGAGCTTTGATTTTATGGTAAAAATAAAAAATTGTTCACTTCTATTTTGAAAAATTAAGTGATTTTATTCAATTTTTTATTCAAAAATTAAAATTGGAAATTGAACTAAAGAATAATTTTTATTCAACTTTTAAAATTTTCATGACATGTGTCACATTTTATTGGTGGATTATTAAATTTTTATTTATTTATTTAATACATATTTAAAAATAAAAATAAAAATGTAATTTAAAAAAATACTAATTTTTTTGGTTTGATTTAGTTTAAAGTGCTAACTAAATCTTAAATTAAAATAAGATCACTAATCTATTTAACCTATTAAGCATCGAGAGCTCATTTCATTGACAAAATAAATGGTAGAAATATGAACAAATGCTTTTAACTCATCAATCAAAAAATTCATGATCTCATAAAAGAATAATAATTCAAACATTAGGAAACAGTTGTGGTAGAATCTCAAAAAAGAATCTTGTCGGTTCATTTTCTTCTCAAACCCCTAACCATCTTTCTCTAACTTAGAAAGCAGATCTGATCATTCTCTTCTTTAAAATAGGGGATATTTGTTTCTCAAATATTAGTTGTAGAAGATTGATATCTTTAATTTACAGTTTTCCTCACAAATTAAAGAGTTTTGATTCAACCCTCCATCCATCATTCAGTATGATATATGTTTTAGAAATTTTGACAGATTTGAGATAGTTTTCACAGATTCATTTCATTTTACATCGCCAATTCTTAACTACTATTCTTTAGCCTATTTTTATATTCCTTTTTTAAAAGAAATGTACAAGTTTCACAACATTATCAATCACATTTGTTTTTTTTTTAATTTTTAAGACCATTTACTTTGTGTCATAAATTTTGTTTGATTAGTTGTTGATTGTAGACATAATAAAAGCTTAAGAATTCAAGGTACCTTGTCACTCCCTTCTCAGTCCGATTCGAGGGGCGGTTATTTTGTTCATACAAATAGTAAAGATAGTTAGGAAAGACATGAACGGTGGTAGTGGGGCGTAATTTTTTGTTTAAATTTCAAAAAACTAAAATTTTTCAGTTCAGTAAAAAAAAACTATGTTAGAACTTGAAAATAATATCATAACTTATTGAGACATTAACATATCAACTGTTTTTCTATAGAATATAAAAGCATATTTGACATTTTCTTATTTAAAAAATGAGATACTAGTATTTTCTCTCAAATACAAGTTATAGAAGATTGATTGTCTTTAATTTATAAGTTTCACCACCCATCTACTGTTAACAGATTGGGGGATTTGAATTCGATTTTCGGATGAAGATTCATTTTGTCCATGGTTAAATAACATACTTTGTCGAGAATGTGATGGATTTCTTCCGTTAATATATATCTGGGGGTTTCAATTTAATACATATACAGTTGTTGTTAATTAAGTGTTGATTCGCTAGTAAAGCTAAGAATTTTTTTTATTAGTTATTGGCTAAAAAAATTAGAAAGTAAAGGCTCAACTAAAATATATTTAAAATAAATATAAATACTGAAACAATAATTAAATGATAAATTTTACATTCCTTAACATAAAACACAAATTTTATAACAATTAACGTAAAATTTAAAATATATAACATAAAAAACTTAAAACTTATAATATAAAAATTAAAAAAATTGAATGTATTTTATCTCTAATAAATTGTAGTCAATCCCGCATAATATATATATATATATATAAATTTCTTTTATCTATAATTTGCAATGATTGATTAAGTAAAACCTACTGTCTTACATAAACCTGCTAATTTTATTTTCGGAAGTTTTAAAGCCAATATCGTTAGAATATGTTTTTCAGGTTCTTGCAATCTTTTACTAAAAGTATTAAAAGATTTTTAAAAAAAAAATACCAACGTATAGACAATGATAAGGGTGTTGTTGTGATAGATTGTAACGCATAGGATACTTCTTTGGTGCCACGTTTGTAATTTGGCGTCTAAGACAAAACTTTGGTGGGACCGATAATTTTAAGAATAATGAATATGGCCAAGCAAAATATTAATTAGTCTTGGATGGATCTCTCTCTCTCTCTCTCGCTCTCTCTCATGTATCCCTGATGAATCCTGTTAAGCGGTTAGTGTCATCTGAAAGTTTCACTCATGACAAAAGAAGTGCTTTTCTTCGAGTGGGAAATAAACCCTCTTTACCAAATCCATCGAAGAAGTGCTTTTTTTAACAAGTTAGAAGGTTTGGCTTCCATGGCAAGTGAAAATCAAATACATGTTGCCACACAATAACATCTTTGCTTATACCCCAAAGCATCTGACTGTAACAGTATTTAATTTAGTCCCAAAATTTCCAAAAGAGTCGGAGAGAGGCAAAAACAAAAAAGCTTAATCACTTCTTACACTTGCTTATTATAAAAGTGCTTCCATGCTTCTCAAACAAGAATGATAGAATCAGATTGAGAGCTATTCTGGTCTGGCCTCACTCTTTCTACTAACCTCAATCATGCTTCTATACTAGCTTGTCTACTTATATTCTTAAGCTGAGTTTCTTTTCACTCATTGTCAATAACCTGCTTTTCCTGGAAAATTCTTTTACACAATGGTTCCATCAGCTCCTTCGAAAATTCTTTTAGGAATCTCCTTAGACCCAGATGATAGCAAGGAGCTTCCGTCTTGGGCAATCAGAGTTATAGCTCAGCCAAATGACAATATTGTTGCCATACATGTTCTTGGTTAGTATGCTTCATGATTTTTAGCTCTCAGTGAAATGGAAATAGCTAACAAATTTTCAACATTGTTATGTTTTTCCATGTCTGTTTAAAATCAAACAGTTGGTAAAGAATCAAAGAAGCGCAAATCAATGCCAAAAGCACAGTCACAGATACGCCAAGCTAAAGCTCATGTCATATCAGTGCTGGGAGAATTTGCGAGAAGCTGCCAGTCTAAGCAGGTAAATTGGATCACGTCTCTGAATATTTGCCAATTCTCCAATATTGTAAAACAGAACATTGAAGTTATGAAATTCTCAGGTAAATCTAGAGGCTAAAGTGGGGTTTAGCTCTAGTGTGGGGAAAGGTCTAATCGAGGAAGCAAAATCCATTTCAGCTGATTATCTCCTTCTTCGCGGCTCAAGAACACCCTGTTCTAACAAGTAAGAAACCAAATTTTCTCTGAAAAAATTTCAATTTTCCTTTAGCATGATCGATCATAATATATTGTTTCTCTTTCTATAAAAAGAATTCCGCGAGATTCTACAAGTTACTGCTTAGAGCATGCCCCGGGAGGCTGTACAATAGTCTCAGTTGGGAGATGTAGAGAAGCAGAACAAAATTCAAGTTTCAGTTCTGTAAAATTCGGAGGTTTGCTTTTTCCCAAATACCGCATTGATGAAATAGAACACGTAATTCAAAGTTGAAAGGCTCTAAAATTTGTCATTTACATCGCAGAAACTTGTCAATTGAGTTCAAGATGGTTGATCAAGAATAATGAGAGTGGGAGAGCTGCTGCTTCCGTAGTTGAGAAGCATATAACAAAGAGTAAAAATCCTTCGCCAAGAACCGTACTAGGTGAACTTGAAGGAGAATCTAACACCACAGAAGATGATACGTCTAGTTTTGACGACTCGAGTATCTCACAGTCTCCTCCTCTGGCTCCCAAATTCAAAGGATCATCCAACCCAAGGAAGAGAATGTCACCCGGCAAAATTTTTACTACGTTCTTCAGGTCACTATTTAGAAAAAGAAATGGAAATTTAACCGATAAAGAAAAGCATCAACCTTTGTTAAAGTGCTTCGGCTACGGGGAAATCTCAAATGCTACAAACAATTTCCACTCCGGTAAATAATTTTTAGAAAATAATGAACCCACATAGTGGAATTTTGCTATGACGTACTGTTGAAAATTTTGTTGTTTGGATGATCAGAAAATATGGTAGGTCAAGGTGGGTACTCAGAAGTATATAAAGGAAATCTCCTTGATGGAAGAAAGATAGCAGTAAAGAGATTGGCCAAGAACAACAAAGATGAAAACAAGGAAAAAGAATTCCTCATGGAATTGGGCATAATTGGACATGTCTACCATCCTAACACAGCAACATTGGTTGGTTACTGCATTGAAAATGGACTCTATCTGATATTCAACTTCTCTCAGAATGGCAACTTGGAATCTGCATTGCACGGTAAGAAACAACAACTCTGTTCTCAAACTCAGTACAATTCTGAATAAACAATATGCGCCAGTTTTTGTTCTTATTACTCGGCGCTGTTTGTAATGTCGAAAGAAATCTCAGATAAACCAAGGAAATCACTTGATTGGCCAGTTCGATACAAGATTATCCTTGGAATTGCAAGGGGGCTGCATTACCTTCACAAATGTTGCAAGCACAGAATAATACACCGTGACATAAAAGCCTCCAACGTTCTTCTTGGCCCCGATTTTGAGCCGCAGGTGAAATATCGAACACGAAATGTATTGTGTAACAATGTTGCAGTAAAATGAATATGCTTAAATATAATTCCAAGAATACTAACCAGAGTTTCTTCTTCGTTTAGATTACTGATTTCGGACTGGCAAAATGGCTTCCGAACAAATGTACTCACCATGCTGCGATCCCAATTGAGGGCACATTCGGATACCTAGCACCAGAATACTTTATGCAGGGAATCGTTGAAAAAACAGACGTTTTTGCATTCGGGGTTCTTCTTTTGGAGATCATTACTGGACGAAAACCTGTAGATCTGTCAAACCAAAATCTTCTCTTATGGGTATGCAAACTTACATACTTTTAATTCTAACGTCAGATTCGTATTTAATAGCTTTAGTTTTTGAGTCATTTCCTATAATTTTGATACTAAATTGACTCATATATGCAGTCAAAGCCACTTATGGACTCAGCAGACATCACGGAACTAGTTGATCCGAGCCTGGAAGGCAAATATGACAGAGATCAAATGCATAGACTAGTGCTGACAGCTGCCTATTGTGTGAGACAATCCCCGGCATGGCGTCCATCAATGAGTGATGTACACAATTTCTCTGTTCAGTTTCCAAGTTTTTCACCCCATTTGCTGCCTGCAGACTATAATTTTTCATCTTTGTTGGAGCAATAAGTGGTTTATTTTTACCAGGTTCTAGAGCTTCTAACCAGTGGCCATCACTCTGAAGTTGCAAAAAGCTGGAGAATGCCCAAGTTCACATCTGATGAGCTTGACGATTACTCCATGTTTTTCGGATATCAAGTGCCGACAGGCATTGTTCTGGAGGAGTTTTTGTAGACCATGCAGATCATAGATTGGTTTCAACTCAACAGATTATTCAAGTTTCTGGTGACATGAAAAGGGACACATGCATAATTGACTAAACATTTAACATTATTTTGTTGCTTCCCCAATATTACTCCTAAACACAAAGAATGGGACTTGCTCTCAAGTGAAGCCCAAATACTTCAAGGCTTACATCCGAAACACATATATATTTGGATCCATTCAGAGTTCAAACACCCAAAACGCCTATGTAATTTAGTTGGGTTGGACTCAATGAAATCCAACGTCGAGGTTTAAGTGATTCAAATGTAATTTAGTTGACCGCGGACAGTGTTTTTTTGAAAAAAAATAAATAAATAAAATAAAAAATTGGATAAAAATAAATAATAAAATGTGATTGCTGAGAAGTGGGAAATTGGGAATGGACCACTTGTACCGGTGCGTGACAGGGATGAGCCTACAGTCGTCGTGGGCCGGTGACGCACGTGAAGGGGATGAGGTTGGGCTCATCTATTGTCCGTGTGGTTGGTGCCCGCGTCTGTTGATGTCGACGTTGATTACTACCTTACATGCACATGCAAAGCCGACACTTGCCTTCCTCACGAGTCACGCCCCTTCTTCTTCGCCTTCACACTCCAATCAAACAATCTCCAAAGATTTTTTTTTCATTTTTTCCTTTATTAAACACAACACATTTTTTTATTTCAAAAAGATGTCGACCAAACTTGAAATAATACACGACAATTATGTATTATTATTTATTTTTAAATTTACAATATATTTAATAAAAATTATATTTTAAAAATTTATTTATTATTCTCTAATTTTCAAAAAAAAAAAAAATTGTAAGGTCGATCCTTCTCACAAGATTAGTCTATTGAGGCATCAAATAATGCTTTCATTTTAATGGGATCTATTACATGTGTTGCTTTGAAGAGACAGTACTGTTTAATTATAAATTGGAATATAATACATGTCCCCAATAAAATTTGCAGCCACGGGTTGTAATGAATAGCAAAAGATATTCTCCTATGCGAAATGGGCATTCGAAAAGGCATAAATAACAGTAAGGAAATGTTTGTCAAAGCAAAGACTTGAGTGCCTACCCTGTCTCAAATTGCACGGCAGCTAGTTTGTCTAATTGGGAGGAAATGAAATCAAGAAAGTGAATTCACTCGGTCTTTGAATTAAAATGGTTGATGCATGTATTGAATTATTGAAATTATCTACGATACATTCAATGTATTTTATATTTAAAATTTTTAATTTTTTATTATAAATTTAAATTTTTAAGTCAATTATTTTAAATTTTATATTTTATATTTTATATTAAAAATATATGATATATAAAATGTATATTATTGGTGCTCTTTATTATTGAGTGGAGAAAATATCATAAATTTTCTCTTGGTCCCAATTGTCAAAATCAACCAAGGGGGCAATGTCCCTCCCTCGTGGTCATGGTTTACTTGGATTTGTCTACCAATTAGAAATCTACTCGACCTGGTTTGTTTGATTGGGGTCCTACCATTACCAACACCATTCATCAACATGGAATGAAAGCAATCATACAAAATTTCATAAAACCCACTAGTTTTGGACTAAGAGAATAACTTCTATGTCATTAGAATATAATTGTCTTAAAAGGATACTTTTCATACAAGGACCTAGTTTTATCTTAAGTTTGCAGATCATTGTAAGCTTTCATAAAACATTATTTATTGGTGTTTTGGGATTATTTTTTAAATAAAGGTAATTTAAAACTACAAATAAAAAGAAAAAATTTTATTTGATAAAATATTCAAAAAGATAAATACGAGGCAAAATAATAATAATAATAATAATAGTAAAGCTAAAAATAATATTATGAATCATTTTCAACATCTGACTGAACATATGGTTGTCATGTTTATTTAAAAAAATAAAAAATTTTGTTTAAAAAATGATGTCAAATACCTTATTAATGATCATTTTACTCTTTTTTAAGATTTTGAAAGTACTTATAAAATTAATTATTATAAGATTAAGTGATTTTCGAGTGTCATTCAATATTGTATATAAAAATTTGAAGTCTTCTACGATATCTTGTAAAAATATATTAACTCTTAATATATCTAAACCAATTAACACTAGTAGTTTCGTGAATATTATGGTAAATTTTTTCTACAAATGTTTATATATTTATGTAAAATCGTCTTATAATACTATTTTTATTTTATAAAATATAATTGTGGATAAAATCGTGTTATGTTGATTAAATTTATTAAATGACTTAAAAAGTACGTCATTCATTTCTCAAAAAATACACCAAAAAGAAATTAAACATGGAATTGATGTTTTCATCACTTTTCAAAATTATTTTTAATAAATCATACATTATTTTATTATTTTTATTTACAATTATTAAAATATTTCAAAACAATATACAAATTCAAATTTTGATCGCGTTAAATTAAATTATGTTGTGAATTTGTTATTAATAATTATTTAGAAATGATATCACACCCATAAATAAAAAAATGTAACACAAAATTATAAAATTCGAGGAGATATAGAGACCAATTAAATATTAGATCTATCTTTGGAAACTAAGCCAAGAAGGGTAATTTGTGGTCAAAATTCATTGCATTCTTGGAAGGCCAAGCTTCTCAAAATCTTCTGGAAAACTATTCTTTCCTTCCGAGTTTCGTTAATATTAGTTTAATAATTAAATTATTTTTATTACATTCCATCCTTTCCATTTTTGGAATATTGAATTATTTAATCACTTCAAAAACAATAATAATAATAATAAATATGAAAACTAACCTTTGATTCTACTCAAAAGCCAACAAATATTAAAATATTCCTTTTATTAAATAAACTGGCCAATAGGAATCGAGATATAGATATTCTTCGAAAAGGGTAAAATAGTCAAAAAAAAGGCTTTTACTGAACACGTAAAGGAGTTACAGTCAGCCCTTATAGAAAAAGTAAACGGCCTTTCTGAATCCGAGCAAAGAGAAATCTTTAGTGATTTACTAAAACTCGTCAATCATATGAAGATAAAGCATCCTAATTATGCCGATCAAACGGTTAAAACGCCACCTAAGTACTCTATTTTACATCAACCGTACGATTATTCTGGTTCCATGATTGAACTTATAAGCCAAGAAGCGCTGGATCATTCATCACGGTAACTTTCTTTTACAACACCTCAAAACGAGGGAACCACGCCGTATTGAGCATCGGCAATGTATGCAACAGCAGAAGCTGCAGAGCTGTTGTGCCGGTCCACTTCGGTGTCAGCGTCGGCTCTTTTGGCGAACCTGCCTTTGATTCTCGGTCTGGTTTCGGCGTACGCTTTTCTTGACTGGTAGCGTATGGTTTTCTCGAATTTACGGTTCTTTCGCTTCTCTCTGTAACGCAAAACTCTAGCTTCTCGATCGATTCCGCAGAGTTGGGTCGCTTGGTTTGTAGCAGTGGCCGAAACGGGTACGTTTGGATCGGTTCTACTAGTCATGTTTCGGCCAAAGGGATACGATATATCGGACAAACAGTTTCCTTCTGGAACTACCCCAACCTCAAGAGATGATGAGGAAACCTGAAAACGTTTATATCATAATCAGTTTAAGGATACATTTATTGGAATTTTAAGAGAATGTTTTCCTAAGAAAATTAAAATTTAGTCGGGAGAAACAAGAGGGTTTGAACGGAAAATTACACTTTGGCTGAGCGACTGAGTTTGGTAGCTGAACGAAGAGAGCTTGGATCTACAGAAATCAATATCGAAACAATTTTGGTCGTTGATCAGAGGAACTGGAGCAGGTTTCGTATTTTGAACAGGCACCACGCTATCCATGCCTGCGCTGTGATGGTTCTGAAACGAATTCTGATACTCTAAATCAAGAAACGGATCCATTTCAGAGAAAAATATATCCCCAGATTTAATTTCAGCAGTATTTTCCATTCCCAGTTTCAAATTTGGCAACAGCCAAGAACCCGCGTCAACAACATCCGTCGGACACGCGCCACTGAACTTTGAGCAGCCATTTTGATCAGTCGGCACCAGGAAATTCAGAGCCGAGGACTTGACAATCGAATCAGCAGAGTCGAAGAAAGCCTCAACAGGGTGGCGTTCATGGCGCCGGGCCAAAGGGTTAGCAGAGTGGATATCGTTGTCGCACGTTACACACAAGGCCGCGGCGTCTGCCTTGCACGTGACAGCGGCCGGCGCCTGCTCGCAGACCTCGCACACCCACACACGCTCGTGGCGAAACGCCAGCTTGTTCGCACAGTGAATTCTGGAATCACAGTTAAGACACAGAAAAGCAGAGTCGACTCTACAGAAAACAGCCGCAGCCGCCGCTTTGCAGGTGTCGCATGGCTTCGCCCCGACGCTCCACCTGCCGGTAATACCCTTCACACTGTCTAGTTCAATTCCCATGAACACAGCTCGTTATTGTTACTGCTGTTCTCTTGCCCGATCTCTTCCCTGTTCTCTCCTCCTCCTGTTGTGTTTGGCCTCTCAAGCAAACGTGGATAAGTGCAAGCGCTGGTTTTTGATGCTTTTGATACAAGTTCAGAAGGGAAAATCTAGCTACTGACGAGTAGCAGAAGGACACGTGGATGTATACTAGCCATGTAAAAGAGTTTATTGGTTTTATTTTTAATAATGTTCAGGAGTAGTGGTCGTCATGTGTCTGTGCCGACGTGGGACCCAAGCGCGAAGGCAGAAAGATCGAGTAGCAGTCAGTTTCCTGAAATAAGGCCTTGGGTCAATTCGAGTCGGAAATACGGGTTATCCTAATGGGTCGGACTCTCTCTGGTTAATTATAATGCCCTCTATCACGTTGGTTCCACCAGATCAAATTCTTAATGCACAGCAAGAAGAACAGAGTAAACAATTATCAATATAATTAAATAAAAACAGAATTCGGGGGCTAAACGGTAAGCGAGCCAAGGGGCAGGCGGGAACTGAATTTCAGGTTTTTGGATGCAACGTCATGCGGGCCGTGAGCATACGTGACAATAAACTCAATAATGGAATATATATATATATATATATATATATATTAATATAATAAGACAATAATGCCCTTGAAACTACAAAGGCCAGACTGACTATGGCACAACAATCAAGAAGTCATTGTCAGTATGCCACATGGGTCGGCGGACCGTGTTGCGCCTGTTGATTGACTGGCTCGCTCATTCTTTTTGTTTTCTTATTCAGGGATGTTATCGGAAAATCATATTTTATTTATTTTATTTTATTTTTTAATGCTTGAGTTTATGTCATGGAAAATATAAATATATATATATATATATATCTCCTGCACTGTTTTTACGCAAAGATTGGTGATCTGTCTAATGGGTGTCAAGAGTTGAGTGAAGTAGGTGACAAGAGATTTTAGGGTTGCTCACCTTGAATAAATTTTGTTATTAATTTATGCATCCATAATTTGGTTACAATCTATTAAACATAATATACAATTAAATTTTTTAAAATTTTATATTTTATATCTTAAATTTTGTATTTTTATTTTAAATTATTTGTATTATATATTTTAAATTTTATGTTTATATTTTAAAATTATTTATAGTTTAAATTTTTGTATTATTTATTTTAAATTTTAAGTTAATTATTCTATATTTTGAATTTTTTGTATAATATACATGTATATTAGTCAAATTCTGTCTTACCACGAAATCACCAATGAATTCGATTAGTAAGAATAATTATTAATATATATCTTTTGTTAATTTATTTTTTAAAAATTTATTTTTGTGTGTGAATATAATGGTGGTAAAATGGTCACAACACGAATTCAAAGCAAAGCAAATAAACAGATTTAAATTTTAAAAATTTAAAATAAATAATAAATGTATCATATTTTTAATAATTGTATCGTATTTGCATTTAAACTACTAAATTCATTTAAAATATAAATACAAATAATAAATAAATAAAAAAATTATAAACAAATTTATGTCATTAACTAATAAAAATTTTCTATTAATTAATTTATTATTTATTTATTAATTATATTTAAATGAACCGTTATAATTCGTTTATAATTTGTTTAAACAAATTATATCTAAATTATTCATTTAATATATAAATTATATTTATGTTTGATTTATTTAATATAATTAATAAATAAATTTGATTCAAATTAGTTTATATTTAATACTATATAAATATAATACAATAATTTAATTTATTACTCCTGCTATTAACAAGGGAGCACAAGGGCTAAAGTTGCATGGCCATAAGACAATGGACTTTGGGACTTTCCTTAATTCGGCCCGATCAAAATTTTTGTAAAATGACAAGTCAATCCTTGGAAAAAATGAGAAATTAAATAGAAAAAGTTTGCTAATTAAAAAATTCAATTACTTTCTTACAGTCTTTGTTAAATGAATACAAACAGAAGCATCAAAAAGTCACGGGGCCAGCAGTTTACCATGATCGTCTCCTTCTCGTGGCGGAAAGTTGAAAACGACACCGCCCAATGACACTACCGTGACGGCACTTGAAAAGGGCAATTCCGTCTTCTTGTTGGCATTAATTGTAGGTAATAAGGTCACAAGACACTGCTTTCGGCAATCAGAAATGGACAATAACTACCATTTACTGTACTTTTAATTAAACATCTATTAATAACTTCTATTACTTTAGATTGAGCACAATGACAGTTACGACGCCGTTTTAATTTAACATATATTTACATATATATATATATATATATATATATATATGATACATGACCCATATTAATTATGACATTCTTGTGTTAGTCATGAAGAGAGACACGCAATGAAAAATAGATAATGTACATTAATTAAACATTTAAAACGTGGAAAAACTTATGTTTATAAGCGTGCAATATCTCCACAAAGAATTAAGATTACAGCTTAGTGTATTTGTAGGGCCTATATTTCTTAAAAACTGACCTAGATTCATTTGTTGGCCTATCCTAAAGCATGGTTAAGTTTTTTTGTGTTTCGGCAACCTAGCTTTTAGGGACCAAATTTACAAAAAAAAAAAAAAATTACAAATAATGCAAAAATTAATTAGTTAATGTGCTATGTGTTGGCAACCATCTAAGAGAGTAGTTTATTAGGTGGTGTTGCTTCTTAAATTTGGATTATTTATCTCTGTAATTTTTAAGAGTTTATATTTTATGTAATAATTTTTTTTTTATAAATTTAAGACGAATCTATATATTATTTTATATAAAACGTAATATTTTTTTCTGTTTAATTATGTAATACTTTTGTTGTACGAGATCTGTTTTTCATGAACTAATTTAATTGTATTGTTCATCCCTGCATTTTTGGGAGGAAGTCTTTTATTGAAACACAAAATATATATATTAAAAATTAACATTCGTACGAGAATTTAAATATATTCTAATACCATTTGTAAAAGTTTAAATATTTTTTATCAATAATTTATTAAATAATATTATCTATTTATTCTTGTATACTCAAAACAAACTCATTTATCATGTTCTAATGTCACTATACAAAATGACTAAGGTATAGATTTAATGTCCTTGGTATGACTCAAATTTCATTATTTTCTAGAAAATTAGATCCTTAATCCAGGAGTTCATCGTGCAAGCTATCCATTTTCTAGTATTGAATGACTTATGTTAGTATTTAAAAAGTCCATGCATGCAATGAACTTCTCTTAACACAAGCATTCCATCAAATTTACAATATTCTCAATTTCATATTTTCAGTAACTTAAAAAATACTATAAATAATATAAAACATGTATAAAAAAATTTAAAATATGCATAAACAATCATTCTCGTCCCTCTATTATGATTTACGAATTAAATTACAAATCATATGCAATGTATATTACAAATCATATCCGATATCTCCATACATCGAGCATGGATCACAAGCTGATCAGATTGAAGAGGCGGGGCTGAGTTCAAAGCATATTGCTGGAGCTGTGTTTTTATTTTTGGATGGTGGATGCAGGGATGTGCTATCATGGTAACCCCAAGACCAACTCTTGACAATTTTATTTTTATATAATTTATATTTTAATAAAAATTTATAAATTAATTTTATATTTTATAATATAAATTAAAAATTAAATATAATTTAAATTATTTATTATTAAATATACTACGTGTTATTATCTTTCTAAGTTAAAAGAAAAAAATAATCAAGAAGAGATCCAAATCCTTGCAAGGGCTGCAGGAGAAGAATAATATGAGAAGGAATGGATACCCAGAATAAAACGTGGTGTGTAGGCAAACGATGCAATGGATTAACTTCTTGTGCTCAATTGACTGTATAGCAATCGCAAATTACTTAACATAGTTAAAGCTCATTTAAATGATCATGTGCGCATATGATATATAAGATCTGTAAATAATGAGAATAACCTTACGAAGAGGCATTCTCCCCAAACAAGAATTCCATTTTAAAACAATTATATCCTTTGATCTATTTATTTTTTATATATTAAAATTTTATTTTAAGAAATTATATCTTCTGATTAACTTATTTTCTATATATTTCAATTAAATCTTATATTTATTGTTGAACTCAATTTTGATATACGATTGCTTATTTACGAATAATTAGTGTGTCATTTTTTCAGTTAAAATAAGTAAATTTAAATAAGTGAATTTTAATATCTCGTAATTAGAATTGAATTTGTATAAATATTAAAAAAATTTTATTTTAATAAATATTTAATAAAAAAAATAAACTTCTTATGTAAATTCTAATAGAGCTAATTATTAAGTCGCAAATGATAATAAATAATGAAAAGAATTTGATTCAAGAAATATTTATTAAAGTAATTTTTCAGTTGTATCATGCATTGTCATTGAAATGCATTTTCTTGAATAATCATTTGTTCTTTGAACCCAATACTGGTGAATATTATCTCCTAAAACAACGACATACTTACATTATAGTCTTAGGAGGCTCTAATCCCCGTTAAAATTTTATAAACTCCCATGCAAAACANTTAAAACAATTATATCCTTTGATCAATTTATTTTTTATATATTAAAATTTTATTTTAAAAAATTATATCTTTTGATTAACTTATTTTCTATATATTTTAATTAAATTTTATATTTATTGTTGAACTCAATTTTGATATACGATTACTTATTTACGAATAATTAGTATGTCATTTTTTCAGTTAAAATAAGTAAATTTAAATAAATGAACTTTAATATCTCGTAATTAGAATTGAATTTGTATAAATATTAAAAAAAAATTATTTTAATAAATATTTAATAAAAAAATAAACTTCTTATGTAAATTCTAATAGAGCTAATTATTGAGTCGCAAATGATGATAAATAATGAAAAGAATTTGATTCAAGAAATATTTATTAAAGTAATTTTTCAGTTGTATCATGCATGACAATTGTCATTGAAATGCATTTTCTTGAATAATCATTTGTTCTTTGAACCCAATACTGGTGAATAGTATCTCCTAAAACAACGACATACTTACATTATAGTCTTAGGAGGCTCTAATCCCCGTTAAAATTTTATAAACTCCCATGCAAAACATCATTTACATTTCAAATAATTCACTGGCAATGATGTTTAATTTTTTCCCCCTTAAAATCTCCATGAAACACGATTTAAATGGATTGATTCGAATCGTCAATCGAATATGATTATGATGTTCGAAACAAGACAAATTGACTTGGGTCCTCTCTGTTATGGAAGAATGGACTTGGCTCCTTGCAAATTGAAAATCACGTTATTCACTCACCTTCCATTTTCCGTCTCTTTCCTAGGAAACCTCGAATAGACAATCCGAGTTGACTTCTCTCATTATATATCATTTGTCCAAGGTAGGAAAATCGAAATGAAGGCAAGGGACAACAAATACATTTGAGTGACAAAACCTTGACCAATGACTATTTATTAAAAAAATAAGTAAATAAAAATAATATAATCTCAAATATATCTTAATCATATCGTGACCAAATAATTTAATAGAGATCTTTTTATTAATCAATTAAAAAATTTATATAATTTTAATTATTTTTAAATATTATTAATATTTAATTTAACAATATATTAAATAAAACTAACATATTAAGATATATATATATATATATATATATATATATATATATATATATATATAAGTTTTTGGTATATCTAGTTGAATTCTTTAAAACAATTCTTATTTGTTACAATTATTAATATTTATGTTTTGTTTTTCAATTGCAATGCATAGTTTTAAAATTGCAATAAAAAAATTGAAAGCTTCGACGGAAGAGTCACGAAACTGAGAGACATTGAGCTCGAGAATCACGTTCCTTACTCGACCAATGCAATTGAATACTCTAACATCTGACAACAATGGAAGAATCAAAAATTACAATTGAAGAATTTGCACGAATTTTAATAATTTTTAGAAATTACGTCGTTAGATGATTTGAACAATGCACTGAAACAAGGTTAACTTGTTACACTACATTCAATTGTATCATATTTACTCGAATTTTTTTAATATAATTCTTAAATTTTCTGATACAATTCTCAAGATTTATGTTATATTTTTTAAGTGCAACGCATAGGTTGAAAATTACAATTAAAAAATTGAAAGCTACAATGAAAGAATTTAGAATTTATGAGCTGCACCTCTTCACAAACATATAGTCAAACCGTTCAACAAATTAAGAGGCCGTCTGCTATTATTTTCATAGAAGGTTATTACACTAATCATACATCCAATCAGACATGAAATTGCTGTACGCAAAGAACCAGAACCTGTCATTAAACACTCCATTCCATTGTGTAATGAAAGGGACTACAGAAAGAGAATGGAGCTCAAGAATCACGTTCCTTACTCGACCAATACAGCAGCAAGACAACTGAATGCTTCCGCCAGCTGAAGTCTTTCTTCATCTTTTTCTCTCTTTTCATTGATAACATGAAACATACTTCCAGCTCTTCACATTGTGTCCGGTCGATAATTCTCCCACCATTAAATTGATAGATTCTTGCATGAAGACGGCTACAAATGTCCCATGAAAAGAATGTGGACTACTTGTGCTATGTCTACTTTTTAATTTATGGTAATCATCAACATAATTTCTAATTTTCAAACTAGTTTATAGCACTATTATATTTATTATGCAAATTAATACGATAATATTATATGATTGTACCATATTTTTTTATTTTTATACGAGTAAATAAAAATATTATATAATACATACAATAATAATCTATTATTATAATATTTATGAATAGTATTAAATTTTTAAAAAATTTTAAATGAGTTCTTAAAATATAATTTTTATCGAATTTAATATTAAATTAAAAAATAAACTAAAATTTAAAATTTTAGCGAACTTTTGTCTCTAAAATCATATTAATACCATTAGTTTGTATTATAATATTTTTCGTATTATTTGTACAGGAGTTAAAAATTTTATTATTTTAAAATATTAAATAATTAAAAAATTCTATCATAATTAAATATGCATTAATTGGAATCTTAGACAATAATTCAACATCGCATTCAAGAAGATCTATTAATTCTATCCAAAAGGGAACTTTCACATTTGTCATTAATTAACTAAGCCTTGAAATGGAAGCACCACTTTCAAAATTATTAAGAGTATGATTAAATTGTTAATACATTTATATTAACAATTTAAACCAAAGAAAGAATACACTAGTAAAGGTGAAATGAGAAAGTTGCACCCATGAATAAGCAATCTATCACGCTTCAAACCCGGAAGTAAAGTTGTCAAGGGGGCTGGGCTAGTTACAGTACAAGTTTAATCCAGCACAAGGCTGTGGGTCTCTATAATATGTTATTCTTTAAATAAATATGTCGATTCGATAATATTTAATTATTTAAATATTAATAAAATATTTTAGACATATGGACCGATTCAATACAATCCACTAAGGCCTGGGCCTACGGGCTTTACTGGGCTTAATATTTTTTATATATTGGGCTTAGTTAGACTCATGAATCTCGCAAGGGCTTTTTTAGGGACGGAGCTGGGCCAACCCATGAACCCACATGGGCCTATTTTTGCAGGTCGGTCCCCGTTTGACACCCCTACCCAAAAACACCGCCTTGCTTTTGCTTGTTTGAGATGGCTACTTGATCATGCATTGGCAAGCCTCTAACCCTTCTCTCCATAAGTCAGCGACGTCCAGACTCAGCCACTAATAGATTTAAGTCTATTACTCAGCCTACAATAATGAGGTATTCTTACGTTGTCTTTTAGAGAAAGGATTGTTAAACAAGAAAGCAGAAACGATTCACTAAATGTATGATCCTTGTCCTACTATGCTTACCAGTGCAAACCGTCGAAGAGACGACCTTCTTTTATTGCAGAAGTTTTAAAGATAGCCCATCGTCGGTTTTTAATCTTGTGCCACTCTAATGCTTCGGTCACTGCAGCATCATAAAGCAGATCCTAAAAGAATCACAAAGGTAACCTTAAACAGAACCGGGGACAAAAGACTAAAGCAATTTTTTTATTCTTTTTTGGCAAAAGCATTATACGGATATGAATGTGTAAATGAAAGGATCTCGGCTCTAAAACCACAGAACTAAACAGTTTCATAATTGTCATAACATGCAGCGGGGGCTACAAATACTAAATCAGTCAACTTTTTCATATATTTTGAAGAAAAAAATAGATGTCAAATATTCCTTTTCTGCCTATAAAACTTAAAGATGATGTGAGGAGATAATAATAACCTGCTTGTTTGCCAATACGAGAACTACTGCTCCTCTTAACTCCTCCTCCTGACAAAAATATCAAAAACTTAAGTGGAACTCTTGAGATGTTGGATGAAAATGCTAAAAAAAAAACATGCATAGGTAAGCAGAAAAGTCAATAATGCAAACGAGAAGGTATTGAATTGAAAGCAGGGAATAAAATTCATTTTCAGTGTGCAAAGGTAACACCCATTATTTCTTAAATACATACTATATATTTATGTAAGTTATGTTTTTGGAGGTTATATGTATTATATAGAAAATAATTAGATGTTTTAAGAATAAGTAATATTTTAGGGTTAAATTAATAATATGATTAAGTTAAAGATTGAATTGATATTTTATACTAATATAAATACAATAGTTAATTTGTGTTCAGGGATTTAAAGTACTGGGAAGAAAAAAAGGATAAGAGTAAGAGACAAAATGAAGAGGGAAAAAATGTAAGTTCTATTAATTTATTTTATTTTTGTTTTTGGATTAATAATTGTCAATAGTTTAATAATGTGTTTGGCTATCTATATTTTATAGAATATAGTGATTAGAGTTTATAATCAGATTGTGATGCTTAGGGTCTTAATTTTTCATGAATAAGAAATTAAAAATTTTTATTTACAAAGATATATTAAAAAAATAAAATTTCTGTAGAAATAATAATACGACAATGATTTAACTCATAAATTTTATAAAATTGTGTATTTCAAATTTACCAAAATTATTTTCTGTGAATAAATTAAATATTTTTGGGTTATCATGAATTTTATTTGATTAAAAAAAATCATATTTTTAATTGTTAATGATTTTTTGAATTTGATCTCAAGATTTAAAAAATTATTCATTTTTGTATAATAACTAAATGACAAAATTATTTTAATTAACTAAATTAGCTTCAAAAATTATAAAATTTTGAATGAAAATAACTCACTACTAATTTCCATTTAGCAAAATTTGATGTTTTGAAATTAAAATTTATTTAATATAGTTATAATATGAATTTGGACTCAAAAATTTTATACAATAACTATTATATATTTTTTGTTATCTTTACAAAATTTTATAATATTTAAAAATATTTTATATTTTTTAAAAATAAAAAATTAAGAGTTACTCAATATATAACACTATACTATCGAGATAAGTGATTAAGTTTAAAATATGAAAAATTTTAGTGTTATGAGGGCTAAAAGGTTGATATTGTTATTAAAACTTATATTATATTGCATGAGTATTGTGTTATTATTTGATTAGATAATAATATCATTTAATATATAAAAAATTCTTAAATAATATAATGTCAGTTTTGTTAAGTTTATCAATATTGAATGTTATACAATTAAGGTTTAATGGAATTATATTGTGTGTTATGCTAGTGGATAGAAGATTTGAGAATACTAATTTTTAGTTATAGGTCAAAATGCTAAAATTAATTTTTATTATAATTGTTAAGAGGTAAGTATACTAGATTTTCTAAAAAAGGAATCACAATAAATATATGTATATATTTGAATGTATTTTTAAGAATATTTTTTAATTATAAATTCTTATAAAAGTATTATTTTAATATTATCATACATTTATGTGACTATTCATAAGTATATGTATTATTGTAAATGTAATTATTCATGATTATGTTATTGTAATTACTTTTATGTCATTTGCATTGATATTTAAGTATGAATATGTGCATTGTATTTTAAATAGTAAGAAAATAATTTTGTAAAAAAAAACCTCATGAAAGTTAAGTTTTGTGTATTAAGTTATCAAATTTTATTCCTTTTTTAGTAGATAATTATAAATTAATATGGAGTTTTTATTATTTAGTGTGGTTATTCTTTCAGATTTGGTATAATTGTCATTGTTCATTACTTCGTATAATATAGAAGAAACTTTTGGAAATAACCCATGAGTATAATAGTTTTTAAATTCTGTGAAAAAAATATTTGTATATATGAAAAGACTTACCACTAATTAGTGTGAAAGTTTGATATTGATTCAATTATTATTAAGTGATTATGAAATGCTACTAAATTGTATTTGAATAAAGATATTCTTAGTAAAATTTAAAAGAAATTTATGAAATGTTTAAGTATTACAAAAATTTTAGTAAATTTTGAAAGAATCTTTTATAGTGTTTAAATATTATAAAATTTTTAGAAATAACTATATTTTTATTTCATAGTATAATATAAATGTGCATTGTGTGCGTTTGTGTATATTGTGTGTATTTTTTATATATAAAAATTAATATATTTACTGAATTTAAAATTTATTATGATTTATTATGATTCTAAATTATTGAAGAATTGTACATGCAATGGATAGATTTAACTAAAATTTTGTTATTTTATAATTCATAAAAATTAAAACTTTCACAATTATTATATTTTATGTCTATACGAAAAACAGTTATTATATTTTATGTGAGACGTAAACAAAAGGTATTCTTTGCGATTGTAGTTAAAAAGCATTGACTAATTGTAATTCTTACGAGGTTTGAATAAATATTAAATTTTATTCTAGAACTAAGAGTTATGTGTTTGTGTTATGTATTGGTCAAATATTTTGAAATTTGGGGTGTTACAGTAAACGAGAGCAATCGAAGAAACAAAATGTAAAAGAGAGAAAATGGGGAAACAAATGGAGTAAAAAAAAAAAAGAAGGGTCCAATATCATCTCCAATATGGCCCGTTGCAGAGAACAAAATAAAAAAGTGGATTAGCTTGTGCAGTCAAAGGAAGAGGCAATATTCCAACAATCAATCCGAGAAGTAGGATGCAAGTCAGACAGAAAAATGGAGAAAGTGGATTTTGAAGTTCATATCTCATCTTTAACTATTAAATTGATTTGCCTCTCTAGAAGAATTCACAGCAGAAATTTTTAAGCCTTATAGCCAATTTTCCATCCTTTTTACCATCTGTAAACTTTTAATAATGGAAAACTTTATTTCATCAATTTTCTGACTGTTACTGCAAGGGATCTTATACCGATGGTAAAAAAAAAAGGGTTCAATGTTCGAAGACGTAAGCTTTGTGAATGATTGCACACTGTATTCATTACACTTCACAAAAGCACACAAGTTGAGTATAATCCAATTGAGTGGCATGAAGAAACAAGAAATGAGATGTCGCCTGATACTTGTCTGTCCACTTGTATCAAGAAACAATAAACATCTATCGGAACTGGCATCATATTGATCGTTTTCAACAAGAGAGAGAGAGAGAGAGAGAGATCATCTAATCCAACAACTTGAGACTTTTAATGGTTGTTTATCATTCATTCGGTTAACCATTCAGTAATGATAATCACAATCTCTCAATTTTCTTTTTATCGCAATACAAATAATTTTAAAATTATAAAATATTTTTTTTCATTTAAAAGGGAGAAAAATTGACAATCATACTCAATTTGTAAAATTTAAAGTGATTTAATTTTTAAAATATAATTTAAAAATAAAGTTTAAAATTTAATAAAATATTTGAAATATCTAAACAACCTAATCAATAGTGATTAAGGGTTCAAAGACTAACTCCACAAAAAAAGAATAAAGGAAAGGAAAAAATAGCAAAATATTAATAATAGTAAAGAAGAAAACGAAGAAATTGAGTATAGAATTTGAGATCTTAGATATATTCATATAACAACAATGTTCATATGATATGGTGCATAAACCAAATTAATTATGACATTCTTTTGTTAGTCACGAAGAGAAGGATATGTACATTAATTAAACAATTTAGAATATTGGAAAATTTGTCCTTATTAAGTGCACAGCTTCTCCACAAAATGTTAAAATTACCACTCGGTATACTTATTGGGCTTTTGTTTGTTAAAAATTAACCTAGATTCATTTGTTGGCCCATCCTAAAGCATG
>CP135561.1:8661624-8697290 GCA_032401905.1 Swietenia macrophylla | reverse complement strand
TATTTATTAGACACTTTAAATATATTTTTAAAGTTAAATAAAAATAATATGATCGAAAACATATTTTAATTATATCTTTTTAAATAATTTCACGGAGATCTCTTTATTAGTTAATAGAATAATTAGCACAAATTTTAATAATTTTTAGATATTATATCATTAAATAATTTTAACAATGTATTGAAACAAGACTAGAATATTACAACAGTATATTCAATTGTACCGTATATCTGGTTGGATTATTTTAATACAATTCTTAAATTTATTTCCTAATAATTCTCAAGATTTATGCTGTATTTTTTTCAAGTGCAATGCATGGGTTAAATGTTGCAATCAATAAAAAAAAAAAAATGAAAGCTTCAATGGAAGAATCCAGAATCAAGAACTCGGAGATCTTTGAGCTCGAGAATCACGTTCCTTACTCGACAAATGAATTGAATTCTCTGCCAACTGGCGTGTTTCTTCATCTTCTTCTCTGTTTTCATGGACAACACGAAACACGTTCCCAGCTCTGCCGGATTCTGTCCTTGTCGGGGCTTCTCCCACCACAAAATTGGTAGATTCGGACAATCGATAATTTGTGGTAATCTTCAACTTCATTTGTGATTTTCAAACAGTTGATAATACTACTATATTTATTATGCAACTGATGGAATAGTATGATATTGTCATCTCATCTGTTAAATTTTTACACGAGTGAATAAAAAGTATTATATCAACCACGTAATAATAATAATATATCGATGATAAAATTAAAGATATAATTTTATATATTTTAATAATATTAAACTGAAAAATAAATTAAATTTTAAGAATTTTAATTAACATGAATATCAAAGACTGCCTCTAATTCGAACGCATCAGTTTGTGTAAATAAAATTTGCACCCTAATATTACTGGTACATATGAAAAAATTTTATTGTTTTGAGATGATTCAAAGGTCCTAATATAGTAACTCATCCACGTTGTAAACATTGACAAAAATCAGCCGAGAAAAAAATAGTTGATTAATACATGTTCCAGAAGTACAACACCCGGTGTTCCAATATATTAAGGTAAAGGTCCCATCATAATAAAATCCAAGTAAGATGTTTTAAAATTTCAACCAACTTCAGACTTTTCGTGCCATTCTAAAATAGCTTGTATCATCATATATTTGTATTCAAAATTTAATGATACGAAGTGAGAATATTGACCATACCATTCTCTGAATTCTAAGAGAAAATGCAGGTGATGACCTACATGCCATGAAGTTATCCCAATTGAAACTTCAGGCAATAATACGACATCTTAGTCCAGAAAACCTCTGAATTCTATCAGAAAGAAAACTTCCGTATTTGTCATCAATTCACTAAACCTTTTGGAACGTAAGCACCACTTATCAAAATTATTTAGAATATGATCAAAATTTTACATGTGCATTAATCATTTAATCCGAGGAAAGAATACCCGAGGAAAGGTAAAATGAGAAAGTTGCACACTTCAAACCCCGGAAACACCACCTGGCATTACCTTCTTTTTGAAATGACTAATTGAACATGCATCGGCAAGCCCCTAACCTTCTCTCCTGAAGTTAGAGCCGTCTAGACTCAGCCACCAACAGATTTGAGTGTATTACTCAGCCTGCAATAACGAGGTTTTCTTCCGTTGTTATGCCTTTTAGAGACAGGATTGTTAAACAAGAAAGCAGAAACGATTTGCTAAATGTATGATCCCTTATCCTACTCAAGCTTACCAGTCGAAACCCTCAAAGAGACCTTCTCCTTTTATTGCAGAAGTTTTAAAAATAGCCCACTGTCGGTTTTTAATCTTGTGCAACTCTAATGCCTCGGTCACTGCAGCATCATCAAGTGCTCCTGGAAGATCCTAAAAGAATCACAAATGAAAGGACCTCAGCCCTAAAACCACAGAACTAAAATGTTTCATTTTTGTCATAACATGCAGTGGAGGCTACAACGGTCAACTTTTTCATATATTTTGAAGAAAAAAAAAATAGATGTCAAATATTACTTTCCTGCCAACACAACTTAAAGATAATATAAGGAGATAATAATAACCTGCTTGTTTGCAAATATGAGAACAACTGATCCCCTTAACTCCTCCTCCTGACAAAAATATCAAAAACTTAAGCTGGAACTCTGAGATGTTGGATGAAAATGCTAAAAATGTATGCATAGATTAGCAGAACAGTCAATAATGCTAACGAGAAGGTATTGAATTGATAGCAGGGAATAAAATTCATTCTGACAGCGGGTAAAAGAGAGAACACGAAGAAACAAAATGTAAAAGCGAGAAAATGGGGGAAAGAAATGGGGAGAAAAAACTGTCCAAAATCAACAATCAGTTATCATAGAAGGGGGTAACAGAGGAAAAAAGACCTCAGAAATATTTTCATCAGTTACATGTATAACACTCAATAGAGATGACTATTAGGTAAAATGCCATTTTTTCTTAAAGATTACTCAGTTATGATCTCTGAAAAACAGAACATTCTTATTAAAGGGCTTCCATAGATCCTCTGAGAAGATCAATTTACCACCATAACACAAGTTACTAATTATACAATAGTGCTTTGCTTCTATATCATATATACAGCACCTCAAATTTTACAAAATAGCATATAATGCATAGAATGGGTTTATACACAAAAAAACTATTTAAGAACTTTTACTGCATAACATAAACCAAAGACAAGCTTACCTCCAATATTGCATGAAATTCATCTTTGGCTATTACCAGCCTTTCAGTGTCACTTGAATCAACCACATAGATTATTGCCTGTGTATTTGGAAAATAGCATCTCCAGTATGGCCTGTTGCAGAGAACAAAATAAAACAGTGGATTAGCTTGTGTAGTTAGTGGATGAGGCAATTATCTAACAATCAATCCGAGAAATAGTATGCAAGTAAAACAGAAAAAAAGGAGAAAGTGCATTTTTGAAGTCCATATCTCATCTAAAACTACTAAATTGATTTGGCCTTCTAGAAGAATTCATTGCAAAAATTTTAAAGCTTTATAACTACTTTTCCCTCCTTGTACCATCTGTAAACTTTTTAATACTGGAAAACATATTTCATCAATTTTCTCACTGTTACTGCAAGGGATCTTACATTGATAGTCAAAAAAGGGGAACAAAAATTCAATACTCGTTAAGGTAAACTTTGTGAATGATTGCACACAGAATTCCATTACACTTTACAAAGCACATATGTCTAATATAATCCAATTAAATGGCATAAAGAAACAAGAAATGAATGTCACCTGTATCAAGAAACAACAAAAATCAATCAGGACTGATATCACATTGAGTGTTTTGACAATAAAAAAGCAAGAGACAGAGAGATGATCCAATCTAACAACTTGAGACTTCTAATGGTTATTTATCATTTGTTAGAGTGATTATTCACTAATAATGACCGCCACCTCTAGTTTTTCATTTTCATCTCAATTGAGGGCTCGAAATTATGAAATATTCTTCTCAACACAAAAGGAGAGCAATTGTCAGCACCTCCAAAACCAATCAACTCTCTTAAGCAACCACTATAAATAAGGAAATGATAAATGAATTCCAGAACAGAAGGCTGACAATGCGCCTAAAACAAAATAAATAGCTAAACACTTGTTACATTGTGTGGTATAATATGGTTGACTTTTCCATAAAAACTTTTAGGAAATCTACAGTAATAAACATGCCACAAACAGACATTTCAACGCTAGGTTATCCTAGTTTTATGAGATCTATGAGCATAACTGCACATAGGGAACTATATTAGCGACCTACCTAATTTTATTGTAGAAATTTTTGGGATCAACGATTTAACCATGCAAATTAGAGTGTCTCCACCACTTGGGTATGAAAAAGAATTAAAAAAATAAGCAATGTGTGGGTGCCAAAATGGTTACACGAAATAGAAAGAAGCAATTTCTCCAATATGTTGGCCTATTGCACCTCCTAATTGAAATCCAAACTCCCATAGCTAATCACATGGAACTTGGATTGTCCCGTCTAGCAGCCTAGATGGATTTTATGAAACTAAATGAACTAGGCTCGTGCTTGCCCTCAAGGATCAATTACTAAAGAAACCAGGCCAAAGCATTTCAACACACAACCTCCAAAGCTCACAAATATTTACATTAATGGTCTTTAATTTTCCCTCAACTTTCAAAACTCTGATACTTCAAAAGAGATGAGTTTTGAAATGAGTTGTCCTTGAAGGTTCTCATGGGCCAAAGAAGGCACAACATTCCTCTGAAAGATATTTAATGCACTCTTTGTCTTCTAATCATCTTTTGCATTGACAGCCATGTTTCAGAAATATTCTCCAATCAGTAACCAATGACCAGCTCAAGCAGGGTAAGTTAACCTGAGCTTGTTCCCTGGACCCTGCTCAAAGTAATTCTTTATAAAGTAATAACCACCTGTCTAAATTAGTATTTTCTATCTCTGGTTTCAACCTAGGCCCTAAAAGGCAACAAAACTCTGATAATTTGATGATTGCTTAGTATATGAACACTACTATCCTTTCTATGTACCAAAGATTAAGCAAAAGTTTGATGATTTGCAAATTCATCTTTCTTTAATGGTATCAAACTCAAGGATGAATTTCATCAGCTCTAGAGAATTGGTATAATTAGCATGCCAACACGACAATGTATCAAGCTAATTTAATTCACTTGTTCATCAGCAATTAGAACCATTTTCTAGATCATGAGTAGCTAGGAACTGCACAGATCTGGTCATCGACACGTGGGACTCACACCAGAGCTGCACAAGTTCCATACAGGTCCAAATTGCAAGGATGAGATCATTGCAGATTAGTAAGAATAGAACTGCAAACGATTCCAAGCAGCCCAGCAGTTAAAAATCAACATTGATAATTGACATAAATAAAAGTTAATAATGCCTTTTCAAATACAGATCAGAGGGAACAGACTGACATACCCAGATCCCAGACTTGGAATTTGATGTTATTATATTGCACGGTTTCCACATTGAATCCAATTGCTGGATCAATAAAATAAAAACCAATCAGCAAAACATATCAAATTGTAGACACTCTACTTAATTGCCTGTGACATTGTAAAATTTCAATATCAAATCTAAAGCTTTCCCTAGCAGACCCATCATAAAATTCACAAAAATTGAACTAAACCTTTGATTTAAAGATATTATAAACATAAACGAATTAAAAGAAATAACTGGGGAAAAACACTGACTTGGAATAGTAGAGACAACTTCGCCCATTTGAAGCCGATCTGTAAAACCACAAGCAAAATCTAGCGTTAAAATCATCAAAAAAGAAAAACAGCAATGCCACAGGTCACAAGTCACTAAGCAACAAAATGCCAGTCATTAAAATCCCAAAACAACATACACAAAATCGTAGTTTTTCCAGCATTGTCAAGACCAAGAACCAGAATCCTCGCCTCTTTGTTGCCAAAAACAGAAGAGAACATTCGCGTAAACAGAATACCCATCTTTTGATTTCGATTTTTATGACATGAACAAAAACAGATCAGCAAAATTCAAGCTTCGTGATTGAATTATGGATCCGATCTGAAAGGCAGAGCCCTGTTCCTCCCTGCAAAGGAAATCAACATAAGAACGAATTCATGCGTTAATAAACGTAATTCAAAAATGCATGAAATATCAACAACGTGCCTGGAGAGAAAAGGAGAGAGTCTGCTTCCGAAATATGCCGGGAATAATGAAAATCAAAAAGCTGAAAACTTTGAAACTGCGTTTATTCGTTGTCCGCTACGAAACTACCACTTTCCAACTGGAAAATGAATGCAAACATAAAATTTTGACAGGAAGGAATACGAGAAGAAACATGGACGAGGAAGAGGAGTAGGAGGAATACTGTATTTTTCGTGTATTCTGGTTCGTTGATTTCAACCGATCGGTGGGCCCAGATGCTTACGTAGCCGCCTTGTCAGCGTATTATTTTTTATATTCTTTAAATTAATTGTATTATATATATATATATATATATATATTAATTATAATATATAATTATACATATTAAATTTAATTTTAATTATTAAAAAATATTAATTAAATAATTAAAAAATTATATAAAATTAAAACTAACGTGCCCATGCAGACTTAAAGGCTGGACCAAGCGGGGCCTACGTAAAAATATTAAGCTTCGGCTCGGTTCCCACCAATTAGTCTGTAATAAATTCAAATTGACTTACAAATTTAAATAAATTTTTTAAAAAATTAATTAAATATATATAATATTTTTAAAAAAAAAACCTACGAACAAACAAACTGGTGATAAATTAGACGTTTAATGTTAAAAAATGCCTATGAACGAATTGAATCAGGACCCCTGGTGGGTGCAACAATTGTGGCCCAAGAACTTTCTCCAGGTTTTTCTAGGAAAGATGTGGCCATGCCCGTAGTTACCCCAAATATGATCCATCTGGTGCTTTCACTTGTTCTGGAGGAACTAACTACAGGTTGTCTTCTGCCCTTGAAGCAGAATTTAACACTAGCTTATAGCAGCAACATAAAAATGATAAGAATAAGAATTCCTTCCATGTATTACTACAACTGGAGGTCTAATTATTGTGCTGCTGTGATAAGAAATCAATTACAATAAAATGGAAGTCAAGCTTTCTTTCGCAAGTGCTTTAGCGAAAAGTACTTATTATTATTACCTCTTTGTCTAGCTTGAACTCAAGAATTTGCTATTTGTATCTGTGTCTTGGCTGAAGCAGTATGAAGGTGGTTGAAAGCTTAAATGACTGAATCGTGCAAAACAACACCAACTTCAAATGTCATTGGTGTGAGTTTACAAACTTCTTAAAAATCAGAGAAATTGAAATGGCAAGCATCAATATATACAGCTCCATATTTGGAGCTATATCAAATTACCAAGTAAAATGCTTTGATTTTGGAGACGCTCTTTCCATAGTTTAAAAATGAACCATCCTGACAGTAATTTTCAACTGATAAAATCTTGTAATAAATTTGAGATCGATTTCTTTCTCCAACTCAATGTACAAAAATCGTGTTTACCAATTCACCTTCTTCTAAGAAATTAAGACAGTTATGTGGGGAGAAGGAGGCGAGTGCGCAAACATTTTCAATGCTGCATGTACTCAATCATTCTAACTTGCATGAATGGGCCAGTTGTGTTGTGTGGTTATGGACCATCAGCTACTATTTAACTTTGCAAACAGCTCTCCGAATGCTTGCGAGAAAAAAAAAAAGGTGTAAATTACCTCCTTAGAAGAATGAAATAGGCTTGGGTTCGCTTCTCCTAAACATATTAATGGACTGGGCTGGTCTGCAAGGCTGAGTAGTGTCATTTGCTGACTAAACTACAAACAGTGAAGTCCAGCCACAAAGAAAATAGATCGCGCTTGGACCTTTGCGATATCTCTCTCGCGGACGGGTTCAAAATTCCTATAGCCTTCCGTCCAACAACAGGTGGATGAAGGGATATCAGATCTCTAGATTTTTCTGACATCCATAGATGTTGCAATTCTGGAATATAGGCCCAACAGATCTCCAGATTTTACGGCTTTGGTGATGATTATAGTTAACCTAAAACATGATCCAAACAAGCGCTTTCACTTGCCCAGGAAGAACTAACAACAGGGTTGTCTTCTGCCCTAGAATCAACATTGAACATTGGCTTATAGCGGCAATATAAAATCATAACAGTAAGAACAAATTCTAATAGTGAAACTGAAGGTGTGATTACTGTGTGCTGCTGATAATAAAGTGTACAAATTACAACATGGACGAAGCAATCCCTTTATTTCTCAAGTGCTTTAACTGAAAGGGCTTCCCATAACTTCTCTGGGAGTAAGCTTGAACTCAAGAATTTATTGTTTGTATCTGTGTCCTGGCTGAAACAGTAGTAAGGCGCTTGAATGACTGAATCGTCTAAAACAGCACCAACTTCAAACGTCATTACGTGGGTAGAAATTCCTGCAAAATTATCACATCTTTATATTTGTGTACAAAAATATGCAAATAATTACATGATCATGAAATCCAAATCAACCATAACGAAACAATAAATCAGAATAATAATTTAATAACAAATATAAACCAATTACCATCATAGAAATCCCATCTCACAGGTCTCTTTGTATGAACATCTTCATAATACCAAATAAAATCAACCTTCTCCCAGACATTGCACAAAAACCCATCAGTGGTCTGAGTCCCCAAATAATTAGCATCATTAAGAAAATCAGGCCTGGGAATTCCAACACCAAAGTCCATGATTTCACAGCTTCCATTTTCTCCCAGCGTGTAGTAAAACGAAGTGCCATTATTCCACTCAATATCATAGAGCAAAATACCCAGTTGCTTTTGCATGATGTTTACGTTGAGACCTCTCGGCCAGTCGTACCAGAGATCGGAGATCTGTAGAACGCTTGAGCTCACGTTCATATATAGAAGTGCATGGAATCTCTCAGGCCATGGTTTCGGAGTTGGGATTGTGTCAGAAAATTCGAGTGAATTAGGAGCAAGAACGAGCAGGAAAGTTAGAATACTGAGCCTGATCATATTTTGGTCGTGTAGTCTCACTCTGTTGCCCTGTTTAACTTTCTTAAAGGCGAGCAAATGAATTATCGTCACTGAGAGGCTGAGATTTGATGGCAATGTAATATCAAATACCAATACCCCGTACGAGAAAGATAAGAACAATTTTAAAAAATATTTAAATAATTAGAAAGTACACATTGGCCTTACATCGGCACACGTTTGTAAATTTCCAAATTCTCAAGCGATTTAAGATAATATATTACAAGTCATATAATAATTTAATAATAATATCTAATTAACCATATTTAGATATTGAATTCATATATATATATATATATATATATATACATACATACACACACTTTAATATATATTAGTCATGCATATAAATCAGAAGGCAAACACAAAGTATGCATAGAGAAGGATCAAGATCAAAAGATTCGAGTTAACTTAAGCTACTTCCACTAAACAAAAGGATAACTTCAATAATAAGTATAGAAGTCTTTATAATGTAAGATAAGCTAAGGTCGATAAACATGTCATCCATTTCCACCAAAGAAAACCACTCGTTCCACCACAGGCTTCAATGATTGGGGGAAATGAAGTTGGTCAATAGATGGCTTGAATTTGGCTCTCTATTCCTCTCTTATTTGTGAGCTTTGTTATCTACAATGCAGATTGAAAAATCATCTCCGCGAGTTCCTGCAACATTGCAGGCAGTTTTCCATTAGAATCAATCTACTCACTATTGCCGACAGAATTAAAATTTCACGCATAGGAGGGACGGAGTTTAGATTTCAGTAAATGATAGTTACATCTCGAGGGGAAAAAAATTACCATATTTTGAAAGAACAAAGGCTAGCATGTTATACTTCATTTTGTGTAATATTAATCGTTTCAGGTTTTGTATACTTGATTAGTACCATAATAGTGTTCGAAAGAAGGTCAGTATTTTCAATACAGTTAATGCCGTGAAAAGAGCTGAGATTTTCACTCATTCTGTTTTAACTATTTTTTCTCTCACCCAGCCTTCTTGCATTTTATATTTTATCCCGGGCTAGTTGTGTGGCAATGGATGATCAGCAGCTACTATTTAGCTTGCTGGGAGTGCCATGGATATTTACGAGAAAAGGAAGTTATGAATTACCTGCTTAGCAGAAGGAACTTTGGGTTCTCCCCATTCCATTGCTTCCTTCTCAAGCATTTCAAAATCCGCCTTACCAGCCTGTGTAACATGGACACCGTGCATTAGCTACAGAAGATAATTGAAACAGAAAAAAAATGAGGTTAAATACTAGAATCAATGTTACCTCTACTTGTGCACCAATTTCTGAGTCAAAGCTCTGATACCGCTTGCGGACAAGCTCCGCCAGAGAACCATCCTTTAATTTCATGAAAGATACTCATTCAATATCACCAGTTAAAATAAACGACATTATAATATATTGAAGATAATCATATCGTTGAAACATATTCTGAATAAATATACTGTTAAAATAGGAAATTGTATTAATAAAAGTGATAAAAGCAAAATAATATATCACCTCAATCAACTTGACAGCATTTCGGAGACCACGGGCCAGGGTATCCATACCAACAATGTGTGAGATGAACAAGTCTTCAACATCTGTGCTCTCTCTTCGTCTAAAATATTATGCAGTAAAGTTAATGCACCAGAAAGGTCAAGAAATCGGAGCATGAGAGAATGACATAAAACATGGAAATGTAAATCACTAAAGCAAAACAAAATTAAGAGACAAGGGCATGTTTTAGAAGAATCAGCAAGGGAACAAAAAGCTTACAATTTTGCATCAAAGTTGAATCCCCCTGGGGCCAACCCTCCCTGTAATCAGAAAATGAAATTAACTAAATAAATCCCAGCTCAGTCTCTCAGAACTTTTATAGCAAACAGAAAAAATTGCATTTATTACATACATTTCTGATTACACTGAGCATAACCATTGTAGCCTCCCCAATATCTGTCATAAACTGATCTGTATCCCAACCTGTTGAAATGGTAAAAGCTCTCCGTCAAAAACCTAACATCTCAGGACATCTTAAGGTTGAGACTATAAGCTTCAATATCAATTCAGTAAAAAATTTTGATAACCCAAAAGCATCAAATTATCCAACTTACCAACTTGAGGGTCGCCAGTATTAGCATCAATGTTTCCTAGCAAACCATTTATTCTTGCAGTTTCAAGCTCATGATGACAGCTGCAAATTACACAATTATTTACAGGGTGCCAAATAAGCACTTCTAGGAAAACAATATGGAACAAGCATAACATAAGAAGAACTTGAAAAGTTAAGATATTAAACAAAAATGACATACCTGTGACCAGATAGGGTTGCATGGTTACACTCGATATTTAGTTTAAATTCATCTATAGAGAGAATTGAAAAATAATATGGCTTAGTACAATATTAGACAATTCTTTTTAATGTATAACTTAAAAAAATGCTGGATGAGCAACTTAAAGAATTGAAAATAATATAGCTTAGTTATGCCTAATAGTAACCATAAAATATTAGACAAATCTTTTAATGTATAACTTTAAAAAAAAAAAAAAGCCGGATGTGCAACTTAAAGCATAATTTATTTGCAAACAGAAACTATCAAAACAAAGTATGTACTATAATTTTTTTACCACCCAAATAAAAAATCTGGTCGTTCCATGGGTTGTAGCCTTAGTTGGACAGATTACAATTCATTGTGCTAATTTCCATTGTCCAGAATATAGGGATTCATTAATAATATCATCATAAGATGAGTAATAATGTCCAGAACATAAGCAAAGACCCATTATGCTCCCAATCAAAATTTAAATTGCACACACATTCATTAATACTAACATATATGTCCAATTATATAGACTGTGACGTAGAGCCTGCTCCTTGATGCAAACTCAATAAAGCAGAAAAAATTTAAGATGTCAAAATCTTTCAGCTGAAACACTAAAACTTAGAATCTAGACATTCAAGCTAAAATGAAAGTTAAAACCAGCTCGTGGAATGAAACCAAGATTTTGACTTTGCAACTTGGTTCATGAAAATAGACAATTTTCACAGCTCACTGCAGAATGAAACTAGCATGCAAAATAAGCTCAGACATTCTTGTAAAATATATGACAAGAAAATCATGAATCTTACTTATGAGACCGTATTTCCGCAAGAAATTTGCTGTTGTTGCAGCATCCCAGTCATACCTGAAAATTTATCAGGTATGTAAACATAAAAGGATCACAGAATGTACTGGGCATATATTGAAGAAGTTAAGAAGCATACTGGTGTTTGGTAGGTTCTTGAGGCTTGGGTTCAATCAACAGAGTCCCTGCAGAACAGTGAAACAAAAAATCGGTCACTATGAGAATTTTGGTCTATTTGCATAACCAATTAAGATGAAACAAGAAAGATTAAAAATTGGAGGGAAAGAAAGAACTTGTTCCCACATAATTTTTGTTAAATGCAGAAAAGGAAAAATTAGTAAGAAAAGAGAAGTTCAGCAGAAGAGAATTCATTACTCAAATTATGTGCGCTGATAAATCAAATATAATACTATTTTGCACTTCATAACTATAAGATTTCTCTATGTCCTGAATTTAAACAACAAATGCATTGCAATGGAAGATAAAACTAACCATTGAATCCAATCTTCTTCTTGTATGCGACAGCAGCTTCAAGAAACCTTGCCTGTGAGCAGGTAAACTCGGTCAGTGAACAAGAGAATGCAACATAAAATAAAAATGTAAAACAGAAAACTCAGATAGGAAAACCAATTAATATAAGAGAGAGTACCAAATACAAAATAACTCAAAAGTGATAGCAAATAATTTCAATAGGAAAATGTTTGATAAGCAAACCATGTGATCCAGCTCTCTTCCCATATCTGTGTTCAGGAGAGTCTGATAACCTTCGCGGCCACCCCAAAAGACATAATTTTCTCCCCCTAAATAATGTGTGACCTGTGGAATTGCGATTGGGAATGCTCAGCAACTACTAGAAACTAACTATTTTAGTCATAATTCGCACAAAAAAACTATCCTTCCACATAAAAAATATTTGCAAAATCACCAACCTCAATAGCCTTCTTGACTTGAGCCGCAGCATATGCATATACACCCAATTCGGAGCTGCAAAACAAGTTGTCAAAAGGAATTGAGTCAATAAACAGACTAACAACATCTACTCGTGGTTTAAAAAAAATTACAACACGAAATCAAGGATTACTATGTATTTGCGTATATTACCTAGTTGCACCACCGTGCATGTAGCGAGGATGCAAAAACAACTGAGCTGTACCCCACAAAGGACGGATCTTGGTTCCCTGCAGATTCATAAAATCAAACATTAATTATTGAGGACTTTCTTAAGCCCAGTTGTTATGCGAGATGAGCATGTACCACTATTTGGTCAAATAAGTATCAAAGCATTGATTCTAGACAAAAAAGACTACAAAATAGGACTTATAAAGTTCTGAAATCCAACTAACAATGGTCATTGTAGCTCCAAACTCACTAGCCTAGAGAGTTTATAAGAGGATACTCTGAGAAGATATCGGTAAACTCGTGTTCACTGTTCACACAGGACAGGAATTTTTTAAAACAGCATGACTAAGGCACCATTTAGCTGCCACCAAATGAATATTAACTATACCTGAAACTCATTCACCAACTTTGGAACCAAGCAGACAATTACAAAGAACACCTGGCGTGAGTTATCCTTGGCCTCCTTTTCACAGATCTTAAGATATTTCAACTAGAACCAAAGAGCTCTAGATTGGTTTGTTCAGCTAATGAGGATGTGAAGCTGGTAATGGCTTCAAGTCCGTGTGATAAATCTTTTTGTTCATGTTAGTTTCTATAAACTATGACAATTTTGATTAAACTTAAAAACTATATTACATTATTTTTTTTAAACTTACCTGAAGTTCTTTTGCAAGGGCCACCACTTCGTCCAAGTTGGCATTAGTTTCCTGTTATGAAATACCCCATTACATAATCCAGTGAGCAGAATTATGAAATATGACGAGCAATAGCTAAGAATTAGAAATATCAGGAAAACACAATAGTTGAAATGTGTACACAGCTCTTCCCTGAAAATGGAAAATTAAAGCAACGATCACAGTAACCTTCTATTTTAAAAATTACCCACCTTAAGAGTTTTGCCATCAGGGGCTATATCCCTGTCATGGAAACACCACCGATCAACTCCAAGCTTGTTTATGAACTCAAAGTTGGCTCTCACTGTAATACGAACCAAAAGACAGGACAGAAAGTACTTTTCAATTTTCAACCAATCATGCAACAGTCAACATTAAGTCAACATCATAGGCATATTTATCAATCTTACTTCTTCGTTTGGCCATGGCCAATGAATTGGTACCATCTTCCCATGGCCATAATTTTGTAGGTGCACCAAATGGATCAGCACCTGTCCCACGGAATGTATGCCAAAATGCAACACTGAATCTCATCCAGTCCTATGGCCATTATTAGCTTTGTCAGAAATCACAATCTACTAAACACAGCTGAAACATTATTAACAAAAGAAATCGACCTTCATTTTCTTCCCAAGAATCACTTCTTCGGCATTATACCATTTGTATGCAAGTGGATTTTTGCTTGATGGACCCTGTAGAATATTAAATAAAACTACAGTAAATATGCACAGTTGGAAAACATAACTGCAGCAACTTTTTTTTTTTGGGAGAAAATGCATAATTTGAGAGAACACTCCATCTTATAATTCATTTATAACTCTGGCAACATTAACAAGACAATTACCCATATTCAACTTATTATAATGATATAACTTATTGAAATAAAGGCATTCTTCCCCGAAAACAATAACGTGATTAGCATTCTCAAAGAAAATGCAACATCTTTACATCACAAAAAATGCAAAACAAAAAGTTCATAAGCCTGTTTACCTCATACTTAATTTTAGGGATGCCAGGGAAGAATTCCCCTTCCCATACGTCTGAATCAGCACATTTGCTATCAAGATTAGCAGCACATGTTGGTGGGGAAGCAATCTAGACAATATAATCCAACATAACGATCAAATGGATGCGTATAAACATCATAACAAGGGGTGCATATCCACATAAAAGCACTTTCTGCAAAAGCACTTATTTAAGTGCTAAAACTCAAAGTGCATTTTCTTTTCCCAAGGAAGCACCTACGAAGCGTTTTTCTAAAACACCTCACATGCTTCCTAATCTCAAAAGGCAATTTTTACTTCTTCCAACCAATCACTACAAAATAAACAAAAAAGCATTTTTGACAATTTGAAAACACTTTAGCACTGTAATTACAAAGTTTGATCCTTTACCACAAGAGGTGAGAACACGTTTAAAAAAAGCAGCAGCAGCAACAAAATCTTCTTAGCTTCCATTGTTCCTTTATCTCATGCAAATTAGCTCTGGCAAAAACAATGAACAAACGATCATCAATCATCACAGACAATATATGAAGAAACTAAGAGACACTCATCATCAAATTTTAGAAATAAAATCATGGGTCAGTAACAAAATCAATAACCAACCTTGAAAATACCAAAAACTAAAGCCAACAACACTTTAAAAACTAAAAAAAGAGTCTGCAAGAATTGTAATGAAAATTCGAAAACTGAAGCATATTACAGAAAGAAATTGTTCATCTATACAGAAGAAAAACACTTACTCGTCAAAGCGAAAGAGAGAGAGAGAGACTTGCAGACTGAAGGGCCTTCTTGAGTTCGATGATATGAACAGAAGGTCTGTGACAGTGAACTATAAATATATATACAGTCGTAGTTTACATGGAACTGAATTCGTTTAAAATTTATCGCAATGAAGATTAAAACGCGATATCATTTACACGTGTTTACCTTTTAGGCTTATCCTCAAAATGCAGATTTACTTTTTTATCCTTTATCTTTATAAACTGAGTGAAGTTATTTTTGGAATTTTCTCTAAAAAAAAAAACAAAGAAAATTTAAGATATTACATAAATATATTATTTACCAAATTTTCATTCACTTTTCGAAAAAAAAAAAGTGCAACAAAATTCTTAAATTAAAGTCTAGATGTTTTTATTTGATATTTAATAAATTTGATAATTTTTTGAAATACAAATAGGTCAAATGAGATAATAAATATTTATAAAAATATATATTTTAGGTAATTTTTATTTTAAAAAATTTAGTATTTAAGAGATACCATTTACAAATCTTAGTTGTTATATATATATCTTAAAATAGGGGCTCTTTCGTCATTTCAAGTATAGAAAAACGTTTATTCAGAACAAGGTTTTTCCTTTGATCTGAAAAGGAGAGTTTATACCTTTTACGAAATGGAGAGAGAATTATTAAGCTACATAGTGTTGAGCTAGTTAACTCACCGACAGAGTTCATTGGATGTTGAGAAACAAGTTAGCGAATGTAACGGTTTGACTTAACATTAGCCGTTGGATTTTATTGATAGGTGAGAAATTACCTTCGGAAGTAGAGTAGTAAAGATGACGTGGCTCCCAGTGATTTGGATAATGACGGCGAATCATTCAAAGGCCAAAATCCTAGACCCTTGTGACCTAAACATATTCTTTTAAAATATAAATAAATAAATAATAAAATTTTCTTAATTCTTTTGACAGAATAAATTTTATTAATTAAATAAAATAAATAAATTTTCTTGGGCAGAGATTGAGCAGAGCAGCCCTGTTCTAATAAGAAATTTTATGGGCCGTTATAGTCATATTGGGCCCGTTGGGCCTTGATTGACCAAATGAATTAGGCCTTCTGTTTAGTCCATGGCCGCAACGAGGACGGATATTCCCACACCATCTTTCGTAAGTAAGTAGCCGTGGGCATTTTGGAATTGAATTAATTGAATTGATTTAAAAAATTATTGATTCTGTTTTGATTTAAAAAAATAAAATTAATAAGTATTGGTTCTATAAATTTAAACAAAAAAACTGAAATTTTATTTGTATTATTTTAAATAATAAATAATTACTCATTTAAATTGAATTAATATAAAATTTTTAGAAAATAATTTTTATGTTTGAGTTTATAACTTATAAAATTAAAAAAAAAAAGACCTTACAATCAAAATAATATTTCGTGTTTAAACCCAAATCAATCCAAGCCAACAACTATTGATTTGGTTAGTCTGATATGTTTTCTATTACAAGTTTGGATCAATTTTGTATAAATTAAAACTGATCATTTTAGATTGGTTTAAATTTTAAACCAAAATCGATCGAACTAAATTCGTCTATCCATATTAATAAGGCTACCAAATAGAATGATATTATGATAGTAGCAATTGAGAGATATTTTGAAGAAAATTATGAATTAGTGACATAATTTTGGAACATATTTTTCAAGTAATGTAATTTAATTAGTCTATATTTAATATTAAGTAAAAATATAACAATTTTGACTAACCTCAAATGTCTTCGAACTTCAATATTTAAAGGTTTAAGATTAAGGTAAAAATTTACAAACATTTTGCAATTATGAGAGCTATTTGTAGATATGATAAACTGAATCGATACAATAGTTTTAAAATAAAATATCATAATTAATAAGCTAAACAAATCCTCATGGATATCCAATGAAGCAAGATTTTCTGCTATTTCCTTACCATATATATATATATAGTGAATAAAATGAAAAATTAAAGTGTAATTCGAGCTATGGAATATGTTTGGGGATTGCAACAGGTTGGGGATGACTTCCCCATCCTTGTTCCCCATTTTTAGAGTGGTATTTTTGTCTTTATTTTTTTTTTAAAAAATTTCTATTCCCATTTTGGGAAAGCATTGAATAAATGCAATTTTTAGAGTTTTTTTTATACTAATTTTGTAGAAAAAATATTTTATTTAGTAGATAAGAAAATAAAATGTTGAGAGTTATTTTTTTTTTATTTGTCAATCTTGATTAATATAATAAAAAATTAATTGAATAATTATAATTAATTATTTAATAGAATATCGATTAATTATTTATTTTTATTTTGATAAATTTTCTTAATTGTTAAAAAAAGTGATTCTTTATATATTTTATTTATAATTTTAGATATATTTTATTATAAAAATACAAAAGTGGATGGATATTAGAATAATATGATAGTCCGAGTTTATTTTTTACGGTTAAGGAAAAAATCGACCTTGATTTTGTCATACCCGTAAGTTCGTCTTGGGCAAATTTCGAGGATCCATAACTATGATATTGTAATAAGTTAGTTAATTAATTAATTAATTAATGGGACAAGTGGCAAGGTGGGTAGATAATTGAATAATTCAAATATAGACTTGTCAATTGTCATTTTTAATCCGATATTAATTAAATTGGGACAGTCGTTTAACTGTTTTCGGACAAGTGTTTGTTAATTTAGTGGTTCATAATCTTTTCTGCTAGATTGTGGCTCTTCATTACGGAGTTATAGGCCTCAGTCTCCTTCAACTCTCTCATCCGATGAACAGTTATTGTCGTAGCTACTCTACATCTACGACATTTTGTTATTGTCGTCCCTCCTTTTTGTATCTCCTAGAAGAACATGTTTGTGAAAATTTATTTTTAAATTAACATTAATATTAAATCCTTAATTACTATTTTAATTATTTTTTTGATTAAGCAATTAAGCTAACTTGATATATATATATATATATATATATATATATTTAATATAAAGAGCACATGTGTGAGAATAAAATTCTTAGTCAACCACAACGCGTTTGGTAGTAAACTCAACAGCATGCAAAAGTAAGAGAGGCATGCACTTATGGCGGCGTGAGAGCTGACAATCGGTCAAAGTTGGTGCTTTTGGAGATGGCCATCGATGTTTCCCTGTGGTTGCAGTTTCTGAGGATCAAGTGTCGGTTTAACAGCAAAAAACATAGGGCACGTAGATTGATTATGTTGTTAACTGACTTACTCCTCTTGATTTATAGATTGACTTGTAACGCTCTCACGTCTGGGTTGCATAGGAACAAGGAGAAGATAGTTAACGCATTCCATGACGTATCCTGTAGACATTCATTGAATACCGAGGAAGAAGTAAACATGCACTACTCTACTCCACGACGTATAAGAAACAAAATCGGACAAATGGTTTTTCAAAGTCAAGTCAAGTTTTGATGGGTTCTCGTATAAATGGACAAATGATTTATATAATCCATACTTAATCTTCGCTGGTCCGCAGCCTAAATGGACGCATTCTGAAGGAGGTAGAACCTCGACCGAGCTTAACTGGTATCCCTGTCGTTTTAAACTTTCCAAGGTTGTAGCTTCTCTCGGGGCATTTGTTTGGCACAGCACAACATGAACATGGATATGTATGTAGCTGCGTACAAGAATAACCATACATGTTGTTCATATTTCAAGCTTTAAAGCTACTCATTCAAGTATTGGATTGGTCCCCATTAGAGTTTAGATCATATGCGTCTTCCCTATACTGGCACGACGATCATTCAATAAATTTTGATCATTGCGGTGCTCGATAGAAAAAAAAAAAAAAAAGGGCAGAATCAAAGAAGAAATGGATGTTCTTGATGCGATTAATAACGGAGGCCAAATATCCACACACCAGAATTGATTAATGGACCAAAATCAACGAACAGTTTCAGATAGTCATGCAACTATATTAATACCGAATAACTGGATAAGATTAGGCTGATCATACCTAACCAATACTCTGGAATCTCTTTCATGATCTGTTAAACAAGATAATATATACATTACAAAGAATGGTAGTTCAAACATGTGGCTCCTTTCATCTTAGTACTGTCGTAGATCAAACACCAATATGAATATCGATGATGATAGTGCTCCCTTGTGAAATCATAAAAAAAGAAAATATGTAAATAATTCACCTTTTTATTAGTTTTCATTTTTTTAATACTGTATTTTACTTGATAATTGCATGCGGAAACATGAACAAAGTCCACACATTTGTTTACATGTTTTTATAATTAAAAATACTATTAATATAAGCCAAATTTCTAAAATTATATTTTATTGATTCGATTCTAAATTGTCAAAACTCATTTTATGATTATTAAAAATTAAAAAAATTAAGAAAATCGGTGTTAAATTTTTACATAGAATTTATTAATAACATAGTATTTTTTTTATATTGAAATCTACGTAATTTATTTTTATCAGTTAATTTTAAATTAATTTTTTAATTAATTTATTAATTTTAATTTAATATTATATCTATAATTTACATAAAAATTTTTGAAGTGCATTCTTTATTAAATCTAATGGTAGACTAAAAAAATAAATAATAATATATAAATAATCTTAAATTTTAGATATTAATTTTAAATTAAATTTTGAGTATCTCAATCAACCAGCGGTTATATTTATGGCCACCTTTGCTTCAACCTGTGTCGATTAGTAGTGATTAAAATTTACTTAGTCTTGTGAGGTCATTGATTAGAATGCTCCTGAGGCAGACAAGGTTATCTTCGCTTTCATTGACCAATTCAATTTGGACGAGCCTAGTGATCGATATCAGGTTGCTGCAACGAGGGAATGGTAGGCCAGAATATTTACATAAGGAATGACGAAATATAGTCTGAGTGGAGCCAAATTGGATTGGAGTATCATTTATGCCGAAGCAGCACTTGAATTATAATCTTAGCGACACGGCAAAAACATGCCATTTTGTTGCTGTAATAAAGCAAACATTAACAGACATATATAGCTGTAATACAACAGACACCATGCACGGGATATTTCTCATGAATTTCATGCAAGAATTCACATTCATAACAGTCGATCAATTAATCTCATGAATCGCGAACCAAATTATTGACGATCTCTAATGAGAACACTGGCCAATAATATTGGTCATGTGGTTGAAAATTCCGCACCGGCAGAGTAGTTGACATGTCAAACCTGTTTCTTCATTGAGTGGCAGAGACGGAGAGAGATTGTACAATCAGACGTGATCTGTACTCTATATTAGTTGTAAAAATTGGGCACATATGACTCAACAGACTGTGACTTTAGAACTACGATGTTTTTGGTTATATTAGCTCATGCAATCTAGAACACCATTGAAATTTCGACACGTGTATCAATCATTCGTTAGCTAAGGTCAGAATTTTCTTTATTTAAAACAGTACCCAAATGCCATTGGCTATTGTTAGCCAATGATAATTTCTTATTTATCATATTTCTTATAAGTTATCGCCTTCAAGGTTAAAAAGTCGAAAGCGAGAAAGCAACTGATAATCATGAAAGTAAAAAACAAAAAATTGAAAAGCCCCTGTAAGAAATTACTTAGCATGATTATAAATGAAACTCACTCTCCTGTTGGCTTCACCATCTAACTCGTGCAAAGAAATGTTCATCAGCCATTATTGAAATATGTAACTCTAGTTTCTTATAATGTGAATTCAATTATGCCTTCTGACGCATGAAAATCACATGGTCAATTAAAGTTCTATCCACTTCCTTGATCATGGATGAAAGGACGTGTGCCAAAATGTCCAGCAATATCATTTGTAGGAGTAAGTGCACACGTCAGATACTTGTCGTGCATGATCTACCGTAGTCTTAAGTGCAAAAGCTTATCCAGATAAAAGTTTCCTCCTAATATCTGGGTTCTTATATTTTTGTATATAAATCAATTGACGTGGCATCACCTCATTGGGTTGTGGTGGGAGAAAAATAGACCATTTCTTAGAAAGAACATCTAACCTCCATTCAAAGCACACACGTACATGAAGCTCACCAACAACCAGCCAAAGAGCCAACTGGTCTTCGTGGGGGTTTCCTGCAAACACAGGAATGAACTGTTTTCTGAGCTTTTAAATATGTGTCATTCATACAGGTGTTAGCTTTAAAATGTGAGACTCAAAATCATTCAGAGATGAGAACCTTATGTATTGCAGTAGCGCGAAAACACCACAAGATGTCCACCGAGATTGATTATATAATCCATGTTGATTTTGACAGAGTTTCATTACATAGAGGATATAAAGAGCATCTGCAAGGAGTTTAGAAGGCATAATTTGTTCTCTGCATAGAAGAAAGAACAGCAACTAGAAGGAGAAGAAGAATTTAGACTGGACAGTTGTACACTTTCCTACTTTTAAAGAGCATGGGGTATGCAAACAATATAGGGAAGTACCATCTTGGTCGGACGATTGGAGAGGGTACTTTTGCCAAGGTTAAGCTCGGAGTAGACACCACCAATGGCCAATATGTTGCGATCAAGATCATTGATAAGCACATGGTTCTGGAAACAAATCTCAAGTATCAGGCGAATTTCTAACCCTTTCTCTTTGTTCATGTTTTCTTTATATTGTTCTTCGTAAAGAGAAAAAAATCATGATGGCAGAGAAGGAAATTACTTCATTCTAATACTTCCATATTCAAAGTACAGGTACAGAGAGAGATAAGAACAATGAAGCTTTTGCATCACCCGAATATTGTCCGGATACATGAGGTAGGTACATTAGTCTCTGTTTGATTGTTGAAGTCTAAGTTTTCCCTTCAATTTTTTGCTTTTTATTCATGGTCGGTACCCCATACAGGTAATTGGCTCAAGAACAAAAATTTATATAGTTATGGAATACGTATCAGGAGGACAACTCTCTGACAAGTTGGTAAGATTCATCTAATTGCATGTGAGATTCAATTACTCTACCGAAGAAAGCTTTTCATTTAATCTTCAGCCTTTCTATGCAGTCATATGTCAAGAAATTGAGTGAACCAGAGGCAAGGAAACTCTTCCAACAACTGATAGATGCAGTTGACTATTGCCATAACAGAGGAGTTTTCCACAGAGATCTAAAGGTCCGTATAATTATCCTTTTATCCAACAGTCAATTCTCTGTGTAACAGTAAGTACAAACTATTTAATGATCTTTGTCTCCTCCTACAGCCCGAAAATTTGCTTTTGGATAGTAAAGGAAATCTAAAAGTATCTGATTTTGGACTAAGTGCATTGCGGAAGGTAGAAATAAACTTGTGTAATTTCCTTCCATTAATTTCTTATTAAATTCAAAATGAATTCTTCTAACAACATTGCTTGGCCGAAAATGTAATCAATGACAGCCTGGTGACATGTTAACAACAGCTTGTGGCTCTCCTTGCTATGTAGCACCAGAGGTGAGATGTTAGTCTTTCGTGTTTGATTGAGGCTCGCAGTAATTTTTCAAGTTTGTGCTTTTCTAAATTCAATAGCATAAAGAATAGAGAAAACAGACACAAGAAGTCACACCTGGCTTTCCTTTAATTTCATGGCTGATGGGTTGTCTTCTGGACAACAGCTGCTTGCAAGTAAGGGCTATGAAGGAGCAGCTGCAGATGTTTGGTCTTGTGGAGTAATCCTTTTTGAACTACTTGCTGGTTATCTGCCATTTGATGATCGTAACCTTATGGTTCTGTATAAAAAGGTATGATTTATGCACAGAATATAACTTGCTCTATATCAGAAACACTTACCTCCAGTGAAAAATTTTTATGTAAACAGATAGCTAGAGCAGATTACAAATTTCCACATTGGTTTACAGAAAGTCAGAAGAAGCTAATCTCAAGGATACTGGATCCAAGTCCACTCAAGGTATACTTCCAAAACATTCCATGTACGCATAAATTTTTCACTTAGAATGTACAACATAACTATCTCTTCTTTGATCATCACTACAGCGAATTACAATGCTAGAGATCACCGAGGATACATGGTTTCAAACAGATTACAAACCATCTTGTGGATTCGAATGTAATGAGAGAGTCTACTTGGAGGATGTTACTGCTGCTTTTGAATCAATGGAAGTAAGCACTTTACATAGTAGCAAGACAAAGAAACTTTCATAATTTTATGTGAATATTTGAATTTTATACAGGAGAATGCTCCAGAGTCAAAGAAGCCCAAATCACCAAGTTTTATAAATGCTTTCCAATTGATAGCAATGTCACATGACCTAGATTTATCAGGTCTCTTTGAAGGACAGGTAAGTTTACAAAAATCAGAACTATAGTTGTCTTTGCACAAGCTTACTTGGCTCTTCTGTATAATTTCAAAACAATACTTTTTTTTCACTCAGGATGGCAAGAAAGAGAAAACAAGGCTTGGATCCAAACTTCCAGTCAATGAAACCATCAAAAAAATAGAAGCTGCAGCAATGGATGTGAGTCTGTCAGTTGAAAGGATGAACTTCTTCAAGGTAATATCTGCTTCCATTTTCAATTTTCACTGAATGTGGATATTTTATTCCTGTGCAACTAATGATTTCTATTTAACAATATCAGATGAAAATGCATCCAAGGCAGAAGCAGAAGATGACTAGATGTGCCAGATCATATTACGACATCTCAGCAGAGGTAAATAACTGACATATTCTTAACAACAGAGTCCCTATGAGATAAGTATGAAATAGTCTCACCATAGTAATCTTCCATGCCAGGTTATTGAGGTTGCTCCAACTAATTGTGTCATAGAAATATCAAAATCTGCAGCGGAGCTAAGAGTGTATAAAGAGGTATGGTAACGTTTCCTTGAGTTCAGTATATTTGTGTATTAACTAATATGTGCTGATACAAATAACGACGATGAGCAGTTCTGCAAAAGTTTATCAAGTCTGCTGATCCAGAAATCAGACGTACCACCTCAGATGCAAGACTCAGAGGAAGTCCGCATCAACAGCAAAAGCACCCAACAAATAGAATGGTGAATCTTAAATCCATTTTGCAATGTTAAATGTAGCATAAAAGTAACTGCAGGCTCCTAATGATTCCTCAATGTGCAGCTCTGAAGAAAAAAATGACAATGACAATAAAGATATTCGAGGCTACTCATCCTCTTAATAATCAGTTTAGTGTGTCTTCCTCTCAAACTATCTTGCAGCAGACTCTGATGGATTTTCAAAGAATGTGAAAACCGAATCGTCGCAGAAACAATACTTTCAGGTGCTGAAACAAGTTAAGAGCATGAAGAACACTCTGCCTACGGGTAATAGGCTAATCATATCAATCACAGAGTCAAAACCCTGATGTCGATAGAAACTACTTCTTGTAATTCATTTTCGTCTTCTTTTCTCGAAATGTATTGTCAGAAAGTCTGATTTCTCCTTATTTCTCCTTATTTATAGAGTTGTTCTATACGCTAAAAAATAAAAGGAATTTCAGTATAACAATATCCTAATGAAGCATCCCATCCACAGAGAATAATATTCCTTTTTATTTTATCTGCACTGGATTAGGCCTTGTTGGAGATTCCATAATGTCCTTGTTAATTGACTGTTATTCTTCCGCAGAGGTTCTGCAAATTCTATCGAATGCCTTATCAAACTATATAAAAGATTTGAGTTACGCTCTCTTATCATTAATTATTTTTTTTAAAAAAAAAATAGCAATTCAACGATTCAAAAAGATTGTTACTTTCATGTGAAGGTTCCATACTTTGTAGGATACGAAGTGAAATGTCATAAAAAAAATTGAGTTGTCTTTTTTTAACTCCGATTGATTTTGAGAAGAATAATAACTCAATGTAAATAACATTTTCAAAAAAAAATCAAAAATTCATAACAAAAATTAGTTTAAAAATAAAGAGAAGCCGAGACAAATGCCACAAAAAATTTGATTTATACTTTTTTAACATTAATTTATTTTGGGAAGAACGGCGGCTCAAAAGTGTTAAAGATTTTAAATGACATTTTCAAAAAAAATTTAAATTTTATATTAAAAAATTAGTTTAAAAGTAAAAAAAAAATAAGAGAGTAATGTGTAATAAAATATCATATTAAATAAAAAATATTTTTAAATTTTATATGAATGAATTCTGTACATTTATTAAATATATTTTTTTAAAAAAATTAATGGTATAACTCGTGACAAATAAGTGTCTCACCGCGTGCAAAAAGGGACTAGCAAATTGCTTTAAAATTGGAGGGTGAGTAGACAAGCAACCGAAGTCATGGAAGATAACAGTTTTAATATTTCAGCATAATGACCATCATCATCCAATTAGAAGGAAAAGAAAAATGAATAAATTTGTGATAAATAAAAAATAATTTTCTCATCCAAATTTATTTTATTTTTATTTATTAATTTTTTATTAATTTTTTTATAATTAAATAATTCTATCATTGAATACAGAAATGATGAAACTATCAAAACTTAAGGTTGGAGATATAATTTTTCATTTGTCGTGTTGTATCCAACTCCAACACTGCATGATTTCAGAATCCAACCTAACAATTATGTTTCTTTACCATTATCCCAACCAAAAGAGTTTCGAGACTTGATTTTAATTCCCCGGTTCAACACTCTTCGAATACACGAGTGATTTGGGTCTAAGATTCTCTCACAACCTTCGATGTGAAATCCGATCTAATCCATACAATCCCAAGCCAGTGAACTAAATGTTTTATTAAGAGCATTCTTGAAAATAAACTTGTACAAAATCAGATTTCGCAGAATGTTAGTTTACCCTATCAACCATGGAATTGCTGAAGTGTCATGGTGAACAAACCACAACTGTGAGTCATTTAAGATCAGCAACACACGAAATTTCACCCCATCCAAGCACCGAGAACTATGAGTGCAAAAACCAAGCTCCATCTATAACTAAAAAGGAAGATAATATGCATAAATATGTGAACAAAAGGAAGAGTTAAAACATACTAAGCAAATCTGCAGTATCATCAATGTTACTTAACAGACAAATTAATATACAGAGCAATATTTCGAATCATGGCAATCTACATTTTATGCCAAAAATGAAGTAATCTAACGCGCCAAATCACTCATCAGAGAGCTCCAAACTTATAAATATCTAGAGAAGGAAGTTGTCTATCATATGGAAGACCACATCGGCGCCATCAGAATTCATCCAATAGCTCTTCACCTGAATGCAGAAATAAATTACAGGAATGATACCCACACAATAACATCAAACATTAAATCGGTGAGCTTCAATTAGCAGACCATAACTTTTTATAGGTTAATATAAATAAAGTACCACAACCAAAGTGCTTTAAATTATCCTCAGAATCACACCTCCATTGATGCCCACCCAAAGAGTGCTAACAACATGCAATTGACTTTTAATACAGAGCAGAGACTTGTAACATTTTAACACGGGCTTCTAATACTATCATAATGGGTCTTTTCCATGTTACAAATCATGGATATTGTTTTCACAAGTAACACATACGAAGTGTGTCAGCCCAGTATTGTACCCATTTCATCAAACTTCATAATGATAACAAGTAAAGAAGGAATGATAAATCAACCAAAAGTTTATATCATGTTAATCTGAAAATTTGTTCAAGCAACAATTCCCTAATTTTATGAGATTTAATGAAACGAAAAGAATAGAAAATAAGGATGAAAAAGATTTATGATTTATGGAACACTATTAATTTCATTATTTCATGTTCCATTGTCATTTCCTTTCCCAAAACCACTCTGCAGCCACAAAAAGAGGAAAAACGAAAGTCCCAGAACTTTCTTTTGGTAAATGAGCTGTGGGAAAAAAAAAAAAAAATCATTGCCTATGAACTACCAAGCAAGTTTACGTTTAAACACACACATACCCCACTTGGAAAGCTCATTACTTTTAAACTTCCACATAAGGTGCACTGACATCCCCATTATATGATGAAAGTTAAAATGTCAGTTTTAATGATCTGTAGATAACAGCACAGTTCTATGTAATTCCTTGATATCTAGATGGAGATACGAGGAGGATCGTCTCTTTTCTAAAACATGAAGAAAATAGAGTCCAGCAATTCAGAATGGTATCAAGGGTAAAAAGCTGAAGATAGATGATCGAAAGCCAAATGGCTGAAGAACTTGCCTGAATGGTACTGTGAGCAACATATCGTTGCTTACTTTTATGAAAGCTAACATCCACACGTTCCCAAGGGACTTGGGTAAGGCCTCTAATCATCTCCTCTACAATATTTTGGAAAAAAAGAACATTCTAAATAACATGAAAAATACAAAATAAAGGCAAGTACATAAAGAAAAAGTTGACAGGAATATGATGATTGAATACAAAAATTGTGAAATTAATGTAGGACACAAATACAGATGCACATGATAACCACAAATAGTACTGGAATCTAACATAATAACCACACATAGTACTGGAATCTAACTATGAATTGAACCAACTGATGCTGTATTGTAGCAGTGACTAATAAGAAAGGAATCTAACTATGAATTGAACCAACTGATGCTGTATTGTAGCAGTGACTAATAAGAAAGGAAACAAGAGAAGGACCCAAGGTATTAAATATAAAATTTGTTTTCAAAATGTTTCCTTCATTGAGATATAATTTCCCTAACTACCCAACTAATACGCAACTCTTTATACACAATTGGAAGTTACTTATACAACATTTACAACAATATCACCCAATCAGCAAGCAACACAGAGCAATTTCGAAGAACGTCTTATTGCAACATGCCCTGACATATCCAATGTTCAAACATGTAGAAACAGCATGCCAAGTGAAATATAAAAATAATTGAAACAGAGAGAAACTACAGAAAAAGGCTAGATTTTGTAATGGAAAATTGATGGTTGAAATAGAAACTACTTATCAGCTATTCTCTATCTTTTGTCTCCAAGAATTCCAAGAACCATTCTGAGTGCTATCGACTGTAAATAATTTGATAACTTTACTTTCACATGATTGTTACTACTTCATCAGTTTAGTTTACCATGTGAAGGTTTCATCAATCTTATGTCTACAGAATATCATTGTTGACATCAATATTCTGTATTCATAACTTATTGGAGAACTTTGATACTACCCTTGCACTATAACTTCAGCCCACACGCAGTAGCATACAAGAGAAACATCAAAATGCTAGAAAGAAAGACAGAAAACAAAAGAACAGAGAAAACACATTCTAACTGAAACGACATCACAGAACTCCTAAAAGAAACAAGAAAAAGACTGAAAGTAGTGAGCCCACTGAAAGTAGTGAGCCCCATAAAAATTAGAGTTCCCAAAACATAAGCTCTATCCATTGCAACAGAACACATCTTTGGTTTCACAATGTCTACACACCTAAAACAGTATGTATAAAATCTTATTAGAATTTATTACAAATATTATACATTGCCCTACTATGAAGAAGTATCGCTGCTACATGGTTCTAAGCTTATGCCAACTTCATATCTCAACATATATACCAATGCCTATCAGGTCTAAACATGCTCAGATACCTGGGGTTGTTAAAACTTATTCATAAAATCTGCTTATTTACACTAAAATGTCCCAACAAGATCAACCTATATATGACCTGAAGGGCATATTTTCGTAGAAACTCAGGCATTGCATCTACCAATTATTTTGATAATACTTAAATACATTTAGCCATATGCAGTCCAAGAATTCATGAGAACAAGAAACCTCATCCCATATAATTCTCTTAGACCCAATGACACAGGGATTTGATGGTTTTGCCAATAAAAAATTAGCAATAAACCAATAGCTCGAAAGTTTAACATACCTTCCAAGTCAATTCGTTGGTCTCCAACAACAGAAGGTGCCTTATTTCTAATGTCGTCCACACTTTCTTGTTCAATGTGTACAATATGAGGATATTTTTCATCAGTTACGTGAAGATTGGACTGGAAACAAAGAGGGAAAAATGAAATACAGAAGGTTAGGCTTTATTATAGTTAGGTATCATCAAGCAGACATGTAAAGTGGAAAGACAGATAAGACAAACAAACTACACCTTTAGTGGAAGTTCATGTTGACGCCGGATTGATGATGTTCGCCATCCAACCATATCTTAAAGATAAGTGAAGATAAAACTTAATCTTCTTAAAAGGAGAAAACAGCCTATGCATTAGTAAGATATTGGCAGTTGAAAGCTAACATCAATTTAGAAAAGGATACGATCATAATTGGCATTTGCATATGCCACTCGACGCTTAAATGCACATAAAGCTGATCTACACATCATAAAAGATTTTTTTAGTTATTAAGGTTCACTAATAGGAAATATGATAATGATTTAGTTATTAAGGTTCACTAATAGGAAAATTGAGAATGAACTGCAGATTAATTGATCCTCACATGAATTTTATGTTCTCAGAATCATTAACCATTTGAAGGAGAAGGGGAGGTTTTCCATCATCATGATCGTTGAGGAACAGATGCTTCCCAGTCCTTCCAGCAACCAAGTGAGCTGTTTGAGATGCTCTTCTCTCAAGAAATGGTAGGCCACAGAGAATTGGAAGCTGAGGCAATAAACACAAGAGAAAAAAAATGTCAAATCATCATTTCTAGATCTGTATATATCCAGATACAAAAGAATAAAATAAAATAAACACAAATAAGAATAATATGTATAAAAATAATTATTTTCATAGCATTACAATAACAAAAGCCAGAAAACTCTTCAAGGTGCCAAGTGACTTGTTTTGACTCTATGTCTTCCACTTATCATCGTATCACAAGCCATGTTAAGCATGTCAAACTCAATTCACAAAATGACGACTTCATAAGCAATGATATAGTGTAGGAAGGAAAAATGAAAACTTTTTCCCCCTGTACTGACAAATAATATTTCTCACATCGCTTTAGGCATCTTAGATAGCCCAAAAGTTGAACATCATCATAAGACTCAAAATTAAAGCCAGTATGCAATAAAAAACGAAAGCAACCATAACAATCTTATCATAGATAACATGTAAAGCCATGCAATATCTACCTGTTTGTTTCCCTTTGAACCAAGGTGTGGAGTCGCAACTGTTATGAAATTCATAGGTTCCAATCCGGCAATTCTATCTTTGTAAGGATGCTTGAGGTATTCTATGGAATCATTTATAGGCTTTTCACTTGAGGCATTCCTAGAAATACCTGAGGAACTGTGTTCTAAAGAATGCTCATATAGTCTCCCAATTGCAAACCTTGCAACAAGACCCCCTAATGAGTGAGCCACAAAGGATATCTTTCGCACCTCAGGCCTATGTCTAACTACGCCCAATACCTGCATTTGATATTAATCAGGAATGCAAAACTCACGAATATCACACAAGGAACATAGAACTTACGGATTATTGAAACAAAATTTTCCAAGAGATTATTAGACACAAAAAGTCAACAAATTAAGCATGCCTTAGCAGATGAAAGATCAAACTGTTATTACCGAATACCTCAGCAGCTAGCCTTTCACCCATCAAATCTACGCCATCAAACGTCAATTTTGAAGAGTTGCACTCACTGCCTGCACACGGTATGCTAAAATAATTATGTTTAATGATCAAAAAAGAACTTATGAAAGAATTACAAGAGGCCATGCTAATAAGATATTTTACTTACTCACCCGAATTAAACTACTTCCAGATATTTTTCATGATTCTTTGAGGTAGTTGATAAAAGCATATCAAAGGACAAAGCTTCTATCCCAATTATTCCCAGTCTTAGCCAATTTTGGCTTACTAACAAAATGATTGGCAAAATTCAATCTGTTCCTTTCTAGACTAAAGTATGGTATCCTTTACAACTCTAATTGGTGTAGGCCAAGCTAATCTCAACCATGCATGTGTTACAACATGTGAAATTGATCATATGAAAAAGAAAAACACAAACAAATCCACTTTTTCATGCTTCTGGACAAAAGCAATAGTAAAGCCCCAAAAACAGTTGAATATTTCTAATACAAACTATATGCTCATAGCATATAATAAATATATAAGAAATCATGTACAAGTAACCTAACTAGATTCTTGTCTCCTCCAATCCAATCCCCAGTTAGTTTCCATAACACTCAATTAAGCAAGAACTTACCAAAAGGTTCAAAGAGGACAACATAAGATAATCAGCCACTAATGCTTACAAAGAATAACGAAATATCTATGCAAAACTCATCTCAGATATTGAGATCACTCACGGTGCACAATTACTTTCTCAGGAACCTTCTTCACAAACTGGCCTGCAGCCCATCTCCAATCTGCAGCACTGAACATAATAAACACAGAGCATATTATTTGAACAGACCCATAGCATAATAACTAAAAAGCAAAAAAAAAAAAAAAAAGTTGAATGAGGGCGCTTTTGGAGTATTTGATTGCACTTGAAATAGTCAAAAGCAAATTTTTGGGTCTATTTCGGATCCAAAAGAAAAAAAAAATTATTTGCTTCACAGAGAAGTACTTGATAGTGATTTTAGATAGCTTTTCTAGGAACAGAAACAGTTTTAAAGCATTAAAAGTGCTTTTACAGTAGTCACAACTGCTTTCAAATAGGACTTTTTTTATATAAAATTTGTACTGCTTGGTTGAACAGTACAAAAAGTTCTCCTTTTTAACCACAAAAGCACTTGGGATACTTACTAGAGTGACACTTGATAACTTAAAAAAAAAAAGAAAAAAGAAAAAAATGCAATTCAGATAATTTTTTTTTCCTAGAAGCGATTTAGATTCTTTGTGGAGAGCTACCAAAAGCACTTTTGATGCAATTTGGCGAAAAGCGCTAGCTTTCAAGTACTTTTACAAAACCTGCCAACAAGTCCATTGACCATAATAACAAGATGCTCCGGCGGAGGCTTGGTGGCGGCACTGAAAACGTCTTCACCGCCGCTATCAACCTCCACTTTGAGGTCCTTACTACTACGACGATCCTTGAAGCAACCGCCGCCGAACCACCGAATCCAATCCATCTCACTCCGATCCGCCGACAAGAAAAAGCCTGCGTTTAGTTTTCTAGGTCTCGACAGAAAGGATAGCAATTGAAGATTACACGGACGGTTGAGATCGGAGATCTGGATTACTGTTTGGAATGGAGAACAAATGGAGGCGATCATACGGAGGAACCGAAAGGAATGGACAGAAGGAAGGGATCTGGAATTGAAATTAGCAAACGCGAACAGAGAAAAGAAATGAATAGATTTTATTTTCCTTGGAATGGAAGCTTCTAGGGAAAGGCAGTGTTTGGGAGTGACCGTTTACTTCTGCTTTTGCTCTAGAAGTTGAAAAAAGAAACAGTGAAGGATGCGCGAAGACGAGTGTCCGCTGCCAAACGAGTCTTACTGCTTTAGATTAGTAAATCAAAAAACGGTTAAACTGCGGGGGAAACTGGAAATGGGATGGAAAATGATTTTATCGATTTAAGAATCTTCCGTATTGCTTACGGTGTTTGGTTTTACAAATATAGAGCACGTGTAAAATGTGCTGTTAGAAATTATTTTTCAAATTTGTTTTTTCTTTCAGAAATGGGTTTGAAAAATGGGACTAAATGAAAGTAATTGTGTCAAAGTGTGATGGGAACGCACTTGGTGTGTTTACAGCAATGCAGTTGGTCCAATTGTACTTAACTGCAAATCAGTAATCTCTGGGCTAATCCTGACGCTAAATCCATAAACGTTGGGCTCAATAGGTGACAGTGGGCCGAAGAGGAAGCCTGAAATCAACTTGGAACACTAAGAGGTAACTAAGTGCATAAATGTTGGCCCAAGCTGAACCTCAAACACAATGCTAAGTTAGTTCGTTGTATCGTTTTTGTGTCTTATTGTATTTGTATTACGTAAATTCCAATTCATTTATATGGTTATGTGTTATATCTTTTTTTTTAATTTTTACTTAAAAAAATAAAAAAAACAGTAGTGATACAATCATTGTGTGCTATCCTTGCATGTGACGAGGATAGCGAAGTAAATTCCCTAATTCTAATAACAAGAAATGATGCCACGTTATTCTGGGATGGTCAATGAGGGCCACAATTGTCCAATAATAATACAAACAACAGAGAGTTCACGGGCGCAGCATAAGCCAGCTCACGAGAAGCCTTTAGAATCCAATCATAGATTAAGCCGTGGAAGAAAACAAAGTTTGTACAACACTAATCAATTTCACGCCACCAAAAATAATTCCATTTTCCCACCCATTGGACCATGTATTTCACACAAAACAATGGCGTTTGGTCTCATTTCTGCCCCACGTTAAGCCAAACATGTCTTCTTCGCATCTATATAAGGAATGGAAACCCTTCAAATTTCGTGCCGCAGGCAGAGACTGAGACTTCAGAGCAGAAAAAACGAAAATGAAACCGCAATTGCAGAATTTTCTCATTCTCTTCGTCATCCTCGCTACTTCAAACACTCTTTTAGTTACTTGCCAACCATCCTCAACCCACCAAATACACCGTTTAACACCCGGCGATGGCAACGTTACGATATACAAGGTGTCCAAGCAACTCTGCTGGGGTTGCATTGGAGAGGCACTGCAATTCTTGTTTGCTCATAATTTGGTTAGGGCCAATAAATGGGAGCTTCCGTTGATGTGGGATTTTGACTTGGAAAAATACGCGAGATGGTGGGCAAACCAGAGGAAAGCAGACTGTAAACTGGAGCATTCTTTCCCGGAAGACAATTTCAAGCTTGGGGAAAACATATACTGGGGCAGCGGATCGACGTGGACGCCGAGTGATGCAGTGAGTGCATGGGCGGGAGAAGAGAAGTATTATTCGTACGCGACGAATACGTGCGAGGAAGGACAACAGTGCGGGCATTATACGCAAATTGTGTGGAAGAATACGAGAAGAATTGGGTGTGCTCGCGTTGTTTGTGACCACGGGGACGTGTTTATGACTTGCAATTATGATCCAGTTGGTAACTACGTTGGGGAAAGGCCATATTGATACCGTTGTATTGGGGCTGTACAATACAGTATTGAGTGTAATTCTTAGTAATATTTGAAAAATATGGTAATACATACATGGGGACTTAGTATGTGAGTATCGAATTGTTTGGTGATATTATGTAACGTTTGGAGAAAATGTTGACTATGGTAGGTGGTAGTGCCAAATAACAAAAGGGCATGCATTTTGCCTTGGAATCAGCAATAATTTTTATGAAATAATGGGTTTTCTTTTCCCTGGAAGGCTGGAATCCATTAACTTTTTTGACAAGGGAAAATTATCTCATCAGTCTCATTCATTGTCTGCTTGCTTTCCAGGTGTTGGTCTTTCGGCATGTCCGGTTTGCAAAAGGCATTATGCATCGATCCTTACCACTTAAAAATGCGATCATTACCAGACCAAAAGCTACGGAGGACACGATTCAGTGACATCTTGAATAGAAAATCCACAGAGTTACTGCTTTTTCATTATATAGTTCAAACCATAAGCTTTGCTTATTTTTTATAAGCTCGTCGGTTTTCATGTTGTTACACAATATTGACATAACATAATCAAAATTATAGGGTACGAAGTCTTAGAAAGACTTACTGGAACACACAGTACTTGTCTCCATGCACTATTATCATGGAAGAAAAGAAAGAAAATAACAAAAATAAAACCCATTTGCAAAATTTGATTGAAAATCATTATAAAAGTCAATCAATAAGGCCTTTCTCCAATATAATTACCAGGAGGATCATAGTTGCAAGTTATGAACACACCTTTTCCGCCGGAACAATTCACCCTTGCACACCCAATTCTCTTTGTTTTGCGCCACACAATCTGTGTATAATGCCCACATTCCTGCCCACCAGAGCATGAATTAGACCAATAGTTATACGATCTCTTCTCCGAAAGCCATGCCGCCACCGCCTCCGCCGGCTTCCAAGCGTCGCCGCTGCCCCAGAAAATGTTCTCACCATATGGCCCATTAGAGTGCTTCAAAGCACAATCAAACCTCCTTTGGTTTGCATACCATTGCGCATATCTCGCCAACTTCGCATCCCACTGCAATGGCGGCATTCTAACAGCATAACGAGCAGCATTATGCGGAAGCAAAAACTGGGTTGCAAAGCTCATGAAATTTTTGTCGTTCGTTATTCTTAAAGCATTGCTGCTTGAAATGAGCAGCAGAAAAATGGCGATTGCAGCATGGAATGAGTTCATTTTTGGAAATCTGAAAACTGGGTTTGTGTTTTTACGAAGTGGAACTGTATTTATATACAATTATTGCTGAATTTGTAAGGAGTAGTTGGCTTAGGTAGAGAGGTATAGAGTGTCAACTATGGGTGGCACCCATGTTCGATAATGATTGCAACATTTGTTTTTGTGGGGAGACAAAGCTTCTCAACATACATCAATACTTTCTTATATTTCATAATTAAAGCTTGTGTTGGACCTATCCAATGTCTCTCTCTAACTCTGTTACTTAATTCGGCCGCCGCAATCAACGGAGAAGATCAATAACATGCATACTTATTCAGAATTTT
>CP135561.1:8625915-8656902 GCA_032401905.1 Swietenia macrophylla | reverse complement strand
TTTTTTTTTTTTCCGAAATATCTTAAACATGGGAAAATTTAAGGTTATTTATGTTGTAATTTAATACAATTACTAGTTGTAGTTAGGTAGTTGAAGGAGTATATTTTTGAGAGACTTAACTGTCGTATGTAAAGCCATTGTTATCTTTATTTTTTATTTATTTTATATGTACGAAATTCGAAATATTTTTTTTAAAAATTTAAAATAAATCAAAATTATTAAAATATATAAAATAAATATTAATAATATTTAAAATATGTAATAAAAATTTAAAATATATAATAAATAATATTTTAAAAATATATAAAAGTTTTAAAGTTTTTTTTTTTTTAAAATTTGAAAGAAAAGGGAGAACAATCCCCGTTGGTCACCGTCAGCCAAACTCATTCTTAAAATCTTCTAATTAAACGTGTCACGTCAGTTGAAAATCAACAAGAAGTCGCATAACATTTGTTCACCTGTAATTGAATCACTTGTATGAATTTGTCGGGACTCTCTCCCTCACGCTTTAATCGACACTCAATTGTCAATAATATTTGTGATAATAAATGCAAAACATTTCGCTCATTTTCTCTCGCTTTCTCACACTTTCTTGATAATCAAACAGGAAATTTAACGGAAGAAAACATTAATGGTAAAAATAACACATCATTTGAGATGAATAATATTACTGGAAGTGTAGTGTGTGTATGTATATACACATAAAGTTGGGATACAAAATTTATATGTAAAAGAAACTTGATTTTCATTAAATAGTCACTTAAATAATGTGATGGGAATACCCCATGGCATCAACCATGCAAGACTTTCTCGACTTTGAATTCAACTATCACAATCATAACATTATAGTTTGGAAACCTACCGACGATCATAACATCATAAACCTATGTCCCACTCTAATGTTTTCATTACCTACTGAATCCAATGAATTGAAGAACGTCAGTCGAGTCATCGTCCGCCAGGAGTATCCTCAGTCGAATTCTTGATAAATAGCCTAATAACCTAGCCACAAAATTTATCATATCCGATAGAAGATAATTTGTCTAGCTACTTGAGCAGAAAACACACTCTTATGGCAGAATCCGGAAGCACCCAACAACAAAAACACATTGCTGTTCTAGCTTTTCCTTTCGGTACCCATGCGCCACCACTGCTCTCCCTCGTCCGGCGGCTATCTGAGGCAGCGCCGGACATCAAGTTTTCTTTCTTCAGCACTGCGCAATCTAACGAGTCAGTGTTTTCGAAAAAAGATGGATTTGAAGAGAATAACATAAAACCATACAACGTGGACAGCGGGTTGCCCGAGGGCTTCGTGTTCAGGGACAATCCCCATGAGCCTGTGGAGTTTTTTCTGAAGGCAGCGCCTGGGAATTTTGACAGAGCTTTAGAAACGGCGGTGACGGAGACGGGATTGGAGATCAGCTGCTTGATCACAGACGCGTTCCTTTGGTTCGCGGCAGAAATGGCAGAGGCCATCCGAGTCCCGTGGATCCCATATTGGAGTTCCGGACCTCGCCCGCTTCTTCTGCACGTTGATACAGATAATATCAGGGAAATTATGGGATTTAACGGTTAGTGTAATCTTATTATATTTTATTTATTCACTTAAAAAAAAATATATTTTTCAAAATAATAATGTTTTCAAATTAAAAAAAAAAAATTTATAAGTTATTTATATTTAGCTTGTTTTTCAAAGAGAAATCTCTTAAACATGAATTATAATTAATTACAATAAATTAAGATATTAATTATAATAATAATAATTTATAGTTTTAAAATTTAGCCTGAAACTGTACTAAATTAAAATAAATATTAATTTTTTTTTATGAGTATAAAAAATAATATAAAAAAACTTAACATACTTTAAAATGACATTGTTTTATATTAATGTATAATAAATTTAATAATTTTTAAATTTTAAAAAATATAAATAATATAATTTATAATTTAACAATTCACTTTGACTTGTTTGATTAACTAATTTGTGAAACATTGAACTTGTAGGACCTGAGAACAAAACCCTGGAATTCCTTCCAGGATTTTCTTCAATACGTACTAAGGACATACCAGAAGGAATAATCACCGGGCAAATAGACGGACCTTTCCCAAATTTGTTGCACAAAATGGGAAAAGCACTGCCAAAGGCAGACGTTGTTGCCGCAAACTGCATCGAAGAGCTAGACCTTGTTGTTGTTGAAACACTCAAATCAAGAATACGAAAAATTCTGAATGTTGGTACCTTCACTTTATCATCTTCACAGCCTGATCCTCGTGGCTGCCTGCAATGGCTGAATCAACGCGAAAAAGAATCAGTTATTTACATTAGCTTCAGTTCAATGATGTCACCACCAACAGAAGAGCTTAGAGCTTTGGCTGAAGCCTTAGAGGCATTGGAGTTTCCTTTTCTATGGTCATTTAGAGGCAATGCTGAAGAACAATTGCCAAAGGGTTTTATAGAAAGAACAAGTGCATATGGGAAAATGGTCCCATGGGCTCCCCAGTCCGAAGTTTTGGCACATTCTTCAGTTGGGGTGTTTGTTACTCACAGTGGATGGAACTCTGTCAATGAGAGCATTGTTGGCGGGGTGCCAATGCTTTGCCGTCCACTTTTCGGCGATCACTCGATTAACAGCCGGAACGTCGAGGCAGTATGGGGAATTGGTTTGGGGGTTGAGGGTGGGAAATTCACAAAAGATGGAGTAGTGAAGGCCCTAAAAGTTATATTGTCAAGTGAAGATGGGAAGAGAATGAGAGAAAATGTTGGCGTCCTCAAAGAACTTGCCAAGAAGGCTGTAGAGTCTAATGGCAGCTCTACCAAAAATTTCAAGGCTCTTGTTGAAGTTATCACCAAGATTTGATAATTATATATCAAGTTTCAAATTGGCCTACTTCAAGGCAATATATGTTGCCTAGAATAAGAGTCATTCGTGGATTCTGTAATTTACCAATGTCTGGGCATGATGCTTGGCCCTCTATATCATATAAGAATAACGAGCTGTAGTAAGAAATAGATTATAGATTTGTAGTTCTCAAGACCGTTGGACTTTATTAATAAACATCCATATCTTGAATGAAATCCAATGGGATCACAGCACGTTGCAAAAGATATGAAAATATAAAGCAAAATTATTGAATTGAGAAAGTCATTGATCCAATAGTGCAGCTAGCAGCAATATTAAACTAGCTCTTTTTTTAAGTCTTATTAACCATAACTAATTAATAAATTAATTAGAAATGTTTTTAATTGGGAACTTAATTAATTAAGTACTAATCGTCTTACCTTCCTTGTGTTGGCAATGTACAAAGATGTCATGATGATGCATTTTATTCTTCAATTCTAAGAAAGCATTTATAAAATAAGTAAATAAACTAGAAAAAAAATTATCGTGTGGGTGGTACTATGGTATATATTCTCAAGCCAATTATATTATCAGAAGTTTCGTTAATTATTTGATAATGAAATATATATAATTTTTATGTGTTATATTTTCAAAAATAATATAAAAATACAATAATTCTAAATGCTAAGGTCTGGAATCCTCTTGTTAATTATATAAAACATGAATGATTGATATGTTTCGGTAAGTCAAAATGGGGGGATGAAATCGACAAGATCTTTGAAATTGGCCGAAATGCCGGAATGTTTCGAAATTTCGGCCTAAATCAACGGAAATGCTAGTGATTGAATTTTGCAATTCAATCAACGCGGCGGCTATTACAAAATTTTGCTTGCTTACCCCCTAGAGTTTGGCTTATTTATCCATTATCCCCTACTCTTTTAAATATTATCCGGTACATCTAACAATTAGTGTAAATAATACAGGTGGGTGGAACCGAACTGAACCAAACCGAATTAAACTAAACCAAACTGTTCAAAATCAAATCGAACGAAAATAAGGATTTGGTTCAATTCAAATTGACTTAAAAATATATTAGTTCAATTTTGATTTGACAAAAACTAAGCTAATAGTAGTTTAAATTTGGGCAAATGGATCAAACTAATTTTTTTTTTTTTTTAAGTTCAAACCGTATTTATTTTTTATCATTTCAATTTAAACCAAATTAAAACTAATAATTTTAATAAAATTTGAAATCCTGTTCAAATTGAACCATTCCCACCACTAGTAGTTAAGCTTTAAAATGACGTGGACAAATGTGGATTGATTTCATAAACAACCTTAAAGGTATTTTAGTATTCTTAAGTCTAGTATGATACAATCTTGTAAGAGAATTAATATGATCACTTACAAAATAAAGTGTTGAAAAACATTATAGAATCTCTTTTACTATTTAAAAATATGTAATTTTAATAAGAAAAAATAATTCAGAGTCACATTATCCGTATGAAAAATTAATATATAATTTATTATTCAAAACTTTCAATAAGGTAAACAACAACACCACCGAAAACAACAACAATAATAATGGCAAAGAACCACACAAATTTATTAGATGTTCGATCAAAATCAATGCATTTCTACGGTTGCTGGGAATAATAATGGCAAAGAACCCGGCGAAAGAGCCATGCCCGGTCTGTGATAAGTAACAACCACACAAATTTATAAGATGTTATACATGTCCACGGTAGCATTATTAGTTTTTCACATTCGCGATCTTAAGTTCCTCAAGTCAACACTTGCCCCACTTCAACTACCAGTTGTCTCGAGACATGCCAGAAATATCTTAGACATGGGAAAGTTTTATTTTTGTTTTGATTCAATAAAATTACATCAGCACTTATTCACTGGTAAATGAATCACTTGTATTAATTTGTTGGGACTCTCTCCCTCACTTCCACTATTGATGATTGTTATATGACTATCATTAATAATATTATTAAAAAAAACATTTGAGACGAAAGATATTAAGAGAGTATTAATATGTTTTATTTAGGAAGATAATGTTATATATACGAGACCCAAGCTTTACATGTGTTCCAACTTGTGTGGTGGTTTATGTGTTAATTATTGATGATTGTTGCATGACTATCATTAATAATGTTATTTAAAAAAAAACTGCTAAATACATAATTGTGGATTAATTAATTAATTAATATAAAAAATTTATAAAAAAATCTTACATAAAAGTTTTTCTATGATAGTTTAACAAAATCCTATGTCTTTCATTTATTTATTTATTATTATAATTGAATGATTCTAAAATAAATATAAATATAATAAAATTTTTAGTAAATATTCACTGAAATCATGAGATGTGTGCATACTATACAAAATTTTTTCAATATTGTGTAACATTATAATTTTGAAAAGAGAGAATTTTAGGTGGGCTAATTTTACTATGTTAATATTATATTCAATTAATAAGGTGATAGAATATGTATTCATTAGTTTTATTATTTAATTAATATAGCAAAAGAAATTTATATAATTCTCTATTAATTTTTTTCATTCACTATTAATGAACATATTTTTCTTACCTCATTGATCAGATAATCTCACTATATCAGCAATGTTAATATGATAAAACCGTTTCATTATGTTAGCAATACTAATATAGTAAAACTGTCTCATCACATCAGCAATATTAACATAATAAAACCGTTTTACTTAAAATTATTTCTTTTGAAAATCATCAATAATATTAATAGTGTAAATATTTATAATATATATATCACTCTATAATAAATGTGATTTAAATTTTTCTATTTTTCATTGGATCAAGATCTTCTCTTAGTCTTTTTTATTATTAAGTTAGGTAGATATTAACATATGTCATAATTAATAGTAAATGATATAGATTGTATTTTAATTTTTTTAATTTATTTATAAGATATAAAATTAATTTATAAATTTGACTAAAATATAATATGAACTATTTATTATTAATTATATTAAGTATTGATTAAAGATTAAAAAAAAAGATCAAGAGAGGATATTGTTCCTTTCTCATTATCTTAATCATTGAGATTAATGAACCTAACCATTTTCATTAACAAATGCTACTCATCTCCCGATCTTGATAACACCTGTTATGAGATTCAAGTAGAAAAATAAATAGAAATCAAAACAACACTAAACTTACGAAAACAAAAAACCTCTAAAAATTTTAAAGAAAACATCACAAAAGAGAGAGCAGTCAATTTCCGTATTTATACAAATATATACTCGTATAATACTGAAAACAAGGGGTATGTCACCACTTTTACCCTTGACGAACTCGACCACCAATTACTTTTGCTATTCCTTTGCTTTTGGTACGCTGGCCTTCCCCACGCCACCAACCACCCACACCCCACCAACCATTCTCCTCAAAACTAGTTCCTTAATTTGCTTTTAGGAAAAATCTTTCACTCGAGAAACCTTGAATTATTTCAGTCTTATCACAGAAACTACATAAACCTTGGTTCACACTTCTACCATATCATCCATGGAGTAAGTGCTGTAGATTTTTTTTTTTTTCATAATCTAATGATTCCAATCTAATATACCCGTCCACTAATTATAATATCTTATTCCGTCCTAGCTACCTACCTCCTCCTCTTCCCTATAAGTACCTGCACAACCAGCAACAAAAATTATCCTACCCTAACCAAATATAATTCTTATAGTTGCAATAAGCCAGTGGAAGACACAGTATGTCACAGACTGAAACCACCCAAAAATATGGCATGGCACAAACTGGAACCAACCAAAAACAAAAACATGTTGCTGTTCTCGTTTTTCCTTTTACTAGCCATGCACAATCTATGATCACCTTCATCCGGCGGCTATCCGAGGCTGCGCCGGAGGTCAATTTTTCTTTTTTTGGAACTGCACAATCGAACGATTCAGTGTTTCCGAAGAAAGCTGGTGTTGAAAATAATAAGATTAAACCATACAATGTCGACAGTGGACTGCCGGATGGCTTCAAGCTAAGTGGTAAACCCCAGGAGCCTGTGGAGTTTTTTCTCAAGGCAACGCCCGGGAATTTTAAGAGAGCTATAGAAACGGCGGTGGCGGAGACAGGAACGGAGATCTGCTGCTTGATTACAGACGCGTTCCTTTGGTTCGCGGGGGAAATGGCCGAGGCGATGCGAGTCCCGTGGATCCCATATTGGACATCCGGACCGCGCTCGCTGCTTGTCCACGTTGATACAGATAATATCCGACAAATTATTGGAATTAATGGTGAACTCTGTGATTTAGTTGCAAAAATCCATTTATTTTTTAAATATTTTATTCTATTTACTCACTTACCAAAAAATTGAAACAAAAATTTAGTTGTAAAAATTGAATCATATACATGGTTTGGTAAAGTTTTTATAGAACATCTTGCATTTTACATTAAATAAAAATAAAATAAAATGGTTTTGACTGACTTAAATTTTGATAACTTTCTCAAGTTAGTTTTCATATATATTTTTATTACGTAGCTGATTAATTAATTTATTTTTCAACTCTGAAATTGCAGCACCTGAGAACAAAACCCTGGAATTCCTCCCAGGATTTTCTTTAATACGTGCTAAGGACATACCCGAAGGAATAATCACGGGGCAAATAGATGCACCTTTCAACCAATTGTTATACAAAATGGGAAAAGCACTACCAAAGGCAGACGTTGTTGCCACAAACGGTATCGAAGAAGTAGACCTTGCTGTTGTTGAAACACTCAAATCAAGATTCCGCAAGCTTCTGAATGTTGGTACCTTTGCTTTAACATCTTCACAGCCTGATCCTCATGGCTGCCTGCAATGGCTGAATCAACGTGAAAGATCATCTGTCATTTACATTAGTCTTAGTTCACTGATGCCACCACCAACAGCTGAGCTTACAGCGTTGGCTGAAGCCCTAGAGACATTAGGGTTTTCTTTTCTTTGGTCATTTGGAGGCAATGCTGAAGAACAATTGCCAAAAGGGTTTTTAGAAAGAACAAGTGCATATGGGAAAGTGGTGCCCTGGGCTCCCCAGTCGGAAGTTTTGGCACATTCTTCTGTTGGGGTTTTTGTTACTCAAAGCGGATGGAACTCTGTCAATGAGAGCATGGTGGGCGGGGTGCCGGTGCTTTGCCGGCCACTTTTCGCGGATCAACTGCTGAACTCGCGGATCGTCGAGGCAGTATGGGGGACGGGTTTGGGGGTTGAGGGTGGGAAATTCACCAAAGATGGAGTAGTGAATGCCTTGAAAGCTATATTGTCAGGTGAAGAAGGGAAGAGGATAAGAAAAAACATTGGCGTCCTCAAACAACTTGCTAAGAAGGCTGTAGAATCTGACGGTAGCTCTACCAAAAATTTGAAGGCTCTTGTTGAAGTTATCACCAACACTTGATAATTATATATGAAGTTTCAAATAGGCCTACTTCAAACCAATATCTTTGCCTAAGACTTTCTTGTTTCGGGAAAATAATGTTGTCAAGAATTAGAAATTGAAGTAATTTATGGATTTGTAATTTATTACTGTTTGGGCATGATGCTTGGCCCTCTATGTTTATCATGTAAGAGTAACAAGCTGTAGTTCTCAAAATAAGAAAATGAGATGGAAAAATAACTAGGGATTGTACTCCCTCGCGATTAGTTTATTAAAACAAGGCTTTGACTTTGAAAGTCTACTATGCAGAAAAAGGAAATTTAAAATGATTGCGTATAAGTAGCTCCTAAGTTGACTCAAAAGGACCTTACTGGCATTTTGCATATGTTTGAGCATTATGAGTAGTTACATCCAACTGCATCTTCTGGTTGACCTTCCACCATTTGTCTGGAGCAGACTTTTCACTCCAATTCAAGTAATCAAAGTTCAAATTAACGGGTTTTTGATTAAAAAGAAGGGTTCATTTATATTCATAACTCGAAGTTCAAAATTCTTATATTTAAGGTCAGAAGTTCAACTTTTGAACAAAATTACCCTTGAATGGCGAGTGGACGAACAACACTTTCTTGCCGAAATTTATCAAGAGAAATTAGTATAAAAATACTATTTCTCAACGTCTTATATGTTGTCTCCTAATGAATTTCATTGAGAAAAACTATTTTTACACTAATATCTCAATGAAATTAGTGTGAAGATCGTTTTATAGTGTTATATCAATTTGTATTTTATTTAATTTATTAAAATAATATTATATAATATTTTATTTTATTTTTTATATAATATTTTATTATAAATTAAGTATTATATTATTATTACTATATAATAATCTATCTAGTCCAGGTTTGACGCGTGGAAGGGTCCAAAACTTTTTTCATGTTGGTTTTAATTTATGTAATCCAATCCAAGTTTAAATTTTCACCAAATATAGCATATTATTATTGAAATTTTATACAAACAAATCCTTTAATGCAGTACAAACAAATATCATGCTTTGTCAATTAAAAAGATAAAAATCCCGCAACACTCACTGATTTAAGTGTATTTGGGCATGGAAAGATACTTTTCAGGTATTCCTAATTTTTCTAGAATTGTCCATACTACTCTAAAATCTTCTAAAATCTTCTAAAACACTTTGGAACTCTCTAGATCATTTTGGAATACTTTAAAATATTCTAAAACTTTTTAGCATATTTCGAAAGAGTATAGAATACTCTAAAAAACTTTAGAAACTTGAAGAAATGACTAAACCAAGTAAAATACCCTAGAAGTTTCTAAAATAAGCAAGAATGTATAAAATAGTCTAAAATATTTTATGTAAATATTTTGTAAAGAATTTTAGAGAAAGATTTGTAGTTACACGTTTGGTGGCATGGGAGCCTATAAATAGGAGATAGCTTCATTTGTTAAGAATTTTAAGAAGTTTAGAGTTTTAACAATATTATAGAAGCCAAACGTTGTAACAAAGCTTTCTTGTGTAATAAAACTTTGCTAGTAAATACTCTTATGGGTTGTTTGCTTTGTATGTACATGCCCCTTAACCTTCCTTTTGAGTTTGTGAGCAAGGTATTGAGGCTTACTTAGCAACTTGTTAGGGGAAGTTGTCTAAGTACTGCATAGGCGAGTTACGCTAAAGATTAATGCCGTAATAATTGGTATCAGAGATGTGTTATACTCCTAAATAACAATATGTCACATGAGAGAAACAATAGCCAAACTATCCAAAGTTGCTACTAACGTAGAGGTGCCATAAGAGTAGGCTCGTGGGCAAGAGGAATAACATGTCCAAGGGAAGTGTGGTAAGTTTAAAGCTCTTTTTTCTGAATTTATTGCACCCTATATTGCTAGTTTGGAACAACTATCAATAATAAACTTCATTCTTAATAACTTAGACAATTGTCTTGAAAGTCTAAAGACGAAATATGTTAAGATTATTAAGATAACTAAAAAGTCTAACAAAGAGTTTAGTGACACTTTTAGAAGAGAACTTCTTTCTTTCCAAACAAGAAGTCGTTAGACTATGCAACTTTATTAAGAATGAACTATGATCTGTCCGTGCAAAGATGAAGGAAATTTGCTAGGACTGGGCATGGTACAAACACACCTTTATTGCTAATTCAACCTCAACTAGCACTGCATGTGAAGACATTAAATTGAAGTATCCAAGCCTGTGACCTACATTGGCACCTGTAGCACTATTATGGTAAAAAATTTCCTCTTCAAGTTAAAACAATACTTTAATGTAATTGATGTAAAGGATAACACTACAAAAGTCAATAGTGTGCCAACATACTTTCGTGATGTTGCATTAATCTGGTGGCAACATAAGTATGGTGAGATGGCTAAGGGTATTTGAGCCATCGAGACATGACAAGACTTCAAAAATGAGCTTAAGAAACACTTGTAATGCTGATTTAAAGCTTACAGTCGCCCATGTTAGCTTAAGTAAACAGGTAGTATTCACAATTACATTAAAGAGTTTACTATCTTAATGCTTGAGACAACAAATCTCACTAACAAAGATGCTTTCTTCTACTTCATAGGTGACCTTAAGGATTGGGTTAGACATGATTTAGAAAGATGCGGTGTGCGCGATCTTAACAATGCTATCATCGAAGTCTAGTAGTTCATTTCTCAGCCCAGGAAAAAAAAGACTGGCCATGGTAAAGGTAGATGAGAAAGATCAAGTCACAAAGGCTCAAAGTGCAAGAATGAGAGGTAGTAAAAATATCATAGTGGTAGGGATAAATGCAACAAAGGTAAAGTGCCTAAGCCAAAAAATCCGTGCTTTATCTACAACAGACCACATTGAATTCTAAATTGCCTTAAGTGCAAGGCACTCAGCTTCATGACCTCGTAGTACGAAAGAAGTCAAGGGAAATCGCAACTAGAGAAACCGTAATTGAATATAACTTCCCTCTAAAAGTTTGGAGTGCTTAATGGTGATGTTACAATACCCAAACCAATCAAGAAGTGCTTAACATTCATAAGCATAACTTTAATGGTAACGTGGTTTGTGTGCTGCTTGACACGAGAGCAACTCGCAACTTTGTTTTAAACGTTAAGGCCAAACACCTTAAACCAAGAAAAAAGGCACTGTCAAAGCAGTAGATTTACCCATCAAGCCAATCATCGCCTGCACCTATGGATAACTTCCAAGTCGTTATTGGCATGGAATTCTTCGACAAATCCATGCCTTTCCATTACCGGCCACTAACTCCCTCGACATCTTCAATGGGAGTAAGACATGCACGGTTTTAATAGAGCACTAGCTAAGCTTGAGGCCAAAGTTTTATTTATCATGCAATTTAAAAAGGATCTACGGCATGATCCTAGTCTTTTAGTCTCACTATAAGACCTCAATAATAGAGAAGATACATTAACCCCTAAAGGCTCGATGCCAATAGAAGTGAAAAGAGTCCTCAAAGCGTTTAAGGATGTGATGCTGTAGAAACTTCCAAAAAGGCTCTCACCAAGACATGAAGTCAACCACTAGATCGAATTAGAGCCTACTGCCAAACCACTCACCATGGCACCTTATCGCATGGTGCTTCCCAAACTAGAAAAATTGCATAAACAACTTAATGACTTATTGGATGCCAGATACATCTAACCTTCTAAGGCTCTCTATGATACACTAATGCTATTTCAAAAGAAGAAATTGGTGAACCTAAGGAGACAAATATTAGGTTTAAGGAAGGAGATTTCACACTCCTCAAATTATTGCCATAACAATTTAAGGTATTTCGACAAGTACACAAATGGTTGTCTAGAATGCACTAGAACTTTCCAGAACTTTTTAGAAAACTTTAAAACTTTTTAGAATATTCTGAAACACTCTAAAATGTTCTAGAACTCTTTAGCATATTTTGATAGAGTCTAGAATATTTCAAAAAACTCTAAAACTTTGAAGAAATGACTAGACCAACTAGAATACCCTAGAAGTTTCTAGAATAGGCAAGAATGTATAGGACAATTTAGAATGTTTAATGTAAATATCTTGTAGAGAATTCTAAAAAAAAGATTTGTAGCCACACATTTGGTGGCATGAAGGCTTGTAAATAGAAGATGGTCTTATTTTGTTAAACGTCCTAAGAAACTTAGAGTTTCAATAATACTTTAAAAACTTAATGTTGTAACAAAACCCTCTTGTGTAATAAAATATTTTTTGTTAGTAAATACTCTTATGAGCAGTTTGCTTTGTGCATATACACTATTTAACCTTTCTCTTAAGTTCGTAAGTAAAGTTTTAAGGCTTATTTAGCAACTCATTAAGGGAAACTGTTTAAGTGTTGTATGGGTGAGCTGTGCTAAAGGTTAACCACATGACACAAGACTTTTCAAACATGCACCATGTATATTTATTACCGCATATGAGCACCAACAATATTAATTATAAATCTTTTCTTCATAGTAAATGGTGGTAGTTGGATTATAATTTTAAGTGCAAGTGTGCAACCAACCCCACAAAAATGATTGAAAGCATATTTAAGTTAACGTTATTATTGTATTCATATTTACAATAACGGTCACACTTCTCCTTCAACAACTACTTGTCATATGAACTTTGTTTCCTTATTGTAATTTAGTGAAATTATTATTAATTATATTTGTAGTTATTAATATGTTAAATAGTTACGTAACATAATATAATTAAATAATGAAAAAGATTGAAAACTCTAAAATTTTACACAATTCTTTATATTATTTTTTAATTATTACATTAATATACTTTTAATAGTTAAGATTAAATTTAACATGTGTAATTAATACATCATAATTAATGTATGTACTACATTTTATTTTAACCATTAAAAATTATATTGATCTAATAGTTAAAAAAATAGTATAAAATTTTGAAATTTCCAATCCTTCTCTTAAGATAATTATATTATAATAGTTATATTTTAAATTTCTTTTAATAATCTATTATCTATATAATGCTTCACTTGAATAAAGTGATCTTATATTTTTCATTGCTATATAAAATATTTTCAATGACGTGATATTTTTTAATTTAATAAAAAAATTAACATATCTTTGAGAAAAAAAAATTAAGATAGTATTAATATTTTTTATTTTGAAAGGTAATATTATATATATGAGAAGCAAAATTTGTATATACTCCAACTTATGTGGTAGTTTATATGTTAATTATTGATTATTGTTTTATGACTATCATTATAGTACTATTAAAAAAATTACTATCAAATAAATAATAGTTGATTTGATTAATTAATATACAAATTTTATAAAAAAATCTTATATAAAAGTTTTTTTATGAATCGTTTAACAAAATTATATCTCTTATATATTTTATTTATTTATTATTATATTTGAACGATTCTAAAATAAATGTAAATATAATAAATTTTTTATTAAATAGTCTTTAAAATCAAGAGATGGGTAAATACTATACAAAATTTTATCAATATTGGTGTAATACCCCAAAATAATTTCTAATTATTTTGACGGAGTTTCTTTTATTATAAAAAAGATATTTTTCAATAACTAAAATCTGTAAATAAATTTAAACACTTTCAAAGGTATCCAATTTCATTAATTTTCTCTTAACATAAAAAATATTCAATATTTATTACTTAAATTTATCTATAATTTATAACTATTTATCAACTAATTTATAACTATACAAGTTATCTTTCCATATTTACACATATAAAAATACAACAAATAGTCCTTTACTTTAAAAACCTTCAATCTCCAATGTTACTTAGAACTTGAAAAGTAAAAATAAACTAATGCTTAGTAAATATTTAAATGCAATGAATGTTTCTAAAAGTGAACAACATAAAATTAATTTCTATCTCCTAATAACATCACAATAAGTGATAATTGAGAGATTTTAAAACAAATTAACTTACAAACATAATAAACAAAAGAAATAATATTTTATTATAAACAAAATTAATAAATTTTTTGTGTACTTTAGGATATTATTCTCACATACTACTGTCCTAGTAAGAACCACTACCCTCCGGATAGATGTATTTTTAGGACTTTATTTTTAAAGATTGTCACCCCACCTAAATTTCTATTTATGAACCTCTACTGCAGAATAGAACTCATGTTCAAAATTACTAGTACTTAAATTAATCCTAATCATAATAAACTTTCATTCGATAAATTTACCTAGTTATTAAAACAACAACATTTGAGATTTTCCAACAAAATTACAAGAAATAATTTTATTTCAACATAGCACAGGCTACTGAAATTTTATTATTGACTTTATATATATAAACACTTATGTTTAATATATTTGAAATCGGTTCAGCAATAATTCATTAGATCAAATACATTCAAAAAAATCTATCCGCCCATGCTTAAATTTAAATAAACAAATATCTTACTTTTTAATTTTAAAAACTAAATCATCCCAATTACATATAAATACTGGCCGAAGCCCTAGAGACATTAGGGTTTCCTTTTCTTTGGTCATTTGTTGACAACGCCGAAGAACAATCGCCAAAAGGTTTTTGGAAAGAACAAGCGCATATGGGAAAATGTTGCCATGGGGTTCCCAGTCGGAAGTTTTGGCCCATTCTTCAGTTGTGGTTTTTGTTACTCAAAGTGGATGGAACTCTGTCAATGAGAGCGCGGGGTGTCGATGCTTTGCCGGCCACTTTTCACGGATCAACGGCTTGAACTCGCGGATCGTTGAGGCAATATGTGGACTGGTTTGGGGATTGTGGTTTGGGAAATTCACCAAAGATGGAGTAGTGAATGCTCTGAAAGCTACATTGTCAAGTGAAGTAAGGGAAGAGGATAAGAGAACACATCGGTGTTCTCAAACAACTTGCTAAGAAGGCCGGAGAATCTGACGGTAGCTCTACCAAAAATTTCAAGGCCCTTGTTGAAATTATAACCGAACACCTGATAATTATATATCAGGTTTCAAATAGGCCTACTTCAAACCAATATCTGTTGTCTCGGACTTTTTGTTTTGGGAAAGTAATGTTGTCAAGAATTAGAATTGAATTAATTTATGGATTTGTAATTTATTAATGTTTGGGCATGATGCTTGGCCCTCAATGTTTTATCGTGCATGAGTAACAAGCAGCTGTTCTATTCCGCAGGATTGTACTCCCCCCTGATTAGTTTTTGAAGACAAGAAATCAAGGCCTTGAAACTTTAAAGTCTACTATGCAGAAAAATGAAATTTGAGCTCGCAGAGTAAAGAGCTTGGGGAAATTGATCAATCACACTGGCATCACTCACCCCTCATAGTTCATATCAACTCTGGTTGGCAATGAAAATGGACATATATACTCTGATTCATGCGCTGAGACAGCATGTCATTATTGCAGAAAGTGAAAAAAACTTCAATGGTATTGAAAATTTTGAATCATAAAACAACTGGTAATTAATAAAATTGCATTGCCAACATGTGGCAGAAAATAAGTTGTGACGTCAAATTCACAGCACAGAAGTCTTGCCACGAGATATCACATGCAGTCACACAGCTCGGTGTTTACGAATAATCAGATGAAAAAGTTATTTGAAAAACACAAAACAGAAACGAACAATTCCAAATGACACATCAACCTCATTCTCACACCTAAATAATGCTAGTAAGGCATAAAATACAACCTTCAGTGCCTCATTGTACAAAACTACATTGAGTCTAAAAGAATTGCTTGAATATTCTGAACTGAATGTTTCTTCCCTTCTGCAAACCACTTTCTGGGGATACCCATCTTGGTAAGTTCAATTCTATGAAACCTGCACCAAATACACTAAAACATAAAAAGATAACATTTTGTAGGATGCAAGTTACTAATGAACATGAGAAAACAGGAAAGATGAGAATTCATTAGAAATGTGAACACTGAAATGCGAGTAAAAAGAAAAAAAGAGGATGCAAATAAGTAGCTCCTCCACTGGTTTAAAAGTATCCTCCTATTAGTTTGCCTTTGTCATTTGACATAGGAGAAACGAGAAGGACAGACTAGAAGTGAGCAGTTCTATCTTCCCAACCGGTTATTGCTATTGTCATAATACGCTTGATCCTTTGGTCTAACTGGGTAATTGCAGTTCAAAAGCATTATGGGCAGTTACATTCCAGCTTAATTATTTACAAAAAAAAAAACCATTCAAGCACCAACTGCATCTTCTGATTGACCTTCCACCATATGTCAAGCCAGCTAAACAAATGATTTTTGGCATAAAAAATCTTAATATTTGAATTTAGTTTTGTTACTTGAAAGAAGTCTAATCCTAGTTTCAGACTTTTCCCTTCAGTTCAAAAAATCAAAGCTCAAATATCACAGTAGAGCATATGATGAAATTTAAACTTATTAAACACCAGAGTTTCAAGCATGATCTTATACAGTGAAAGTTGAACTACTCCATATTTTGATATAAATTGCCAATAGTTTTAGCTGCCAGAACATTAAATTATAAATACACCTAAAGATTAGCTGTTTGAATTTCACTCAACAAATTATTACATTTTCAATTTATTGTACATCTTTATTTCTTCAATATCAACTTCATTATGGGAAATTGACATATTGTCTACAATAGAAAACAAATCCCAAACAATGCTAGAGCTTCCTATGTCCACTTTTTACCATTTGAAAGGCAAACAGGATTACAAAATACAAGGAGTCATTGAACATAGAAAATATTGTGTCTACAGAAGATCTTACCAGGTGAAGCATCATCCAGATACCAATTTCACAACAATGCAGATGGAATTGAGTAGTATAAGAGGAACTCTCATGTACTGAGTTGCATAAATGAGACCTATGACCTGTCCCTTTAAGGACTTTGTTTGGCCTACAGAAAATTCTGAGAAGCTCCATCCCCTAGGTGCAAGGAACCGATCTTCATTTATTATTGCAAATGCATTCGCAAGAAGCAAAAAGCCTTCTAGCAGCGTCCACAAACCCATTTCCTGTATGATAAATGTCTTATTATTGCATTAAACACAACATTCAATCAACTTCAGTTTGAAGGGGTTCTTCCACAGCCTTTATGACAATATAAACATAACAACTAAGCAAGACATGACCAAATTGAAAAAGATATTTATGCACATGCATTTTTAAAATACAGAAACACATTGAAGTTAAGTTAAAATGTGTCTCTGCATACCAAACATTATATCAGATCCTAGTGGAGTTGCAACAACAAAATGGAAACAGAAGAAATAATCCTAGAGTACCATTAGGAGTATTATCGGAAAATGGGATGGGCTATAACAACATGAAGTAATATGAAACATAATCACATAAGATAACTCTCTTGATGCAGCTACCGAGTTGTTAGCCCTAGTCCTTGCTACCAAACCCAGCAATAGCAATTAATAACAATAATTTGTCCAGCAAAGTGCTGCTTGGTGAGTATATAAATCACATGATCCATTCTTTAATTTCCAAAATTTGCAAATTTAACATATCATGGATGCAAGACTTCATATGCCCAGACTACCAACTAAAAGGAAATACATGTATGCGTTATAGTTTAGTTCTACAGGTTAAGAATTAATTCATGCTATAAACACAAAACTCCATGCACATATTTCAGGAACAGTTTTGGACACAATACAATGATACAGTCTATCTATGATATCGAAGAAAAGATAGTTTATGCAGACGCCATATACTGAATAATAGATGTGCTATAAAACAGGTAGATGAGTCATGAGATCATGGCTGAGATTATTTAGAATTAAGATATATATATTCCTCAGAGTTAACGTGAGCCTCTAGGAAATAAACATGGTCTCCCAAGTTCAACAGCTAAACTAATAAACTTTAATAAGATAAAGAAAGCAGTTTCATCATCAACTTTAGAGCCTAAAATAAAAACAGATTGAAGCTTGCATCTGCAACTCAATTCCATGAAAATTGCGTACCAATTATCAATAAAGTAAATAAAATTACCGAATAATTTCTCAATACAGTGAAAAATCATATACAAAGTCTCAGTATTATTGTAGTATCATTAATCATGTCCAAGTCTAACCATTACAGACCCAAAAGATTAAAAATAAATAAATGAACAAGCTAAACCGTAATGCGCAGCTTATCAGTGAAATCTTACAAACTCTCCAATATCATAATTGTAAGAGAAACCCATCACGATTTAACTCTAACCCATGTTCATAAAACAATAAATAGAGTGAAACCATCTGAAATAGTCCACAATCTTCATTAATCTAGTCTCATTTGATACCAAAAATTGGCAGGCCAGATCGAAACTAAAAACTTCAGTAAAAATTTAAATAAAATCATAGGAAAAAGTGAATTGAAGCTGACCTTATTGTGTCAGATGTTTGATCTGCTGGCTCGTCTAAGCCTACAGAAGGGAGATTTCGTTTTATCTTTTTTTCCAGAATTCTCACGCACTTTTGGACTAGCGATTCGAAGCTATCAATTGTGATGCTATACGATGGGCCATGGGCCAGATATTGGGCTCGATTTCAGTTTGGCTACCAAGCTTCAGCGAACCGTATAGCTTTCAACACCCCATTCACATTCTCAGTACACACTTTTCATGTAATAGACCCATTTTTTTTCTAAATACACCATTTTGTGGGCAACACCCCATTTTTGTTTAAGGCATAGAATGGACGAATTCATTATTATCACCCTTACCGAAACAAAATTGATTGTCCTAACTAGGTCATAAAGTAAACAGCTTAATGATACAGAATAAAAGATATATAAATACATTGTAACAATATATTCAAGAAAATGGTGTAGTTTTTATTATTTCATATTTGATAGCAGTGATTTGTTTATGTTGAATCCTTTGGAAAATGAATCTAAAATTACTGAAATCATTAGGGCTCAAAGCAGTCTTAATTTCATTTTTTCTGCAATGTTGGTTGAGGTTATTGTTGCTCTTGTGATTATTTTTGGAAAATTATGGTGGGATAAAGTTTTTCTTGAAGCGATTTTACTTTAATGATTCATTATCAACGTAATTAAAATAATTTTATTTTGATAGTATCTTTGTTCTTGTCAGTAATTTTTTTTTTTAATTTTAATGTGAGAAAAATAATTTAATATTTAATATTATTAATTTAATATTTATATTTATCTTTAAATTAAGTAAGACGAATAGTTTCGAAACAAATGTTACAATTTTAGGTCAAAATTTCAAGTTAATGAACCTCACTCTGTTTTAATTTTCTTGTACTTTGCTAGGGTTTTATTAAGAGTAAAAGGCCTTGCTTTACTTTGTCATGCACAGCAAATCATGTATGGCGAGAAACTGAGAATATCACATCAAAGTCATTATTCACATAAATTTACGAGACCTTCTGTCAACTTCTCCGACTCCAACATCTTATGTTATGATCACGACAAATAAACATTAACCACAACTTACTAATTTTTTGTCCGAAATATTACGGACTGTAGTGTAATTCAAAATCTTGAAACATCCCCTCGGACTGAAGAGCATGTGTTGAGTCCCATGAGTTTGGAGATGATGATTTTGAATCAAACTCATTTGCCCACCAAATTAAACTGTCCTTAGAACCATTCCTAGCATTGAAACAATCAAACTGAGCGATTTGATCCTCCTGTGCTGTGAAACCAACTGCTTTGTTGTTAAGAATGTTTTCGAGCTCAGCCTGGAAAGCTGAGACCTCCTGGTTTGATGTAGTGGATTGCTCGATACCATTTGCTTTTGGCACAGGACTGATGGGAATCGATGTATCAGATGAAGAAATTCCATTTAATGTGTTATCAAATTCATGTGCCTTAGAGCTTCTGATCTTTTGATAATCTTGTGGAAATGTTGGAGGGGCAGTGGATTGTCCAAAGAAATTATTAACAATCTGTTCATGCCCTAGCTGAGAACCAGGCACAACATTTTGCATAATAGGGTTCTGGTTTTCGTTAAAAGATTGAAGGCTTTGGACCATTTTTTCCTGGAAAGAATGCAACTTGGGCCAAAGGGCAGGATTATTGTAGAAAGAGAAAGGGTTTTGGGGGCCTTGAAGCTGCAAATGTAGTTGCAGTCTTTCAATGGCGGAACTGCTTAATCCCTGCGAATATTGACCATCATCCGCACCATTAGCACAGTTTGAATCTTGCCCTGGTGATAAGCTGCCGTTGATGTTATACTGTTTACGCCCTCCAAGCAGTTTCTTCTTCAATCTGGTGTTCCAGTAATTCTTGATGTCATTATCAGTTCTTCCAGGCAGTTGAGCAGCAATTATGGACCATCTGAATATGGAAAGAAAATTTAACACCATTAGTCTCCGTTCGTTTGATAAAAGGAGAACCAAAGAACTGAAAGAGAAACTAGATCTTCGAGAGAAGATCTGAAACCTATTAAATTGATTTAATTAATAAGTTAACCGAGACAATGGCATCGTGGATAGACGAAAAAAGACAAGCAGTTCATGTTAAGAAAGGGAGGGTAAAACCTGCTGCCAATACTAATGTAAAGGCTGCAAATGATATTGTCTTCTTCCTCAGAGAATGCACCATGCTTGATGTTTGGTCTCAGGTAATTTAACCATCTCAACCTGCAACTCTTTCCACATCTCTTCAGCCCTGTAGGAATCAATAATAAAATTCTCAATTTAATCAGTAGCTGCACCTCCCCACACAGAAACAAGAAACATAACACATCACAACAATTACATAAACTTATGTGAAAAGAGACAAGAAAAATCTATTATCTGCACGAGAGTGAAGAGAATTATATACCAATTTTCTGAGGAAGAGCAATCCAGTTGCCTCCAGTTCCATATTTTTCGATATAATCCTTTAGTTTAGCATCTTCTTCAGGTGACCATGGTCCTTTCTTCACATTAGCCTTATCGCAGCAAGGAGCTCGACCCATCTCTATGTTTTCTTTTTTCTTCTCTATTTCTTTCTCTTCGAACAAAGCGCGAGAAAAGTTTGTCTGTCTTGGATTGTTGGAAAAAAATTGGAAAGGAACACCAAGATTTATAGTAGGAAGAGTGGGTGATGTGATGCTTATAAGGACAAAAAGTCATACACCTCAATGTTTTTCTCTTCCGGATACTTTTCAAAGTCTTTCTTTTTCTCTTTCCATCTCTCTCAACCTTTTTGGATTAGTTTGCCAATCCATTGTTAAATATTCGACCAACTGGACAAATTGCAGCACAAATTTCTTCTCTTTAGCGTTTTAAATTCCGCTGCTTTTTCGGGTTCATTAGTTTATTATTTGAATCCAATGTTGCAGGTAACATTTGATAAAAAGAAGCCTCCATTCCCCTAATTAATTTCTTACAAAACATGCATTCTTGAAATAATTCATGTTCTGTTGTTACACAGTAGAGAACTTTATGTCAGAGAAGCCATCAAAGGCGGCTGTCCCGTGTAAGCAACAGAATACAAGGACCATTTCAATTTGATCTGGGATGGTAATTCCTTGACCTAAGCTTGTTAATTTACTTTTAAACATGTTCTTTATGACGATGTTACCATAAAGTTTTTCGGAACGAAGATTGAAGCCAATAATTATGGTCAATAGACAATTAATAAACAATATATAAATACATAGACGTATTGCGTTTGGCTACTCAAATTCAAAGATAAGATCGAATATTTTATGCTTAATAAACATCGTTTCAGAGATTTGACAGCTTTAATTTTCTTTACACGGCAATGGATTATTTACTACCATTACTTGCTTTTCTACTTAATTCCAAAAGGAAGTGGAAGAAATGGTTGATATCTGTTTACAACTCAATTTGCCAGGCTTGTGAGGAGGTGTAAGGTGTAGCCAGCTCAGGACGAGAAGGGTTTCTGCAGATAGCTAGCCAACCTGAAAAACCAGGTAATTATTTTGTAAAAGAAGGAGCTTCCTTTAAACAAAATCTATCTATATATATAAGCTGCCGATTATTCATTAATTTTAACTATCTACAAGTGTCCTGATACAAGAAAATGAGGCAGAAGAAAGAGAATCAGAGAAAAAACTTCATTTTCTTCCGTAATTTTTGCTCTTTATTCATTGTTTTCTAACATGGACTATACATATCGACTAAATATAGTATTAGCTTTAGCTTTCAAGTGTCATTTCTGCGGAAACCAAGTCACAATTGAGCTGGTTTTTGGCAGCAAGAAGAACAATTCTACTTCACTCAACAAACTCCTAATACCCCAACTATTTAATCAGGTCAATTGCATGGATCCCTGTCATCACAATTTTTTTTTTACGTGGTTAAAAAAAAAACTAAGAAGAATAATGTTCAGGTTAATCAAGCAAAGATATCCCAGATCATAAAATGACCAACATCTCTCTGTCATCTTAATATATTATGACCAGAATTATTATCAAACCCTAATTGTGACAGGTGGGCTGGCTATAATAATAATAATAATAATACTAATAATCATTTAAACAAGAGAAAAGCGAAGGAGATGAAACCAAAGAGAGGGGGCATGCAGAATTCAGACCATTTTAAGAACAAGTACCACTTATTGACCTCGGTTTCCTAGTTTAATATTTTTTCTGAGATTAAAATAATGAAAGAAGAAGGAGGAGGAGGAGGTCCGGAACCGCACCTACGAAGAAATAACAAAAAGAAACCATCAAGATTTCAAAAAGCACTCACTCCCACAAATAATTATAGGTTAATTATAATAATAATAACAATTAACAAATGGACTCAGATTTTTAAGACGAAGAAAGCATTGCTTGTTTCTGCTTGTCTTTGTTCTAAACCCTAGAATCTATGAATTGACACTGCCATATTTCATCATCAATGAGACCAAACCTTAAGAATTCTTTTCAGTGAGAGCTGGTAAAGGAGTTGTCCTGATAAGATCAAGACAAGCTTGAATAACCATTGGTTTATTTGCAATATTAATTAATTCATTGATTGTTATAATAATAATGTGGAATTATTGGTGTGGTAAGTTGATAAATTTAATTAAGCGTTACTCTAAATGAAGATATGTTAATGATTAGACTCTCAGGATTTCCTACTCTTGATATTAATTCATTGATGGCTTTGAAATAAACAGTTAGCTTTTGACTTAGCATCTGTGGATTCTATCGAATTAAAAATTTCTCCTAATGTTAAGGGATGTTGATTAAAAATCTTGGGAGACTTCAAATACCATGACTAAAAATCATTACCATGGAATGCCAGCAATGGTAATTGATCAAATTATTTCAAAGAAATTCCTAATTTTCTTTTATGTTTCTAGAAATTTTACAATCATTTATATGATAATTGTAAGGTTGAATTAAGCCTTCATATGATTTATGATTCAGAGAATTCGCATAGTCTTTCTGCCAGCTAAAACTAAAGTTACCTAATCAGAGATCTAAATTTACTGACCTGACAAAAATGGAACTGTACTCATTTCTGTACCCATTTTCTCAAGTCATTTTCTATCAAATGGTCAAGATTGGCATGAAATTTTCATGGAAATGAAGCAGAAAAACCAGAGAAATATGCACCTTGCGTGACAGGAGGGAGTTGACAAAGATGCATTGAATAATATTATATCCTTGAATAAGACTGTATGACTAATCAGTAATAAATCTCTCGGCTAAATTTCAACACTAGGTAACACCTAGAGACAAATTAATTGACAAATATGTTACTAACTTCATGCAATTCATGTAAAATAATGAGCAAAGACGCCACAAACAGATTAACAGACGCAGTTGCTGAGCTCAGATGGGTCTCTAGTCTCTTACCCTATCGACAATTGTCAACCCTTTGTTATTTCTTTCTCACGTGATTTCCATTTTTAAATTTTATTTTCATAGCAAACCCATCACGGTGAGCATCCAAGAGATTGACTTCGATTGTATATTGCTCGAATATTTACATTATATACTTACACAACCATTTCCTCCTTCTGTATTCACTTCAACCAAAAACCAAAAATAGTTAAAGTATCTGCTTTTCAAACTAATAAAAGTACTTGTAACAATGTTAAAAAAACCACTTTCAAATCCTAGTAATCACGGGAATGGCAATACACTCGGTTAGAGTATTCAAAATTTAACCAAAAATTAAAATCTTAAATTTAAAATTTAATAACTCAACCTAAAATTCTTAAAATTTTACGTTTATCCTTACTTTCCAACATACATCTCTATATGTTTGGAGAGTTATCATTTCACATGAAAAAAAAATACTGTAAATGAATTAAAAACACCATCGACAACAATAATGAATTAAAAACAGAAATGAGAACTGTGTGGTTAATTAATTAATGGCCATGAGTTTCAAGAGGTCCAAAGAAGAGCAAATATCAGAGATGATGGTGTCATACAATTTGACCTTACGAATTTCACTTTATCTTAATAGAGTTGGTGATGCTTCCTACTTCACCTTCAAACATACTTTAATCAATCATCAGTTCTTAAATAGTAGATCATTAAAACAGTTTCAATGTCACGTTTATACATAAGAATTTGAGAAAAATTTTAAGGCAGTCTTGTTACATTAGCACAAATGATTTAATAAAATTATTTAATTAATAAAAAAAATTTATTCATTAATTATGAATAAAAAAATTAAAAATAAAATTTATTTTTAATTAATTCGGTAAAAAAAATTTATGATACTTATTTTTAATTTTTTTATTTGTAATTAATGAATAAATTTTTTTTATTAATTAAATAATTATATTATATTATTTACAATATAACAGAACTACCTTATTTAATATTTTCTCTCAAAACCTATAGGGTGAGAAATAAAGTCAACCGGGTAATTTGAAAATGAACTCTTGCCATAAATTCCATTTAATTATTACAGGTGTTCTTCGTTTTCTGAATAAATTTCGGACTTCAAATCTTCCAATCAATCTAGAGTTGGTAACTCTGGAACCCACCAGCATTACCGAACCAGCTGCCCACTCAGTACTTGATATTCTATACTTCTAACCTCCTACGAGACTCTGACCCAGATCAAATGAATTCTCAAGCCTCCGCTAGGATTTCCATTCTCTACTGACATTTCAATTTCTTCTTCGCAACCACTGGCCTGTTCTCTAGTATAATATTGTCAGCCAGTGGCGAGTCCTTTGAAATGGATTATAGGTGTATGGTAGGTGAACACAACACATGATATGAGAGGCAGGTAGGCTTAATTTCTTCGACGAGGCTCGTTCAAGCGACACTCTTTGAGGAACCGGTCTTTTCCTTCGTGGTTGAGTTCCCCATCATAGAAGCTGCGATGCCAGAGAGATTTGAATTGAACCGATTAACACCAAGCAAAATGAATGTATAAATTCATAAACTTCTAGTAAGGCACCAATATTAATACATAAAAATGCACCGGGGAAGAGATTATAAACAAAGTAATGAAGTGTACACCAATCAAATCAATTAAATAATAAAATTTTGCCAGTACTGGAAATTATATCACAGACGGGGAAGAGACTCACAGCACCATTTTTATTCCAGAATATATAATCATTGAGCTCCTCAACCAAATAAACATATACATTATACAATTTATAGGAGCGCCAAGAGTGTACGTGCATCGTATGAATGTGAAGAAGGCTCGGGGAGCAAAAGTTCAAGGAAATGAAGCACTTGAAAAGAAGTTAATAACCAATAGGCTTCCAAGTTTCATCCCAACGTCTGCATGTGTTCTCTCATGATAAAACTTAGAACACAGTGATTAATACCTAACCTAGGCACAAATACTTTGGGGAAAAAAAAACTTGGTCCCACTTCAAATAATAGTCGAATCGCCTACGTACTGCCATCGTGATCATATGAAGAATAACAAAATCCTGTAAGAGAAGATCATTTGGTTGCCATGAGAACAGTTGCAGTAGAAGTTAAGGCAAAAATTATAGAGATAATTTGCTGGAACTCACATTCTGATTATGTTTTCATGCTCTCCGCATTGTTTTATCTTCAGGGTGAAATTCCCTTTTGAGCCACATATAGGCGCTCTATAAAGACCAATACCCTTCCATGGCAGTACAATAAAAGATTCAGCATCGATGAGGCTTTATTAGCCTGCAATACTTCAAAACCATCATGTGATCCTAAACTGATATCTATAGTCTTTTTTTCTTTTTCTTTTTTTGTGGGGGGGATAATGTTCCATTTTCCCAATAGGACAGAGCAAGAAGTGAAATCAACTGCTTTTGTATTTAAGTTATTTCACATTGATTGCGGCAGCCATACTCCGTAGCCTCTGAGAGATTTCTGAAAATGATGGTCTCCCTGCTGGATCAGGGGCCCAACAACTTTCCATCAAAGACTTCCATTCAGGGTCACACCATGATGGAATTTGTGGGCGTAATGTGTTGTTCACAATTCCTCCTGCAAATCAAAAAGAGGACACAAATGAAAAGATCATTTTCACACATCAAATAGCTAACCTAGCCTACGTCATAAAATTCCATCAACAATGCCCATAAGTTCACTTAAATACCAATAGTAAAATGCACACACATATTGGTCCTTGGAGGAATTACAAAGACTGGGCTCGCTACCTCTTTCTAATTAGCATGCTCAAACAACGTTAAGAGTGTACACCAGTCCTTCCTATTGTCGTAAGAAATTAACAGAAGTAGAAGGAAAATAACAATATGGGAGGGGAAAATTCTCAAAGGACACCATTGAGGTCAAGAGTTACAGAACCTAAAAGCAAGATAAGGAACAATATTAAATAAAAATAATAGACTTTGGGGAAAAACGAATAAGGGTATGACGACAAACATTATGGCAAGTGGGCAAGACAGAAAAAGTTCTTTCCCCAGATTAACCAAACTTCACCATTTGATTTATTTCAGAATGATAGGCATGAAATATCAATTATAAATCTAGAAACAGGATATCGAGTCTTTCATGTGTCACACAGCCACATGAAGAACATGATAATGCCACAATAGAGGAGACTATCATACTAGATAATAATTGCAATAGATATCACATATAATGCAGAGAAACCTGAATTGAAAGCAACAAGAATATCCAGCCACACTAATATAAATTTTATTTATAATCAAGATAATATTCAAAAGAGAGAAACCGGATAAATGAGCATGTAAAAATATGGGCATATTTTACTGCAAATTGGGTAGAATATACTCTCTACTCCTATTTCTATGCTTACCAATAATAGAAGCACAATGCATATCTGAATAAGGTTCATCACCCGTCAGCAGTTCCCACATAACTATCCCAAAGGAGTAAACATCAATCTATAGAAAAGAAAACGATAAAGACTAAATGAAATAGTGAAAAGGAAACAAAATACCTAAAAGTAACAGACATGAAAACATTCAAGTTCAGAACAGCAGTATTTGCAACAAATCATGTTACCTTTTCTGTTACCATGTGACTTTTTCCACTCAGGAGCTCAGGTGCCATCCAAGGTAAAGTGCCACGAACACCTCCTGACACTAAAGTGTGTTGTTTCACCTTTGACAAGCCCAAATCGCCAATCTAAAAAGTTGATAAAAATTTGTCAGTTGCAAAATTCATGTCCAACAAGCCCAAATCACCAACCTAAACCATTGTTACAGTGTTTAAGAGCAATACGTGTAGCAAAAAAAGGTGGAAGAACAAGCATGATAAGAGTTGGAGACCAAAGAGACCTTCACGGGCTCAGATTATAGCAAGTTCCTTCTGGGGCTAATTAACGGTTACAGCAAGCTTAATGAAGTGTTAAGAACTTTCAAAACTTACAACCAAACAAGAATGTAGGCAGAGAATAATATAGGAGGCTGAAACAAAAAGTTTAAATGAATTTTAAGCATCATAAGCATGTGCATGTAAGACTCAAAATACCTTGCATACTGGCCGCTGCGGGTCTCTCATATTCACCAACAGATTTTCACATTTTAAATCAAAATGTACAATGTTCTTTCCATGCAAATACTCCATCCCAAATGCTGCATCCATAGCAATGATGAGTCTCTTACGACGGTCAATAGTTCTGTTCAGAACATTACAACATCAGATATTCCATGTTAATAGGACCATTCTTCTTCTTACTTCAAGTCTAGCTCTCTAACAAATCTTCATTCATGCCCAAGCAACTAAAAAATATTATTTTTAGCAGAACACAGCCGATATATCAAAACTTCACAAAATTACCATCGACATGAATACCTGTCCTTTTTCTGCAAAAACTGTTTCAAAGATCCATTAACCATGAATTCTGTCAAGGTTGCTAAAGATCCGTCTGGACCATCACGCACTATACCATAGAAAGACACAACATTTGGATGATGCAAGGAACTCAACAACAAAGCCTCTCTCCAGAAATCTGCAATCTGCAACAGCAATGCAGATAAAATTACATCTGCACAAATAACTTCAATAATAAATAGAAGGGGAGCAGCATATATGACAACATGTGACATAAGATATGTGGTAACCATAACTTTATGAAGTAATCATAACTTCAGCAAATCCTATATAGAAATGGCTTCATAAAGAGCAATGCCAAGGATTAAATCAAGTTCACAACACTTGAATACTGTTCCCAATTTATGTATCCTAACAAAACAAGTATGGAATAAGATCCTATGCAGAAAAAGACCCGAAAGCAATTTGCAAAAAAGCTACAATCTCAACTTTTGATCAAAATGGCTACAGTGGTAACAACAATGATAGAAAAGGATTCGGCAACAATGACCATCATTGAGAAGCTATTATCTCAACTCTTGTGTCATTCTAAACAACTTTTACCAGCTGGATTAAATAAGCAGTCGCATCACTGGCAACAGCAGTTGATAGAAAGGGACATGAAAGAAGGATATAAATACTACCAAACGTTCTCTTTCAGAAGGTCTCCCAGCAAAGCAGCTGGCTTTGATTCTCTTTATCGCTACATCAGAACCCTTCCACTTCCCATGGTAAACTGCTCCATATGTTCCAGAACCCAATTCCCGGATCTCCTCAAGATCATCATTTTTAATTGTCTACAAAAAGAATAATCCAAGCATCAGTACCAAAATGCATATAAGACCTTAAGGTACGTGGTAATTGTTCAGATGAAGGCATTCATAAAACAAGCTGTTTTATTACACTAAATAATGAGAATGCGAGAGAGAGTTGAAACCTGTAATCCCCTCGCAATGGCTTCAGCTTCAGCCTTTGTTGGCTCAATTTTGGAACTGTTTACATTGTCATTATCAGAATCTGCCTCCAACTCCCCATGGATATTCTACAGGACAAACAGGAGATTAAAAAGAAGACAATAAAGTATTATACTTCTGGCAATGAAATTTTACTTCGTGCTCACCACTAATTCAGATGCATTTTCAGGTGCTTCTTTTGGCTTTGCATCAGGCCTTATAGAATTGGTATTTTCATCAACTTTAACTTTCACCTCCGCTGCCTCTTCTAGTGCAGCTCTTTTGACAGAAGCCATCAACTCAGGTAAGAAACTTAAATGGTTAACTGAAAGCTTCGAATTTTCTGCAGGAGCAGAACCATTTCCACTTGGCTTCACAATATCAACACTCACTTCTGCAGTCCACAAGCCATTTGAACCAATAGACTTTTTAGCAGTCATATTCTGCTCTGGCAAAGGAATGCACTGAACACCACTGTTTGCCAACTTTTCTACATGATTTACTTCTTTTTCTTGTCCAAGGTTATGGTTCTCATCCATCCGAACTGTTTCACTGGCATTATTATTTCTTGATTCTGGACAAACAGTAGTAGAGGACACCAAATTATCATGATTCAATACTGAAGAAGAATCTGATGGTTGCAGGGGGTCTGGGCATTGGTTTTCCTGATTATGGCTTTGTGGCTTCAATCTTTGGGCCTGGCCATAACAATATTCTGGTGGGGAGGCCGTCCCCTCAAAACCTGGTACACTTTGTGAAGAATCAATCCAAGAACTTTGATTGTTCACCCCAACACGCATCCTTGGATTACCCTCCACTGCACCTCTAAGAAATGCAGGACTAATGGAATCATTTATAAGCGGACCAGATGCTTCATAAGAGGGGGTGCCATGTATAGGGTTCTGAACATTTCTCCACGAAGTTTGTGGAGGTACATATCCATGAGACACTGGGTATATATTATCAACTCCATAAGGATAATTCCCATACCGCACAAAACGCTCTTCAGTTGAAGCAATGTGTAGATGGGATACGGCAGCCAAAGCTGGATCATGAAATAGTTCTTTTCCCACTTCAGGTCCAGCTCGATGGTGAATGAGATTTGGTGACAAGTGATGTCCATCCACCAAATTACCATGCCCAGGAGGAAAATTCATGCTAGCACCATCCACCATGTAATGATCATTCAATCTTCCAGCTCCAGAGATATGAGTTCTTGCTTCCTCAATCCTTGGATTCAACTGAGGCTGCAGAACCCATCCTCTTTCATGACTTTGGCATTCATTATACATCGGCCGGTTCTCACTCTGATAGGGCAACTTTGCTTCAGCATTCAACATTACATTCGCTCTGTTTGGCCGGCATTCAGCACATGAAATAGGTACCTGGGGAATTCCATTCCCCACGTTCGGCTGCTCCAAGTGCAACTGATTTATATGGAAAGTAAGCCGGCAGTGCTCACATATGCCATTCACATCAAAACTATTAGGTCCAGGATGTATATAACCAGGAAAACCAACCTTGTCTCCGGCCACAGTTCCAGATGGCATCCATGCTAAATTCTCAGAAAATTGTTGCTGGTGTTCGTATGGGAGATGATGATTTACATACTGCCGAGCGTATTCTTCAGGAATTCTCTCCTCTCC
>CP135561.1:8576403-8625519 GCA_032401905.1 Swietenia macrophylla | reverse complement strand
ATTTATTAACTCAAAAATTACGAATAATTTAAGGTTAAAAATTAAATTTTTAACCTCAAATACAAGGAGTTTGGAACTCTAAATGAACTTTAAAATTAGATTATTTTTGTTAAAAATTTAATATTGTTGCTAAAATTTACATATTATTATTGTTTATTTTTAAATATATTAATTATTCAGAGGAGAAAATAGGGAAAAGCAAAATTAATATATTTTTGAAAAATAATTTGACAATAAATTTTTTAGCAAAGCCCACGCGCAGAGCTATCAATGGTCATCACGACGTGTTACTTTCCTCGTGAAAAATCACGTGAGCGGGAGAATTACCGCCAATAATGGACTGCCAGATGGCAGAAGATCCATCAGTTATGACCTGATAAGTTGTGCGGCGTCGGACGTCTCCCTTTCCAATCCTTTTGTCTTTTACGTACATAATTTTGTTTGTCTTGTTCCTTCTTAATTCGCCAATTTGTTTGCCTTGTAATGAATGGTTCGCATTTCAATGGCAGCCAAACACGGTATAGTGGGCCATCCATTTTGATATCTTGGCGGCCATGTAAAATCCTGTCGAGGAATATTGCAACCACGACACGCCGCCATTACACTTCCACCTAAGGTAAGGTGCTGTTTGGTATAAATATTTTAAACATGTTAAAGAACAATTCCTACCACCCTGTTAAATGATATATTTCTTAAAAATACGCTAGAATCAAACTCTACTATTGAGTTAAAAATTAGAACTGAAAAATTAAATTGCCAAAACGTAGTCGTATTTTATTATGACAGCGCACACCCGTATCTCGACGAGGTTGAACAAGTGTTGAATTTACAGCGCTTTGGTTTTGATAACACATGTAAGTTGGCTTTTTAACGCTGATACCGCTTGTCTCACCGGAGTTGCAAGTTTCGGTTCAGAGTTCCAGCGTGCGTTTGACGAAGCGGCGGCGCTTAGCTGTGAGAGATTCACGTTTGTAAATGGATATTTGTGGAGGATTGAGAAATTCTTTAATGTGGGATCAGAGAGAGTAATGAGAAAATCAGTTGCAGCTGTTCATTCATGAATTCGCTAACGATGTCATACGGTCAAGAATGGAACAAAAAACTGAGAGAACGGAAGATGATTTACTGTCACGGTTTATCGGAAGTGGTCGCGAGAACTCACCCGAATTTCTCCGAGATATCGTCGGAAGCTTCATCCTTGCAGGACGAGACACGACATCTTCTGATTTTTAGTTGGTTTTTCTGGCTACTATATTAAATCCCAGAGTTGAATAAAACATACTAAAGGGGCTTGAACTAATTCGGACAAGAAACGGAAAAAGAATCGGCGATATTTATCCACCGGTAACCATTTATAAGAAAGCGTGTAGCAACCACGATGTGTTGCCGGACAGTACATGTGCAATGGGTCGCATGGAGAGCATATGGGGAGAAAATTGCCACCGATATTCGCCGGAGAGGTGGCTTGAAAATGGAATTTTTAGCAAAAGAACGAGTTTCCGTTCCGGTTTTTAACGTCGGACCATGAATCTGTCTCGGAAAAGATATGGCGTACATTCAAATGAAGTCGATCGTAGCTTCTGTGATTGAAAGATTCGTCGTAGAGGGGCAGAATAAAAAGAAGTGTCCGGAAGACGGGCTGTCCTTAACTCTGAGGATGATAAAGGGCTTGCAGGTGAAGGTGAGGGAAAGGTACGAGCAAGAGGACGTCACGACTCGAGCATTTATAACACCAAGAGAATATACACTTCTGTATTGTATTCAACCTTATCTGCTCCATACCAACAAGACTTCAACCGAGAATCTTCCATGATAATCTATGAGTGAACGGAAAAAATTTATATAAAACGAGAAGCAACTTTACAATGTTAGTGAGCAAGATTATCTTTGCCAAAGCTTGTGCCATTAAGGATCGTTGAGATACCTGCTGCTCGTAAAGCTCGCGGAAAATACGGTTTTTGGCATCATGATAGTTCTTGACCTTTGGGTCTTTCGATGGGTGAATGACCCGCACGAATTCAAGTATATGCAAATTCTGAATGTAAATGAATGCCATGTCAACTTCCTTTCTCAGAGAGAATAAAAAGCCGAGTAACAATTATCAGAGAACAGACGTGGATGTCCTTTGAGCTCAGACAAATTTTGCTTTCTAATCCGTTCTAGTGTATAGATATATTCATTGGTATGTTTATTTATGTAATGGAAAAAGCATTATCATGCATACCTGACCAGCTACATTCAGTGCCTTCATGGCCTCAATAAGGCTAGAATACCTCTTTGCAGCAACAGCACCAAGAATTGCAGCACCCAAGAGTACAGATTCATTTTCACGTGGAAGTAAAATAGGGCAACCTACCCCAATTACGAGCAGGAAAGCCAACAAGTTTGTAAATTTGAGTCCAAAAATTAAAAAAAAAAAAAGGTTTCAATCCAAAATCCGCGTAATGTAGAAGGCCTTTTCAGTTGACATAAGAAGAATTTGTCTTCATGCAAACTTAGCTAAGTGGTTCCTGTTATAATTTAGACCTTCCCCTTCTTTGTTTGCATGCAACCTTTCACTAATATTTTCCGAATCCAATTTCTTAAAGGAGTAGTTGGATCCAACATTCAAATCCAGCAGCCCATGCATCATAACATTCAATTATTTTAGTCCATCAGAAATGCCATAAATATCATGAACGTGTATCTGTCAACATCACATGTTTCTTTTTCTAATAAAAAATAATCACAGTTTTATAAAACTATATCAAATGCCATTGGATATAAGGATTAAAATCCCACCCATTTGAAATTTACCATGGAACTATTAGTAATACTGGTTCAACAAACTAAGGATCACATACAAAGCATAGAGAAGGTTGGTGAACGATCATACTCTAATAACAGGAGCAATTGTAAGCTATAATTTATCTATTCATCTATCTGCACGTGTATGAGTGTGTTTGTAGATATGTATGAGTTTGTTTGCAGATACCAAAAAATAACACATGACCACACACAAACAGAAGGTGACTGGGGAAGACAAGAAGAGATACCAATTATATCTGCATGTTGTTGAAGGAACAAGAGGTTCTTGGCAAGGTCACCACATGAAAGTAATGTGTCAATCGACAAACAAGGAAGAGACACAGAATCGATTAGAGTTTAAGAAACTAATCAGTCAATGACAACATAATTCTCACCTTAAGTCATAGCAGCTCTACATCCAAAAATACATGCACAAAAATGTAGTTCATTTTATATAGAATATAGAACCATTTTAGATTGTGACATCACAAGGCAACAATATGTGCTCTTACTTTATGACCATGGGCATTGCAGTGCTCCACAATGTGGCGTAGGCAATGCCCTGTATGGTGGCAAGGTATAACAGAGCCAACTGTTTCTCACTTGTATCGAGTGTCAAACCACATACTATTCCACTTGCTTTTGGGTCTGCAATGGGAGACCTGTGCCATCACAAACTTAGCAGTTTATACTTGTAACACATATTTAGGAACTACCACCTCAGAACCATACATCAAGCTCTTAACCATTTACTTGTTGCCATGAAAGTTCCGAAGGATATGTATATCTTCAATCCATAAATTCTAAATTCTGACCTAATATTTAAGTCATAAACTATCGATCATTTACAGTCTTCAATATTAATTAGAAAGAATAAAAAATCAAATATAATTTAATAACTTAAATTTAAAAATAAATTTGATATAATCAAACAATTAAACTTTTTTTTTTAAAATTGAGTAAAATTACAATAAAATAATACTTGTTGATACTAGATTTTTGTTTGTGGTTAACTCGTGAATTTCTTCCTATATTTTTCAAATTTTTACCGTAAAACATTCATAAATCAATCAAGATGATTTTCACGACAAAAACTCTCCGATTCTTAAGTTAGAATAAGAAATAAATATTTAAAATATAAAGTGATAGAATAATGGCTCTTTAGGATAATTTTTCATACCTTTTTTTTATTAGAAGCATTCTCTTCTTTTAATGGACTCTTCTTTAATTATTCATCACTACTCAACATTTGTTTTAACGGCTCTCTACTATTTAGTAGTTTCAATAGTGGCTAGTTTTTTTTGGCAGTGAAAGGTTTTTTGTAGCGAGTAGTTTTTTTACAGTGAGTAAATTTCCTTGCAGAGAGACAGTTAAATTTCAAAGATTATAACCGTTGCTGTCCTTGGGATCTCGGTTGAATTGAATTAGGAACAAATATTGAATCCCTAAGCTTTTCGGGATTGTCGGAATTTCAGAAAGTTTTCGAGACCGCACGAAATAATACTAAAAGTGGCCTTCGCCTTGGGTTAGCAATATCAACTAACCCTACGAAATTATCTGACAGAGCCGTACCCAGGCCCAGCATAATCCTCTTCTGGCCCATTTAAAATCTAGGTCCAGCAGAGGGTAGGTTTGATTTGATTCACGTTTATTTGTCCACCTAGCCGCCAAACTGGTCCCCTGCCAATCAACCGTTCCCCTTTCCCTCCTAAATAACTCCGCCAGTTGCAGCCATAACAAACCACCTACCCAAACAGGAAGCTCCGAATTTCAAAATTTTCCGCTCTACCTATTGTACTTGCACATCACTCTCACTCGGACCATGCTTCCCCTCCTCCTCCTCCGCGACAACCACCTACGCCTCCGTTACCACAGCCTTCTCCTCCGCCTCCTCCACTCTCAACGCTTCTCTACGTCTCGTCCGCAGCCACTTGAAATTCCGCTCTCTCATCCGACGTACCTAATTTGGTCGGCTAATACATCCCTCGGCAAAACCCTAGTCTCCACCGGTCTTTCTTCGTCCTTCCTCCTCTCTTCCTCCTCTAGTTCCTCGAATAAAAAATTCCTCTATTTCAAACCAACACAAACCGGCTTTCCTCACGATTCCGACTCTCGCTTTCTCTTCAACAAACTCTCCTCCCTCTCTCTCCGTCGCCAATTCCCTTCTTCTCTTTTCCTCTCCAATACCGTTCTTTCTTCTTCTATCCCCGCCGCGAAATCTTTTCTCTCTTCCAAAAATCTCCAACTTCAACACGAGAAATGTAATTCGGGAATGTACGATTTAAATTCTTGTGAAGAGAAAAGAATTTTGGGTGAGAATAACGTGGTTTCGGAACTGGTTTGTAAGACATTGTTTGCTTGGGAGGAGGCTGTGTCACCGCATTTGGCAGCGGAGAGGGAAAGTGGAGTGCTGGGGGATTCTGAGGTAGTTGAAATGTTGGGAAAATGTTTGAGAGATGGATTGGAGAGTCAGAAAGAAAAAGTGGGGATTTTGTGTGTTGTTGAGACTGCTGGTGGGGTTGCCAGTCCTGGTCCTTCTGGGTCTCTTCAGTGTGATTTGTATAGGCAAGTGATTGTTTCTTCTTGTTGTTATTGTTTTTGTTTTTTGGAGAAAATAGTAGTTTTTTCTTAGATCGAGTATATGCCTGAATTGACTTATATATATGTGTGTGTATATATATTGCATTTAGTGGCATCGGGTGAATTTATTTAATATGAGTTCGAACTTTTAAGTTGCATTCTGGTGTTGGTAACTTTGAGTAGAATGCATTGGTTACTGGCTAAAATGTGCAGGATTATGTAATAGTTAGTTCCATTGAGGAACTGTGATAAAATATTGGAAATAGTTTTACTGATAAATAAAGCAATTAAGAGTGAGTAGCCAAATATGTTGAAAAATTAATGGATTTTCAAGGTCCTGCTGTAAAAGTTAAGTTTAGTTGTGGCACTGTATCACTTAGGAGGCAGGAGATGATTACAGTGGTTAGAGCACCTATGTCACAATCAGTTGGAGTCATGAAAGTTCAGTCGCACTTGCTTTACAATTTTCCTCAATCCTTACCAGTAATTTGCACTTCATTGCTCTTTATTTTTTTTTATTTTTATAATGGAAGAAAAAGATGTACAATCTCAGATAGAAAATTTTGATGTGATCCTTGTTATGGAGTAGTTCATGAGCTGATATAATGTTAAAGGCATTTTCTGCTAGATCGTTGGTCTCACCTTATGTGCCATATTGGTAAATCAGTAACCTGAGCATATACGGGTGTTGCTTTAGTTGAGCATTAGTGCTTTGTATGACTGTAATTATATCAGTGTTCTTTCTTTGGATTCATTTCTTCCTATGTGTACAGGCCTTTTCGGTTGCCTTGCATTCTTGTTGGAGATGGGCGGCTAGGTGGTATTTCCGGAACTATTTCAGCCTATGAGAGTTTAAAGCTTCGGGGTTATGATGTCGTTGCCATTGTTTTTGAAGATCATGGCCTTGTTAATGAGGTGCCATTGATGTCGTATTTGCGAAACAGGTAATTTAGGTTATTTCCTCTTTCTTGGGATGTGGATCCTATTCTTTCTTGTTCATGGTAAGAGGTATAAATCGTTTTGAAACAAATATATGCATGTTGTGCCCTTGATATATAATGGGTTATGAGTTCTCTCTCTGTCTCTGTCTGTCTTCTAATAAGCTCTCGGCATAGGTTCTTCTCTTCTTCTTACATAAATTTTATTTTTCTTTTTTCATTTACATGTTATTGTCATTTCTTCTTTACAGAGTGCCTGTGCTTGTGCTGCCATCTCTTCCTCAAGATTCATCAAATGACCTGATGGAATGGTTTGATGAATCTCATGATGTCTTTAACTCTTTGAAGAACATAATGCTATCAGCTTATTCAGAAAGAATAGAGCGATTGCATGACATGCCAAAGAAAGCAGGAGAGCTCTTCTGGTGGCCATTTACTCAGCACAGACTTGTACCGGAAGAAACTGTTACGGTGATTGATTCACGCTGTGGAGAAAACTTTTCAGTCTACCAGGTTATTTCATAGCAGATGCTATGTCATTTCTTGTCTTTCAGATTCTTTTTCTTTCTGTATTTGTTTGTTTAATTTCCCTAGTTTGTGTTAATTCTTGGCTACTATTTTTTGTTTATGACATTTTCTAGTTTTTATTTGCTAAATTGTAGGATTTGACTTACACTGCTGCCCTTTTCTGAGCTTACAACGTTTTAGTTTTCACTGTTGCTGATAATTGGCTATTGTAAATTCTTAATTGGTTGTAATTTGTGATGTAAAACAGTTATTCATCTGACATTCCTGAGAACTGTGTTATTATCTCTGCTGTAGGTCCGTAATAACAACTTAATCAGTCAACAGTTTGATGCATGTGCTAGTTGGTGGACTCAAGGACCAGATGCCACCTTACAGGTCATTTTATGCATATTTTATATGCGCTTTCTGATAAATTTTGATAACTATATTTGATTTTTTTGCTGCTGATTGATGAATAGAATTAGAAAAAATCTGTTGATTATAATGCTATTTTTTCTTTAATTCTGCTGCTGCTAGAAATGCTGTCCCTTACTCTTGGTTAAACCAAGAAGTTTAGGTAGGGCCATTACCTATGTAATTCTTAGTTAATGCAAGAGTGATAGTTTGAACGATGCTCCAGAGAATCGTAATGTGAAGGACCAGTGGCAATAAGAGAGAAAGTGGGGATACTTTAACAATATTTTGTTTTCTGAAGGGCATGAGAGCAGGTTTATATATAATTGCTATATCATAAACAGAGGAGACAAAAAGGAAACCAAATTTGGAGGAAAGAAACTTAATCTACTGCTGGTAAGTAAAAGAAACCAAAACCAATTAAGATTCCAAAATAACCCAATATGAACTCTGGGAAGACAAATCCTAGGCTATTGTCATGTCATTCCTACAATCTCCATAATGATTGCAGTCACATATACTGAAGGGTAGGGAGCATTTGTACATCATAGTCCTCTGAGTACATTTGTTGAGAACTTATCTTCTAACTTACAATGGTAAGTTAACTTTAAATGCTACTCATTTAAAATAAAAAAAATTGCAATGAATTGTGTGTATAAGCAAGAAAATGACATGCATGGTGTTGGCACTAGCCATAATCCTCTTCTACTCTGTTTGTTGGTTTTATTGTTTGCTAACAAGATACACAACTTTGTATTATATGGACATGGACAATATATCATTTTGTTCTTTGATATATTGAGAAGAAAACAAGATATAAAAAAAACAAAGGGTGATAATTTAAAGTTTTAGGATGGGTGAACTTGGTCTGCTTGTTAAATTGTTCCTACACTTTATGCCCAGCAATCTGGCAACACCTTTTGTTCTCTTTAGGATGAATCCTTACAGCCAGCATAAAGTTAACTTGCTTTTTCAGTTATGGGATTCATATCTCTGAATATTTCTTAACATGGTTAAATGTTTAGGTGGTTTCAGATTGAGCTTGCCAGAGATATGGGTTATACTGTTGCCAGATTTGGGCACGTTATGTTCCCTGAGAATGTCTATGAGCCAGCTTTAGAATGTGCAGAGCTTTTACTTCAGGGGGTGGGGAAAGGTTAGTAATTCTTGATCCACCATCAAAGTTGAGAATTGTTTCTCTACTCTTAATTTCTCCTCCACAGTTTAAAGTTATTTTATTCCCAAGACTGTTCAGGATTAGCCAAACATCTCATCAATGATAAAAGTGTGATTGAAAGTTTTGATCTGTTTTTAAGCGCTTGCTCTTACTTCTGCTGTTTTCTTTTGGGCACATGTTTTCCCCCTGAAGATAGTTAATATGGATAAGGGTTTCATTGTCTACATTCTCCAAGTCATCTGTGCTGTCTTTTTGCTTTTACCATTAGTTTGGATAATCAAATCTAGTGCAGCTTTTAAAATTCTTTTGATCGTTACACCTTTTAAATTAATTTACTACATGCCCTGAGTTAACTCTAATATTTTGATTGTGTATAAATTATATTTTCTGCTTGTATTTTCACTATGTATAATAGGGACAAGGATTTCTTTTTGTGCAGGCTGGGCTTCTCGGGCATATTTTTCAGATAATGGATCTACGGCAATTGAAATTGCCCTCAAGATGGCATTTCGGAAATTTTCTTTTGATCATGAAATCCTTCTAGATTTTCCCAAGAATGACACAGCTGTAAAGTGTATTGAACTTAAGGTGGTGCTCTTTGATCCTTTTACTGTTTAGTTTTGACTTATGTACTTCTTACAATATGGTTCAGTAATATAAAGTGTCATCTCTACTAGAGCAATTTTATGTTGATGAAATCATTGTGTCTCTTCTTCCAGGTCCTAGCACTTAAAGGATCTTATCATGGTGATACTTTGGGTGCCATGGAAGCACAAGCACCATCACCTTATACCGGGTTTCTTCAGCAACCATGGTATAAATCTTCATTCTTGATCAATAAGTGCTTACATGGATTCTGTTTTCACCAGTCTTCAAATTATATTAACAGCTTAGAAATCATGCGGTCGTATATTGATGAGCAAGCATTGTCTTATAATACTGTCACTTCCCTAATGTTTTTAATGCTAAAATGTTTCAAACTTTTTGATGTTGTCTTTGAAACTTGGAGCACAGATTATTTGAAAGAGAATAAATTCATAGAATTAGCTTTTGAGAAGAAACCCCATTCCTGCTTTTAAAATTACATGTTATTGGAAGGTGGTCATTTTATCAAAAAGTGATTATTAGACATATTTTACCAAGCACATAGGTTGAACCTGAGTTTTTCAAATCACTTTTAGAGTTTGCTATGGCAATTCCAAATTAATTCATAATCATGATGGATGTCTTAAAGGAAATAATCATTTCTTTGTTTTATAACATTCTTTTGATCTCTTCTGGTAATACTTGATGAAACTATGTATGTTTCATAGAATGGAGAATTCTGGCTATTTTTACTCAGATGTTTTATGGTGTCTGTGTACTTTCCCTTGAGAAGTTAGGTTTCTGATCATTGTCCAGGAATAGGGGGCAAGAAGAAAGAACAAGCCATCAATGATTGAACCACTTTAATTATGGTTTGTGAACTTCACAGGTACTCTGGAAGAGGCCTTTTTCTGGACCCTCCCACAGTTTTCATGTGCAACAGCATATGGAATCTTTCATTACCTGAATGTTTACATTCTCAAAATGTAGAACTTAAAGATATAAGTAAGCGGACTTGTTCTTCCGCTGTATCTTCCTCTTTTGTTTTACCTGGTGTACTGTTATTATTCACTGCACTTAAAGGTTTGACCTTCTAACATGCATTGCATCTATTTGAAATTTTACAGCATTCAACTCTCGTGATGAAATTTTTGATAAGATCAGGGATAATTCAGGCCTTGCTACAATATATTCATCATACATATCACAGAAATTATTGCACAATTCTGGATTAAGAGGATCGGACCATATTGGAGCTTTGATAATGGAACCAGGCAAGTAAAACAGTATGTTACTGTTGCTCTAGTTTGTCATTTTCCACTGCTTCTGGGAAATTTCATTTTTTCTTATACTGACAGAAGTAAGGGCTTGTTACTTGTAACATATGTAGTATCTAAGGCTGATAGATGATGTATGTATTCAAACTTTCAGGCATGAATTAGTGACAGATAAGCATATCTTTGAGTCTGGCTCCAATTTTAACCCCATTCCAATTTAAGTGCTTACATTCTTTATCATGTGCTTGTAATTGCTTCAGTGTATTTTATAATGCTGTGGTTGGCATGTTCAACAGTTATACATGGTTCTGGAGGGATGCATATGGTTGATCCGCTATTTCAGCGGATACTTGTCAAAGAATGTCAAAATCGTAAAATTCCAGTTATCTTTGATGAAGTTTTTACTGGGTTCTGGCGATTAGGAGCAGAGGTTTGTTGATCTTGCCTGCATGTTATTCTCATTCATTTTGCTTCTTTTCTTCATACATAATCAGACTATAATCGGCTTGCTGGATGCTTTTGATTTTTTTTTTTCCATAGACTGCAGCAGATCTACTTGGTTGTGTACCAGATATAGCCTGCTTTGGGAAGCTATTGACTGGTGGGGTCATACCTTTGTCTGTGACACTGGCTACAAGCGCCATTTTTGATACATTTGTTGGAGACTCAAAGGTAATATATTTTGGTGGTTGACTTTATTTGAAAGATACAAACTAGGACATATTATTTATGTAACACGTGCAGATAAACTGCCCTTCTTCTTCTTCTTTCTTTCTTTTTTCAAATGGCAACAAAGGGTTCAAGTTCAGGGGGGGAATTGGACTTGGGAGAGTTTTTTTGAACACTATCTGAATATAAGGAAGTTTAAGTATATATCATTTATTTTTGTCAATTTGGAGGTTTAATAATTGATTATCAAATTCAGTGAACTCAAAGTTTACTGGTTCTGAATCCCATCTCAAGTAGAATTGCCATTCTGAAACCTCAAGGTCGATGGTCAATCAAGTCATTACATTTGAAAAAAAAAAAAAAAAGCTACATTGATATTACAAATATCAGAAAGTTTTTTGAATGTCTCAATTTTTTGATGAATTTCCATCTTCTCAGTTATCTTCACAATGTAAATTGTCAGCATTAATATTTTCTTCCAATTTTTTCTTACATTCGATTGGTTAGTGGTATAATAAGTGTGATGATAGGAGAGGCAGCCATAGCTTAATAGGGTTTAGGGTGTTGATTGTGTATTTCTTGAGGCTCATTTGTTTTTCTTTACTGGATGTAGATACTTATCTTTTTAGATTTTGCAGTTTTTGGTCTCTAGGACTTTTTGTCCCTCTACTTCGTAAACTGTACTTCACTTTTCTTTATTGTGATTGCCAAACACCAGTTTGTATTTATAATATTTATCCATCTTTTGTCCTGCATATATAACAATTTTTTTCTTCTGCTTTATTTTGATGGTTCAAGACTATAAGTAATGAAGTGCATCTGCTTGGTTGTGGTTGTAGCTTAAGGCTCTTCTGCATGGGCACTCATACTCAGCACATGCTTTGGGGTGTTCAGCAGCTGTTAAATCCATGAAATGGTTCAAAGATCCTCAGACAAACCTTAATATAATTCCTGAACGAAGATTACTTAGGGAAGTGAGTGAAATTATTTGTTTTCAATTCTTTCCTTTTCTATTACTAGTTCTTCTAGCTTCAAATGTTAACTACTACAATAAGTTAGTTTCACATTTTAGATTACATATTATAGCCTTTATATAGTTGTTAAATAATCTAGTTCTAGCTTAATTGGAAAATCAAAAAATTTTCGTTAAACAATTTATTAACTCAGGTGTGGACTTTATAGTAAGTGAAAGAACAAAGGATGTAGAAGCCTAAAATTTTGACATGATTGTGTAGTGGCAATGTGATAAAGGAGAAATGAAGCATTTTACCATATTATACGAAATTTAGGAAATTAAAAAAAAAAGGTACATGAGAATTTGCTAAAGTTTTGATGGAATTCCTGATTCTAGGGTCATAAAAAATGGTAAACTCCAATCATTTACTATTAAGCTTATAAAGCAATGCTCAAAAATAGGTATCAATTGTTGCATGCAAACTACAGACGGTGTGAAATGTAGTCCAAACTGCCACTTTATTTTTTTAAAATTTTTTGGTGAGATGCAGTATGCAGTTACTGTGATGTTAAGAAACTCATGTAGTATTGCATTTGAATGCTTGCAGTTATGGGATCCAGAATTGGTACAAAAGATCTCATCACATCCTACTATCCGAAGAGTGGTTGCATTGGGGACAGTCTTTGCCTTAGAGCTACGAGCAGAAGGCTGCAATGCTGGGTATTGTCTCATTGGCACATTTTTATATAATTTTCCAATTATTGGCACAATATCACTCACTTCATTAACCTTTCCTGGTGCTAAATCAGAAGAACACTGTAAATATTTGGCCATTAAATATAACTATGTCGTGCACCCTTTAGATGTTACAAGCACATGTTCTAGACCATATTGATTGACTTTTGCTGACATCATCCAATAGGTTGATATAAACCAATAAACCATTATGTGTTGGAAGTAATCCCCATAACTTAGAAATCCGTGTTCATTCCTGAAGAAGGGCTGTCAGTGTTTGAGGGTTGCATGCTCACTGTTCTGTTATTACTAAGTCCCTGGTGTCAATTCCTAATTATCGGTAAAAGCAATGTGATATCTACTTCCAATACTGTTTTCCAATCTGAAGGGTTGATAATTTTTTTTTCCTCTCAGTTGAAATATCATCTTATTTGAAGTGACCATATGATCTATGAAGCAGTACCTGCCATGGTGTTTTATCATGTTCCAAAATGTCATTTTATTTTCAGGTATGGATCCGTATATGCAACTCCTCTTCTTCAGAAGCTCCGCGAAGATGGTATTTACATGCGGCCTCTGGGTAATGTTATCTATCTCATGTGTGGACCCTGTACATCTCCTGAGGTCTGCGGACAACTACTCATCAAGCTATACAGAAGACTTGAAGAATTCAACGAAGTTGAAGGTAAATTAGAATCTTGCTCGTTATGAAACGCAAGTAATTCTTCACTGTAATATGTATTTTTTCTAGGACAGTAATTATCATATTTAACTATACCTTGCCATCTTTCAATCCTTGTGTACCTTAAGGATTGGTGTTGGATTATTTAGACATCAATTTGATCCGTAGGTTTTCTGTTAGTACCAAGTTTTTAAGTTTTGCCTGATTCGTGATCTCTTTCAAATATTGCACAACGAAGCCAAAATCCCTCCCCTCTGCCAACCTAAGTGTGACGGAGATTCAAACCTTAAACCTCTTGTACCACTCAGAAAAATTTTACCATATGAACCAATCAGCAAGCAATCTTTGCACTCCCAGGTATTCCAAATCTCTTGTTTCAAGAATAATCATACGTCTAAATGTTTCAAGTTAATTAGTTGTTTTAATTTTTTTTTATATTTAAACTATTTTTTTATATAATTTTTTATTAAATATTTTAATTTTTATTATTTTATATTTTAAATTATTGAAAATTTTGTGTTATATGTATTAAATTTTGTATTATTGTTTTAATTTTTTTTTTTGTTGGAGGATGAATGGTACACCTACTGTATCATACCAGTTCCCCTACAAAGATGGCGATCAATTTCTTTGTTCGGCCACTGATTCTTGCAGTATATATATGGTCAAGTCAACAATTTATTGATTTTTCCCAGGACTACAACGAACCATTTTTACCCCCAGATTCATGAACCAGCTACCATTTTACATGATTGCTTCTTATTACTTAGAAAGAAATGAAGCCAAGAAAGGCTAAACAGTTTGACCAGAGAATAAAAGCTACTTTTTGAGGCTTCATGCCGAACGAATTTTCGGTGACTTTTTAAGATGTTTCAAAATTTTTTTATATTATAATTGTAAAAGAGAAAAAAAAAATACATATTAATAATAAATAAAAAAATTAATAAAAAAAATAAATAGATGAAAATTAAATAAATTAAGTGGAAGAATTTTTCTTCAATTTATCTTCAATTTGTGTCTCTCTTATTATTTTAACTGAATGATTTTATTAGTCTGATATTGTTAAGAGTGTATATGGAAAGCTCTCTCCATGAGATGGTACAGAAATATGTGTCGAATTTATTTTTTTTTAAATTATAATTTAATTAATAAATGCATTACAATACTTTTAAAAAAAAATAACTTTTTTTTTTAAAAAAAAAAAAACACAACTTTGAAAATGGGTGATCTACCTTTTGAGATGATGCATGCACATAGACCAAGCACAGGCGTTAATGAGTTTCGTAATTGACTTATTATTGTTAAACGTGTGGTTGGCATTAAATGTTAAATCCTTCTAACCAAATCCAAGTGTATGATTTAATAGTCAAATCAGATCAAGACACGTCTGAAGTAGACAATATTGGATTTTATTGTTTGCTTGAAACATTAAATCAGCTTAACCTCAATGTCTGAATTAATTACTACATTTTGTTGACCAAATTGCTCTTAATTTTAAAATATATAATTATTTACAATATTTATTCAAACTTTTATACTGACTACAATTTTTTAACCAACCTTTATTTTGGCGGTTAAAACAAAGCTTACACAAAAAAAAAATATAAAATATTACCGTTAAATTAATGGAAAATTTGGGTAAAATTTAAAATAATTAATAAAAAATTAAAAAAATATTAAATACAAGATAATTAATGTGTGCTAAAATATTAAAAATAACAAAATATCAGGATTCCTAGTGGAAGGACGGCGGACAGCACAAATAAGCAAGTGACGTGTGTCCACTACAAACGAATGACGTAATCGCACGAGTGCCAATGAAACGTACGGTCAGGATTGCTCTCGCTCCTCGATCCTAAGATATAGAAACAAACGGGATCATCACCTACCTGGATCCATCAAGAAAATATCTGCTGCTGCACTGCTTACGCTACTCATTAGTCAACATCACAAATACTATTCAATAATTGACCATATCCTATTTTATTAAAAAAAATCACGACAACATTTTTTTTTTTATAAAAAAAAAAAAAGAAAATTGATAGAAATACAATTTAGAGATCTCTGTCATCCTGTTGCAGTGAATAATCGGAGAGCCATAAGCAATCATTGAAGGGGTTCAATTGTGGGCCGTGAAACACCTGATATTACCTTATTCTTCAGCCAATAGTCGCCAGCGTAGACCCAACCAAAAAGTGTGAGATGAGCCAGTAATCATCAGTTCACACACAGTCCGTTGCTTACTGTTTCCGATTTTCTCTCTCGGAATATAAAAACAAAAGAAAATTCCTGTCAGGTTTTCTTTTCTTTTCTTCAGTTTCTCTCTCTCTCCCTCTCAGTTTGGCCACCGAGAAAATTTCAAACAAACTCTTGTATTACAAGTTTCTAATTTTGTTATTCTTTCCATCACGTTCCGACAGTTTCTTGATTGCCAAACGAGGGATTAAGGTTATGAACCGTGTGGAATAGATTATCTTTTGTTTGAATTTTGGAAATTGTGTTGAATTTCGAGTCGAATTTGTGAGTGTTTGTTTGTGTGCGTGAAATTAGGGTTTTTTTTGGGGTTTCTGCAGATCTGTGAATGCAGAGGCAGACGAGGTATATGGAGAGAACCAGTAGTATGAGTAGAGGCAAGAGGAGTTTAGAGAATAATGAAGAGGAGCAGCCTGAGCGAAAACGCCCCGCTCTCGCTAGGTATTCCTTATATTTTATGTTTTTTGGTTTTTTTTCCAAACTCGTGTGCTGTCGATTTTGTGTGTTAAATTGGATAATATGTTATTACTGTGAAAATAATTTTGTCGAACAGCTTTATGAGTCTGGCTGAGCCTAGCTGTAATTGTATAGTTAGTTGAGAAAAAAATGTTAATAATCAGTTGTCGTTGAATGTTGTTTACTGTAGCTTGAGTTGTACCTAAACACAATTGGTTTTCCTTTTGGTAGGATAACAATGGGATCTGCCATTGACAATTGCATAAGTCAGTGAAGAGAATAATTATGTTATCCTGGCAACTGTAATTTCCTTTTGGGTGCTTTTAACTTATTCAGTCTGTCTCAGTAACTTCGATGTGCACTCGTTGTTGTGAGTTGGCTTATGGGTTTTAGCTTTTTCTGTTCTGTCTTTCTAATTTGGAAATAGCCATTACTAATTTTTGGATACTTAAAACAAAGGATTATTTGGATATATGAAAGAGGAGTCAACAGAGAAAGGAAGAACTAGTTTTAGAAAAGCTTCGGGGGACTACCTAATCACAATAGAAACTGGTGTTTAGAGTTCAAATGTAAAGGTCAAAGCCAACTAGAGAATTTTGAAGTTTTATATTTTCAGGGCTAGATGATAGGTATTTCAAGAGTATTCAAGGGTCCACTAAAAGATTTAGGTCTATTGTACTCTTTCTAGTCTACGGCAACATATTTGCTTTTGATATATTGTTACTGAAAGCTACTCTACTTGCTTGTGAGTTTATTTGATAAAAATTTTGTATGTGATGCAGTGTAATTGTAGAAGCCCTAAAGGTGGATAGTTTGCAGAAGCTCTGCTCATCATTGGAACCCATTCTTCGTAGAGTTGTAAGACACTTTTCCTCTGTGAACAATGACCTATTCTTAAGGATGTGGGTGACTATTCTTTCAATCTTATAATGATTAGTTAACACTTTTCAGATTGATCGGTGTGATTATGATTCATTCTTGGAATATTTTCTTTTTGTGGGTGGGTGTAAGCTGTCATCTATATTTCATTTTTTTCCTAACTGGAGCCTGAATTAAAGCCTAATTTCAGTAACTTTTCTCTGACAATTCTTTTAATAAAAATCTAATAAAAGTGTAACTCATAACATAAATATATTTTGCATTTAAACTATATTTATTTACACACACTTATAATTGAGCTCATAAGTAGAATTCAGTTCGGCTTCAATAGAACTGAGTTCAATCTTGAAGACTAACTGAGCCTAGTTTCAAGATCAAATTCTGTTTGATGGTTAAATGAATTGAGCTGAATCTAGCTCATGTGAAGCCAAATTTGGATAGTTCAATCTGAATTCCTAATCTTTTATTTAGTTCTTAAACTTTATGTGTAACAATTTTCAAGTGAGATTTTATTTTTGTTTTCTGTTCTTCTTGGTGAGTAAACATCAGGGATTGCATTAAATTATGATAGACACGTTTGTTGGCATATGTGAAGAAGCAGTGCTGCTGTTTTGAATTATTTTTTTATGTGCTACATGATACACTGTCTCTTGTTTTGCTTGACAGTCTTTCTCTTTTAAATTTGCTTTGTCAATCTTTCCGGTTTTTATATGTTTAACAGGTAAGTGAGGAGGTAGAGCGTGCTCTTTCAAAGTTAGGCCCTGCTAGGCTCAGTAATGGACGGTAAGATATTTGTTGTGATCACATGTGACTGTACCTGGCCTCATTGTATGATTAGGCCATGTTCGTTTCACTTTAATTTCTATTTAGATGCTGTGGTTGGTAATAATGAACCTAAGCATGGGAATGTGATGACTCAGGATCTGTCTAGTAAATCTTTTCTAGATACTTGTGATGTGCATGATCCTTCAATTGATGCAATATTTTCAAATGGTTGTACATTCTTTTCTATTTTAATTATAGGTAGTCTTGCCTGTAAGATATGTGTAACTGACAAAGAGTAATCCTTTGGTTTTAGAATCATTGGGATGTTATGTAAATTCTTACATGGCCTGGCCTGGTGTATGAGGTCACTGGTTGTATCATGCTGTTTGCAATCTTGACACTGCATAAGCTAGCTTTGAGACTGGCATAATGTTGCCCAGAACATATGGAACAATGAATGTTTCCTTCTGAACTCTTCGGTTATGTTGAGTGAGTGGGAATTTATTCATTGCAATTTCAATTTGGCTTCTCTGTCCCCTCATCGACTGTTGAATTATGGGATTCAACTGGATGTTGAAGCTCTTATATATTTTTAAATTGAAGGTTTTGGCATTTGTTACATTCACTATTGTAAGATTCCTGGAACCTGCATTACAAAACCACATTTTTTAATTTTGCTGGTAAGGCTTCTCAATTATTCTATGATATAATCATATTTTTATCTATTTGGACATATTGCATATATGATAATTCTTTTGTTTAAATAGTGGCTTCCTTTATATAAGTTTTAATGTATCTATTCTTACAATTCAGTGACCCTGGTTTTCTTTTTTCTTTTGCTCAAATATATATTGCATCTGTACACCTGTATTTTTGCCATATTTTTCTCACACAATGTCTCTACCTTTCTATTGTGGAGTGCGCTTCTAATAATTTATTTTCAGGGTGTCCCCAAAACGAATTGAGGGTCCAGATGGACGTAACTTGCAGCTGCACTTTAGGTCAAGGTTGTCTCTTCCCCTCTTTACGGGAGGAAAAGTAGAAGGCGAGCAGGGTGCTGCAATCCATGTTATTCTGATTGATGCAAACACAGGACATGTTGTAACATTGGGACCTGAAGCCTCTGTAAAACTTGATGTTGTTGTGCTTGAAGGGGATTTTAACAATGAAGATGATGAAGACTGGACACAAGAGGAGTTTGAAAGCCATGTGGTGAAAGAGCGTGAAGGAAAGAGGCCGCTGTTGACTGGAGATTTGCAAGTGACACTCAAAGAAGGTGTAGGAACACTGGGGGACCTCAATTTTACGGACAATTCAAGTTGGATAAGGAGCAGGAAGTTCAGGCTTGGATTGAAGGTTGCTTCCGGATATTGTGAGGGCATACGTATTCGTGAGGCAAAGACTGAGGCTTTTACTGTTAAAGATCATAGAGGGGAATGTATGTTTGCTCTATTTTATATTTATTCTCATTTCACTAGATGTCACAACATCTGTGGTTGAATTCACCAATTCTTCCTTGATAGTGTACAAGAAACACTACCCTCCTGCCTTGAATGATGATGTATGGAGATTGGAGAAGATTGGCAAGGATGGATCATTCCACAAGAGACTAAATAATGCTGGAATATACTCGGTGGAAGACTTTCTGCGGCTTGTGGTGCGAGATTCTCAAAAATTACGAAGTGTAAGTTAGCTTTTGGTTCCTGAATAAAATGTTCATGCTTTGGAGTTCTATTCTGACATTGATCCACTTGTTGTAGATTCTTGGAAGTGGCATGTCAAATAAGATGTGGGATGCTCTCTTAGAGCACGCAAAGACTTGTGTCCTGAGTGGGAAGCTTTATGTTTATTATCCTGAAGATTCAAGAAATACTGGCGTTGCTTTTAACAACATTTATGAGCTAAGTGGCCTTATTTCAGGGGAGCAGTATTTTCATGCTGATTCTCTTTCTGATAGCCAGAAGGTTGGATAGATATATACTTCTCTTTTTCCAGTCAGATTATACGTTTTCTTAAGTTCTGTTTTCCTTGGGTTTCCTTGTATATAAGTTGCCCACTATTTGTTTAGGCCTCCTGTGATTATTGCAATATTGCTTTACCGGATTTCACCTATGCTTTACATTTGAACTCAGAATAGCCACATTTAAGTCATTTTACTATGATCTTTTGCTCTTTTTCTTCTTCGCTCTCTACCGTTTTGGTGTTATTATCCTTGAAGTTATTTCTTTCTTCTCTGGTGTTTAAGTTATCCTATAGTTTTGATCATTAAGGAAATAAATCATGTACTGCAGGTTTATGTGGATACACTAGTGAAGAAAGCATATGACAACTGGAATCAAGTTGTAGAGTATGATGGCAAGTCATTTATGAACTTCGAGCAAAATAAGAGGTCAAATGCATCTAGAAGTGAACTTCAGATAGGTCAAATAGATTTCTCTAATGCTTTAGACCATCAGTTACAACTACCACGGCTGCCGGCTACTGTTCCCACTGAGGAGTCTTCAGCTCATTCAGTCCATCCCACGGTTGAAGGTAAATATATTTGTCTACATAATATCCGTTTTCTGTTCCCTTTATTTTGAGTGAAGTTCTATTTTGTCCCTGTTTTTTTCCCCTCCATGACTATTAGTTTTATTGTATGAGTTCACGATGCCATTCATTTGGCAAATGATGGAAGCATTCTAAAGTAATGTATAACTTGGCGTTTGACTGCCTGGGTTTTAGGTCATGAACATTATGATATAGGACTGAAATACTGAATCCAACGCTAAGTAGTATTAGGGTTTTATGGAGATTAGTCAGATGGAAGGAAGTTTGTGCTTTTTTCTGAGAACAAGTAAATAAACAGAGAAGAAAGCAAACCATAAGGTTTGGAGATAGTGTCATTGGGAACAACAGAGTAAAGCCTGTTTGAAAGCACTTCATTTGTGCTTTACTCCGTTGCTGCAGCCTCCAGTATCGAACCTCCAATTGTAAAATATTGGCACCCAATTGAATCCACAACTTCATCTGACCTTTGCTTTGACAAACACATACCATGGAGGAACAAGCAATTATCTGAAGTTCTGCTACTCTGAAGAATGACTCTGGGCCGAATCCCTCCCTGATGCAATATGAACATCATTTTATGGGCTTTGACTACTCTGACACGAGAATTTGTTTGACTAATAGACTTTGGGCATCGACTCTGGTGATATACTGGCAGGGTCCTATTTGGAGAAATTTGGGGTTAAAATCTCAGCCATCCAGGAAAACAACCTCTATAAACTTTTTAGTTCGAAAGTTATAAGCTTTGCTTTGATAAACATAATTCTTGCTTTTGGGTTTTGAAGGGATAATAAACAAAACTGCCCCGTTTGACCCTTGCAAATTTCCTAAAGTTGAAATGTCCTTGGCTCCTCTCTCTCTGTCTCTCTCTGTCTCTCTCTCTCTTTTTGGTTGTGCGGACAAGATAAAACTTTCCAAATATCATACACTGAAGTATTGTGGAAACAGCATAAATGGAAGCTTTCCCTGACCTTAAGCCTTGACAAAGAAATTTTCTCTTGTATAATGACCCATTGGTTTTCAACCTAAACTAGAAATGGATTTTAGCTGATGATGTTTACTTGGAACAAGGCATATTTATTAATCACTCTATTCTGTTCTCTTTTTGCCAGCTTCAGGTTATATTGATAATACATCTGCAAGATGCTCGAACCAGCCCCAAGTGATGAACTCCAGTTTCCGATCTCAGTTTGATAGCACTTCATTTTTGACCAATGACCAGCTGATGAACAATTCTCACCAAATCCAGAACACTAGATATGATAACAACACTGTTGGGCTGGCTCTTGGTCCACCACAGTCATCTAACTCAGGATTCCAAGTTTCAAGCTCTTCTGTTCAGCCATCCAACCTTAATCCTTTTGATGACTGGTCTCACAACCGAGACAAGGGAGTTGAGGATTTCTTTTCAGAGGAAGAGATCCGCATCCGAAGCCATGAGATGCTTGAAAATGAAGATATGCAACACTTGCTTCGACTCTTCAGCATGGGAGGCCATGCCTCTATTAATATGCCTGAAGATGGGTTCTCATTCCCACCTTACACGCCATCACCAATGCCGAATTTTGATGAGGATCGAACACGTCCTGGCAAAGCTGTTGTAGGGTGGCTGAAGATCAAGGCAGCAATGAGGTGGGGTTTCTTTATCAGGAAGAAAGCAGCTGAGAGGCGTGCACAGATTGTTGAGTTAGAAGATGAATGATTGGTTAGGTTCCATTGTCAAGTCTCTTGGTACACAGGCTTCTTCATTATACTAACGTCAGTGAGCTAGTAAAAAATGAAGGCTTTGAGATTAGATGAAATTATTGGTTTCAGAAATCTTAAGAACCTTTGGTGTTTTCCAGTTCTTATATATATCACCTAAAGGACCTCTGGTGCATCTGGGTAGGGAAGCACTTCTTGTACAGATGCCTGTACAGTAAGTTGTTTATATAGTTTAAGTCATATGTTTCTCTCAAAACTACTTTATGATCGGTTTATGTATGGTACCTGGGTTTAAGGTCCTAAGGGGTGTTGTGTTTTTTGGTTAATGACCCCTTTTGTTCTTGTTGACTAATTGGGGCAACATTTCTAGTATTTTAGGTATGACTTCATTTGTTTTTTGAGCAAAACACTGTACTAGCGTGATGTTTACTATTTCTCTTATGTGCTAGCTACACTTTTCCATTGTTCTTTCGAGATGATTTATCAGTGTAAGAAGGCCGAACTGGCTTGCCTTGAATAAAATCATTGTTTTTCGGTATTTTAATTTATGTATTGGTTTATGTTTTCCTTTTCCTTTTTCCATGCGAGTTATATGAATTGTGTACCTGTTGTAGAATAGGTTCATTCACGGCCTTAGGCATACATAGATGTTCATTCACATGGGTGTTTTCTATTGAGTCGAAGCACATATGAAATAATTTATGTTGAGAATTGAAAACTTACGTCTTTGAAGTTTTTGGGGTCGCAACATCTTGAGGGCCTGCAATGATGGCTCCGGCTGAGGCTGCATGATAGGCTTGCGGGCTTAGGGTTGTTTGATTTTACAGATTGGGGGCAGGGGCAGAGAATACGAATTTCATGAGATTTTTATGGCGTTCTAGCTGGGGAACAAACCAAAAAGATCATTGTTCAACAGATTGGTGCGGTGGTAGGATTGTGAGTGATTTGTATGTTTGTTGCCCGACGGAAAACCATCGACATTCCGATCTGTTATTTTTGCACAAAGATGGATTTCCTCTGCAATTGTGGGAAACTCAAGATTTGCTTGGATTTGAAATGATGGAATCGTACGAGGGAATAGCTTTATGTGCTGCCATGGAAACTTCTCGGATCACAACAATTATGAAAGCAATAGATTCGGTAAGCAGCTTCATGAATTCGAGAAAGACTTTGTACACTTGGCAAAATGTGACGACGTGTGATTGATTGGTGTGTGATGACTTACCAAGTTCCATGAAATCGTCCTCGTATTGCTTGCGATGATATTCAATTGTCGAGATTTTCCGATAAGCGAATGAATATCGGGAAATTTCCTCGTACAGATACGTCGATGGGATGATGTGGGTACAGTTATATTTTCAGTTTCATCCATCAGCAGCAGCCCGAAATTCAAGCACCGAAGGAAGGAGGAAAAGATAAGCTAAGCTCACGCCTTTTATACATCACAGAGTCGTATGGTACTACTCCACTAACCATTATCATGGCAAAATTCACTCAATTCTTGTCTCTCTGTCATCGGCTCACAAATCCACCATAAAATGAACCTATGTCTGCTAGCATGTTACGTGGCATGTATAATAATGATCACTGCCCTATAAAAAAACAAGTGTGAGAATACGAAGAAATTGATCAGTGGTATATGACAATTTTTTTTTTTAATGACTTGGTCAAAAACTTAGGTGAAATTGAGCAAAATACTAGGACTAAAGTGAATAATATAAAACATATTAAGAGCATTTGTAAATAAAAAAAATAACTCAGCTAAAATGGTATTTCCTGAAACCTTAGAGCTTAAACTGACATTTTACAAATGTCTTCATCTTTCTTATTGATTTGATTTTTGTATTCTCAAGGACATGGGTAGCATTTTCATATTTTTTTTTGATTGTTTTTATTTTATTTTCTATCTTTTTACTGAGATTGACTAATCAATTGTTGTTATAATTTTTTAAATTAATTTTTATTTTACCATTTTATTATTTTCGAATCACCTTAATGTATGTAAATAACTTGTATAATCTTTAATACGAATTACGAATTTATATATATATATATATATATATAATATAGTTAAAAATAAATATAAATTAAAATCTGAAAGAAAATCTATCACCACCTATTGATCATGTGATATTGAGACACAAGTGATGTTATAATTTCATTTGTAAATGCAATAAATACTGTATATTGAGAGACAGTGAACAAAATATAGACAGATAGATGGGAATTTGAGTTAATGGTAGTTCATTTCTAAATGAAATAAGAGGATTACAATGGAAAACCCTTAAAAAGGAGCTCCCTCTTGTAACCACAACTACTTCAGGAGTTATGCCAAAATACCTCGTCAACATGCTGTTGGCTTTTAAAGTCTCTATGATGTGATCTTGGTACTCCAATGGTGTCATGAAGTTGGTTCAGATATTGTAAGTGAAGCTATGGAAGTGAGCATATGATGACCATGTTTTGTACCATTTTCTAGCTTTCCAAACATCTCAACGAGAAAGACATGGAGAATAATTTCAACATCTCTAATGGGGTTTGTTCCTCTAGGACCTCCTTGTTACTCTCTCTCTCTCTCTCTTCATTGTCTTTGTTTCTTTAATTTGTGTTCTTGTTCCTGAATAATATTGGATGTTGAAAAAGGGTTAATCATACCCTTTTCCCTTTTATGACAATGGAATACATACAATCATCCAGCTCTTCTTCTTCTTCCTCTTCCTCTTTTTTTTTTTTTCTAAATTACTTTTTTTTTTTGAGTTAGTAGATAATTAATTACATGAACAATGAAAGTGTGTGTCATTTATTTATTTGACAAAAATAATTAATAGACTACTGATGAGCAAGTCTATATCTTATCATGATTATCTCAAAATTTCCAATTATTTATGTTGCCTAATGTGCTAAAAAGAAAAAAAGAGAAATCATCTTGCATGATTATTCAAATGATTCATTTATATTTTAACATTAAATTAATTCCACAAAATGGAATGCCAACAGAAACTTGTTAAAAATGTACCCTTTACTGTTTCATATATTAAAAGACTATAGGATAGAAGAACTTAATGCATATCATTGATAACGAAGACAGGAAGCAAAAAATTTTTAACTTTATACAATTTTTTATACTAATTTTTAAATTATTAGGTCAATAAAACTTTAAAATATGTGATTAATATAATATAATTAGTGCACGTATGAAATATAATCTCAATTATTTAATTAAAATTGATTCATTAACTTTTAAATAATGTAGAAATTATATAAAAAAAAATAGGAGTTTTTAATCTTAATCCGAAGATATAATAGTTTTGGTAAATAACCACTCCAATGTTGCTTAGTTGAGGATTGTTCAATGGAACATGAAACGGTCTGTTGAAACTAAAACTTACGTGGGTAGTTTTGACAATAAGTAGAACTACAAGGGGTCTCAATGGAGATATTTACCTTCCTTTCATGTTTTTCAATATCAACATTGTAAGGATTGCAGTGGCAATAAACAGCGGGGGTGTGTGTGTGTGATCTTGGAATGCCAATGGTATCATGAAGTTGGTTCAGATATGCTAGTGTGACCATGAAAGTGAGCATGATGATCGTATTATGTATCATTTTCTCTCGTTTTCTAGCTTTCCCAACGACTCCCCGAGAAAATAAGGGAACATAATTGAGTTGATTTTGGACACTCCTGTCAATCTGTCTCCCTTTTCTCTGTTATCTTTCTCTCTTTATATGCTTTCTTTCCTTGAACAAAATTAGGTATTCAAGAGGAGTCAATCATACCATTATGATAATGGAATATAGATCATCATCCAACCCTTTTTCTTTGATCTAATGTTTTTAAAATTACATGAAAAATAAGATGTTAAATTAAAGTATCTACTAAAATTGCGTTTGATAAGAAACGTGTAAATCATGAATTACATTGTGAAATTTGGACAAATTTCACATTTAATTGATGAGAGATGCAAAGAATCAAACAATTAATCCAACTCTAGAATCTACATAAGTTGAATAATATCTTAAACTACAACAAATAAAAGAATTGATGAACGTATGTGTTTGTAATTAGTAGCTTCTCTAGAAGGTTTTGCATTCAGTAGGGAAGCCCTGGGCAAATCTCTCTGTGTCAGTGCAGTAATTGTAAATCATGTAATTCTTCTCCACCCATTTCAGCCTGTTTTGACTGGTTGAATCAAGTTCTTGAGAGAGCCAGGCGCTGCTGCTGGATGTAGATGAAGGTGAGCAAGAAGATGCTCCGTTTGACCAAACACAAGCTTCAGCTTTGAAGTTTCTGTAGGAAGCAGTGAATGGAGCTTGTGTCCAATCTGTCTTTACAAGCCCACCTCTAGTAGCCCAATCGTCAGCATTCCACAGAGAAGAGTATATTCTCATTGGCTGATTCTTTGGGAATGGAACTCCAATTGATTCTGAGTTCTTGAATTCTCTTATGGGGGTGCCATCCACAAAGAAGCTGAAATTACATGGAAAACGATACATTAGTATAAACAGATTAATTTACAAACTAAACAAAAAAAATGGTTGAGATTAAAGTATCAATTTGGTGATTGGAAGAAGAGGAAGATGCTTACACAATGCGCTGAGGATTCCATAGGATGGAATAGGTGTGGAAATCTGCAGTTGGGTCAAACCACAGATAGAATTGCTGTTCTCTGTTGCCCTTTCCTTGGCTGAACACATTAGTGTGAAGAATGTAAGGATCACCACTCAGATTTCCCAGGAATTCGAAGTCTATCTCATCCCATGTAGACCCTTTTGAGGATAGCTGCAAATTTTCATCAGAGAGACAAATTTCAGAAACATGAACACATTTTTTAATGGAAAATTGGGGTAGAAAATAATGGTTTAGGAACTTACATAGTATGCAGTGACAGTGCCAGCAGAGTTTCCAGGGACAAGCTTGAGCTGCATATCAATCTTGCCAAATAAATACTCATTCCTGGATTGGAAGCCTGAGCCAGAAGCTTTATCAAGAGATAGAGTAAGAAGCTCGCCATTGTTGAGTATCTTGGCACGGTCATCTCCCCAAGTAATATCGAAATCTTGATTTAAATTACCAGCAGAGGCGACCATCAAAGAGCCAAGCAGAAGAAACAAATGCAACATTGAAGCCATAAATATATGCTATAGAATACGGTGTTTTAAACCGAGTGAAATTTGTGTTTCGTAAGTGAACCGATGGATTTGTGGAGGATAGTGGTCTGGTATTTATAGTATGAGTAAGAAGGTGAAGATGATAACAGGAAAAGCAGAGGAAAGTGACGGGAAGCTCTAATAAGCTGGGCTGTGGACAGTTGTTGGCGTGAAAAAACAGCGTATTAAAATAGCTGTATCCATCGCACTAACGAACATGATTAAAGCAGGGACATATTTTTATTACAGCACCACGCGGTTTTACTTTATTGTTGAGAACAAAGTGCAAGTGTTATTGCTGTGTTGTTTCCATCACCAGATGACTATTAGATTTTCCAACCTCCACCATTAAAGACAATACAGGACATCCCATGTAAAATCTTATTTTTTGTTTTAATAACAGAAAATGAAATGGAATTCACGTGGTACTCTTCTACCTCAAGATTTAAACTTCGTTTCTTATCCATTAAACAAACCAACACCCATGTACTATTGTCACGCACACCTAAAATATAATATTAGTTGATTTTAAATTGATGAGAAAAAACTGATATTAGAGTATATTAAAGTAGGTCTTTAAATACATATACTTTATGTCTCAATAAAAGATTATGATGGGAGATGTTGATTTTGTGAAGAAGCGAAAGAATGAATAATATAGATTAAGAGAGCTTGGAATGGATGAACTTGATTGTAATAAGAGCGTAGTGTAATTAACTAAACAAGAGTGTTATGTTTCATTTCGGATAGAATATGGATTAATTTTAAATTTATAAAGAAATATAAACAGCACCTCTAACTAAACTAATCTTTTGAGTCTGACTGCAAATTTAACCTATAATACTATGATGTCCCCTGACACCATGCCCTTGTGTGACCAAGGATTCAAATAAGATTGAATTAATTTAAGCCTTCCAATTTGGAAGAAGGAAAACAACCAAATTTGAAGAAAGATATAAGAAATTGTTAGCACTGAATACGGCCAATCTGGAAAACGGGTCCCCGATGGATAATAGAGAGTTTAGAATTCACTCTTCTCCCCAACATTATAATTTGACTAAAGTTTTTTAGAAATTGAATTTCAATTCTATTAAGAATATATTTGACTCGGTGGTAGTGTTGGCGGGGCTTGCTTTTGGTTAGATCTTTGAAATTTATAAATTAGTTTTATAATTAGTCTCTGCTGGTTGAAGGGGAACTGGGCCTCAACTTGTCTTCTATTTCCTTCAAACTAAGCAAAACCGCGTTGGATAATCTTATTCCAAAGAAAATTATATAAACTATTGTACAACCCCCAATACTAATGACTAAAATTAAAGATCCAGGCTGTGCTAAAACTGAAGCATCGTGTAAAATGTTTGTGCACATCAAATAAAAAGGAAAAGATACAGGACTCAAAAGGATTTCGGGTAGAGAACATGATGATCTCTTGAGAATTGTATGTTAAATTTTGTAATACATTGTGAAAGTTGGACAAATAAGTCATTTTCTTTATTACAAAGTCTGTAAAGAATCAACGAATCAAACTCCAGAATTTACATGAATACAACATCATTATGCAAAGAACAAAAGAACTGATGGGTGTATGTGTTAGATTTAGTAGCTTTTCTAGAAGGTTTTACATTCAGCAGGGAAGCCCTGAGGAAATCTCTTAGCGTCTGTGCAATAATTGTAAATCATGTAATTCTTCTGCACCCATTTTAGCCTGTCTTGACTTGTTGAATCAAGTTTTTGAGAAAGCCAGGCGCTACTGCTGGATGTAGATGAAAGTGAGCAAGAAGATGCTCCGTTTGACCAAACACAAGCTTCAGCTTTGAAGTTTCTGTAGGAAGCAGTGAATGGAGCTTGTGTCCAATCTGTCTTTACCAGCCCACCTCTAGTTGCCCAATCGTCAGCATTCCAAAGAGAAGAGTATATTCTCATTGGCTGATTCTTTGGGAAGGGAACTCCAATTGATTCTGAGTTCTTGAATTCTCTTACGGGGGTGCCATCAACAGAGAAGCTGAAATCGATGCAGAAATAAGATCAGTCTAAACAGCAAGTTAAAAAACTAATAAAGAAAATGGTTTAGATTAAAGTCTGAACTGGGTTACTTCAGGGGGAAGAAAAAACTTACACAATGCGCTGAGGATTCCAGAGGACGGAGTAGGTGTGAAAATCTACAGTTGGGTCGAACCACAAATAAAACTGCTGTTCTCTGTTGCCCTTTCCTTGGCTGAACACATTTGTGTGAAGAATGTAAGGATCACCACTCAGATTTCCCAGGAATTCGAAGTCTATCTCATCCCATGTCGACCCTTTAGAGGATAACTGCAGATTTGCATAGATATTAGTAATTTGACCATAGTTTAATTCATAAAAAATTGAGACAGAAATTAGTGGAGTAGGAACTTACATAGTATGCTGTTACAGTTCCGGCAGAGTTGCCAGGGACAAGCTTCAGCTGCATATCAATCTTGCCAAACAAATACTCATTCCTGGACTGGAAGCCCGAACCAGAGGCTTTATCAAGGGACAGAGTAAGAAGTTCGCCATTGTTGAGTACCTTGGCACGGCCATCCCCCCAAGTGACGTCGAAATCTCGGTGCAAGTTACCAGCAGAAGTAACCGTCAAAAAGCCAAGCAGAAGGAAGAGGTGCAACATTGATGCCATGTATATATGCTACAGTCTAGTAATTGAAACTGAACGAAGTTTGAGTATTGAAGTGAAGTGATGAATATGTTGACGATCATATCATCTGGTATTTATATTTTGAATATGCAGGTGAAGATGAGAACCGTGTAAAGCAGAGGAAAGTGATTGGAAACTCAGGTAAGCTGGGCTGTGGCCAGTTGTTTGCATCGAGAAAGAGTAACAAAATAGCTGTACCTAATGCACTAGCGAACATGACACGACTGGGACATATTTTACTACACGCGGTTTTGCATTATATTTTAAGAATAAAGTACATGTGTCGCTTCTGCGGCTGTCCCCAACACCAACTAAGCCCTAGATTTTCCATTAAAGGCAGTATAGGACACCATCATTAATTAAGATTCAATAAAGTTTAAAAGGACGCTTAGAGGGTGAGGAAAATAAAGTTGAAAATTACCATTAATCAAAGATAATTAAGAATTAATCTAGTAATTTGATTTGTCAACTATCCAACTGTGTTATTTCTTGTTGTGTAATCTTATCTTAAGTCTTAACTAAGTAAAAGTCAGTTAAGCATAAAAATTAATGAGCTTATTGCATCCGAATTTTTGTAAAGCAAATGCATGAACTTGCATAGAGTGCTTAATTTCCCAAATCAATAGAAGAAGAAATAGAGAAGAATCCTATGTGAAGTAGCTAAGCTATTATTGAATCATGGCAGCCTTTAGGTTTATCTACTTCAATTTTTTTTTACCAGTTCACAAACAGAACATTTGTCAAACTTTCTGCTCACCAGTTTGCAATTATTCTAATCAAATTTTCAGGGGATTTATCAATCTTTACATGCAAATGGGAGGTCTAATTATAACAAGTTGTTCTGCTTGCTGGCATTCATTAAGAGGCAAGATGTAAATGTAATCCACCTACAAACATCCAATAACATTTATCAAAATTCTAATGATTTCTTGGATTATCTCGTCAACTTACAGATTGATTTACCAACCTTCTTGTGGTAAGTTTCGTTGGTTGGTACCTATGAAAAAAGAAAATACCGTGTATCAAGGAAACAGAAGATCTGATGAGAGCCTCGTTTGGAGCAAGTATACTCAAGTTTCTGTTACGTACGAAAGCCTTGTTTTATGCAAGACCCATTTGAACGTTTGTTTATTTTGAGTCAGTGTCGGTGCTGGTTGGGTTCGCCTTTCGGCCAGGTTTATAAACTCATAATTAATTGTGTAATTAATCTCTGTTTGTTAACGGAAGACTGAGCCCCATCTTGTCGCCGATTTCTTCACATAAATCTATGACAAAACCGCATTTCATAAATTTGGTTTCCGAGAATTGTTTGTTATCTGTCCGAGCTTCCAATGAACAACGTATGTCGTAGCAGCCATGTAATAGAGAGCATAATCACTCGAAATATTTATATGTTAAATTTTGTTTTACATTGTGAAAATTTGACAAAGAATACTTTATATTGGTTACAAAGACAGCAAAGAATCAAAGAATGAACTCCAGAAACTACATGTATGGGATAATGCATTAAAACAGAGAATAAAAGAATAGATGTATGGGTTGATTTAGTAGCTTCTCTAAAAGGTTTTGCATTCAGCAGGGAAGCCCTGGGCAAATCTCTTTGCATCTGTGCAATAATTGTAAATCATGTAATTCTTTTGCACCCAGTTTAGCCTGTCTTGACTTGTTGAATCAAGTTCTTGAGAGAGCCAGGCGCTGCTGCTGGATGTAGATGAAGGTGAGCAAAAAGATGCTCCATTTGACCAAACACAAGCTTCGGTTTTGAAGTTTCTGTAGAAAGCAATGAATGGAGCTTGTGTCCAATCTGTCTTTACCAGTCCACCTCTAGTAGCCCAGTCGTCAGCATTCCAAAGAGAAGAGTATATTCTCATTGGTTGATTCTTTGGGAATGGAACTCCAATTGATTCTGAGTTCTTGAATTCTCTTATCGGGGTGCCATCCACAGAGAAGCTGAAAATAGAATCAAAAAGATGATCAGTCTGAACAGATTAATTGGGTGACTGGAAAGGAAAGAAAATACTTACACAATGCGCTGAGGATTCCAGAGGATGGAATAGGTGTGAAAATCTGCAGTTGGGTCAAACCACAAATAGAATTGCTGTTCTCTGTTGCCTTTTCCTTGACTGAAGACATTAGTGTGAAGAATGTAAGGATACCACTCAGATTTCCAAGGAATTCAAAATCTATCTCATCCCATGTCGATCCTTTTGAGGATAACTGCAGATTTACATCAATATCAATAATTTGAACGCATTTTTCCATGAAAAATTGAGGGAGAAATAATTAATGGTGTAAGAACTTACATAGTAAGCAGTGACAGTACCTGCAGAGTTTGCCAGGGACAAGCTTGAGTTGCATATCAATCTTGCCAAATAAATACTCATTCCTGGACTGGAAGCCTGAGCCAGAGGCTTTATCAAGGGACAGAGTAAGCAGCTCGCCATTGTTGAGAATCTTGGCCCGGCCATCTCCCCAAGTGATATCAAAATCTCGGTTGAAGTTACCAGCAGAGGCAACCATAAAAGAACCAAGCAGAAGAAACAAATGCAAGATTGAAGCCATGGATATATGATTTAGTAGTAGTGTCTGAAACAGAGTGAAGTTTGTGTTTTGAAATTGTAGCGATGAATGTGTAGAGGATCATATCGTCTGTTATTTATAGTATGAACAAGCCAGTGAAGAAGAGAATAGGAAAAGGAATAGGAAAAACATGGGAAAGTGATGGGAATCTCCAGTGAGGTCCGCTGTGGCCGGTTGTTGGCATGTAAGGTCCGTAATAAAATAGCTTTGTTGTCTAAGGTGCTAAAGAAACACGATCCATTCTGGGCTTATTCTATTGCAACAACACGCGGTTTTGCATTATTTTTGAGATCGAAGTATTGGTGTTATTGCGGCTGCCCCGTCTCCTTCACTGGCTGACTCTTTATTTTTTATAACAAGGGTTTAGCTACCATATTGGTCTAGATTCGGCTCGGTCCTAGCCTACTACAGCTTTATCTGACTCATGAACAGTAAGTCCAGTCTGATCTGAATTCGTAAAGGATTCAAACCAAATTAAAAAAACATGGTCCGTTACGAGTTTGGGTTTGCAGGCCAATTTATTATATTTTAATATATATAAATATTATATATTAAAAAAATATATGCTGACCCTCCCCTTTTTTACACCGTCCTGATTTGTCTGGCAAGTTTGTATGAACTCTGTTTTGATAGGTCCAATTCCTCTGCTTGACACCCCTACAATTCATTGCAGGTAACTGCATTTTTTTTTAATTCATATATTATATAATTTAAATTTTATATTTATATTTTAAATTTTTTATATTATATATTTTAAATTTTATGTTAATCATTTTAATTGTGTTTTCAAATTTTTTATAATTTTTATTTTAAATTTTATGTTATTCGTTTTAAATTTTAAATTTTATACTAAAAATATATTTTAATTTTTGTTTCTAATTTTTAAAAATTATTTTACTATTATCTTAATTTATTTTTTAACTCTATATCAAGTACGATGCAAATATGAATCAAATTTCTTCCAGTTTTAGAGTAAATTGATGGAATTAAAATTTTTATTTTTGATGATAATTTTCTTTTGTATTAGTTATTAAATTTAAACCAAACAACACCCACAAATAAACTATATTACTAGGTAATGTAACAAAGGATTGAAAGAAGATTCAAATAAGTTTTAAATACCAAATTAAAAGAAAAAAATTATCTAGTTATTTATTTGTATCCATATTGAATAATACTGACTAAAGTGTTTTAGAAATTTAATTGTAACCCTATAATAAGATGAACATTATTATAACCCTTAAATAAATGTAAGCATCACTCAACAATGGCGAGCTTCTTACACTGCTCTTAATAAAGCCTCTGGTTCAGGCTTCCAGTCCAGGAATGAGTATATATACGGCAAGATTGATATGCAGCTCAAGCTTTACCCTGGAAACGCTGCTGGCACTGTCACTGCATATTATGTAAGGTCCTAATCCATTTCCGTCTGCCTTGATTTTCCATGAAAAAAAAGTTCATATGCTGGAATGTATCTTCACTGATGAAAATTTGTAGCTATCCTCAAAAGGGTCAGCACGGGATGAGATAGATTTCGAATCTTGGGAAATTTGAGTAGCGATCCTCTTTACAATGATGTCTTCAGCCGAGGGAAAGGTGACACAGAACAGTAGTTCTATCTGTGGTTTAAACCAACTGCAGATTTTCATACCTATTCCATCCTTTGGAATCTTCAGCGCATCGTGTAAGTAATTTTTCCTTCGATCTCAATATATATACGTGTTGTCATTAATATGCAACTTCTTATATATACTTTTCCGTCTAATTTCAGCTTCTCTGTTGACGGTACCCCATAAGAGAGTTCAAGAACTCAGAATCAATTGAAGTTCCATTCCCGAAGAATCAACCAATGAGAATATACTCCTCTCTTTGGAATGCCGATGACTGGGCTACAAGAGGTGGACTGGTATAGACAGATTGGACACAAGCTCCTTTCACTGCTTCCTACAGAAGCTTCAAAGCTGAAGCTTGTGTTTGGACAATGGAGCATCTTCTTGCTCGCCTTCATCTACATCCAGCAGCAGCGCTTGGCTCTCCCATGAACTTGATTCACAAGTCAAGACAGGCTTAAATGGGTGCAGAAGAATTACATGATTTACAATTACTGCACTGACACAGAGATTTCCACAGGGCTTCACTGCTGAATGCAAAACCTTCTAAAAAGTGATTAATCAACACATACATCAATTCAGTTGTCTAAGTTCATGTAAATTTTTAGAGCTCGATTCTTTCAACATTCTTTGCAGTCTTTATCATCAACAAAATTGCAGATTTGTGCAATTTCCTTTTCTGGTTTACTCACGTTCCCCAAAACTCAAGTAAATAACCAACTCTAAGGGCGTTCTCAAGCATGCGAAAATATCATAGATGTTAGCTCTTGGTCTTAAGTTTAATTGACAATTCTTTTGTGGGTTGTGTCCGATTATTACATGATCATTTAATTGCAAAAAAAAATTAAATTAATAGGGTCTAGGATCTTCTATTATTATTTTTATTTAATCAAATATTAAGATGTAAATTTTTCATAACAATTATTCTCAAGCATATTAAAATTTATAATGAATAATTTAAATTATATTTTAAAAATTTTAATTTAAATTAAAAATATAAAATTAATTTATAAAATTTATTAAAATAAAATTAAAATTATTCATTACTAATTTTATTTCGTATCAATTTAAGGTCAGTATTCGTTATTATCGTGGGCAAATTTTTTATAATTTAATATTTTATAAATTTTTTATTTCAACCCATGTATTCTGCAGTGACATTATTATTTTAATACAATTATATATGATGATAACATGTTCTTTTCTCTATTTCATTTCTTCATTAATTTCTTATTTTAGTTTCCCCTAAAATTCAGTTAACGCCTTGAAGTACGAAGGACTAACAGATTAAAAAAAAAATAGAAAGAACGAAACGTAAGTATAAATATTCTGGGCAAATTTATTTGTGTATAGTAGTCATGCGCAATCTGTTGCATTAACTTCTCTATGAAGCACTTGTGGCAGCGCACTCCGGGGGAAGTCCTTTTGGGGAACGTTTTCGGTCAGTAAAGTAATTATAAACCATGTAATTCTTCTGCCCCCACTTCATTTTCTCCCGGCTTGTTTCATCCAGCTGATCGAACTTCAGCCATGCAGAGGAAGAATTGGAAGGGCAAAGAGAAGCTGATGACCCAGGATGCAGAATGCAAGCTTTGACAGTGAAGTTTCTGCACGAAGCTGTAAAAGGAGCTTTGGTCCAATCTGTTTTGACGAGGCCACCTCTTGTTGCCCAGTCATCGGCGTTCCAGAGACTTGAATGGATTCTCATAGGCTGGTTTTTTGGATATGGAAAGTTGATTGACGCCAAGTCCTTGAATTGTCTGATGGGTGTCTCGTCCACATAGAAGCTGAATTTGACAAAGAAAATGAAGAGATCAAGTATTTGAATTGCTGCATTTTTTGAGAGAAATGAATAATGGGTTAGAATGGTTTCTTACACGATGGTTTTGGGATTCCAGAGAATGGAGTTAAGTGTGGAAATCTGCCGTGGGATCAAACCGGGATAGAATTGTTGCTCTCTGTTGCCTTTTCCTTGTGTTATTATATTTGTGTGGAAAATGTAAGGATCGCCACTCAAGTTCCCCAAGAACTCAAAATCTATCTCATCCCAGGTTAATCCTTGCGATGTTAACTACAACACAGGCAAATGTGTACGGAACAGCCATAACATAAAACGAAACTGTTTTTTTGTCGCGAAAATATGCTTATATAAACACAAATGAGAGAGAGATTTGCAGCAAGAATTAATCAACACAGGCGGTGTTGATTAAGCAGGAGGTGGAAACTGATGGCAAATGGCCATGGAAGGTGAAACAAAGACTGTGAAATGCAGCTGCATTTCATATTTGCTTAATGTTACATGCAGCTGCATTTCATATTTGCTTAATGTTGCCATAAGCCTTGCACATTTTCATTTAATTTTAGCGGTAAAAAAACTATAATTATTAATAAAATAAGAATAACACACGGCGGAAGAAAAAAAAACTAAGGAATCTTAACTCTCATAAATAGTAAGAATAATATGCAGGTCATACATAAAAAATATATATATATATATATATACATTTTTTGAAAATCATAATAATGTAATTTTTTTTTAACTATTGAGATGGATTTGGAAAAGGAATGAACATGGGTTATGGATTTGTTATGAAATTGGATGTGAATAAATATTCGCAAATATCTATTACTTGCATTTGGGGATATTTAATTTTTAATATGTGTGTGTGGGAGCATATATGTTATGGTTAAATAGGTAATTATGAGTTATATAGTTTTACTTTAGATATATGATATTTTATGTGTTATATTTATAAAATAGTTATGTATTTTTATCATAAAATTATTATGATCAATTTTATTTTATATTGACAAATACTATATATTATCTAAATGGTATATTTTACTTTAAATTTATAACTTTAATTAGATAAGTTATTAGTTTAAATTTGATTTTTTATAATACTACAAATATAGTTAAAAAGATAAAAAAAGATTTACTACTATTGCGTAAAAGTTAACTATTTATTAAAGTAAATTTAGTAACAAAATATTAAATTTGTATTAAATTTAAATAAAATTCGATATTGAATTTTTATAGTGAACAATGGTATGAGTTTGAAAGTATTCATTTCAAATTTGATTTGTTATCATCCTTGTTTGCATACCATGCATGATCCTCGAGAATTTTTGGATTAAAGGGGCCCTTGGAGGTAAAGCCCTAAGAAAATATTGGGTATCATTGATTCGAGTAATGGGTGTGAGATTCAATTGGATCATGAGTTGCATTTGTTTAATTTTTGACAACTTCTATTAAACTTACAAAATGGATATACTTCAACCATATTGTTTTGGATAAAAGTGATTCATTTTTTAAATTTTAGGTGACTTAAAGTAGCTTAAAAGAGTAGATAATTTTTAATGTGAACTTGATCCAAATCTCAAAAATCAAATCAAATTAATATGCTATTTAACCTAATTTATTTTAATTTTATTTGAATATATATATTATTATTTTTATTATTTTAATGAATACAAATAATTTTATAGAATTAATAAAATTATAAATTTATATTTTTTAAAATTTATGATTAATAAAATTAAAATAAATTTAATTTTTTAATTTACATTTAAATTATTAAATCAAGCCAAATCAAACTAGATTTAATAATTATAAATTTAGTTTGATTTCAGGTAATATCCATTTCGACCAAAACAAGTAATTGTATAGAACTCAGATGGCCCAAATTTCTGAGCTGTTATGCTAAATTGTATAGATCCCATCCAATAAGATAAATTTTCAACAAAAGGAGATTAATATAAAAGCAAATGACACTTACAACTCATAATTTTATTTTCATTAATTTATAAGAACCAACCCTGAATAGATACATTGTTAATAAAAGAGAGAAGGATCATAGAACAAAAAATAGGGAGGTCCAAAAATCAAGTAGAACATTCTTACGATTCGACCACGGAAGTGATTACCGCACAAACGAAGGTTAATTTGTGAGAGCATATACCAGCAACTCTGTCATTCTCACGGAAGGTACAAGGAGGGTCTGCGGTGGCTGTAGTCCCCTTACCTTTCACAGGATTTGGATTCAACTACATTAGCTGAAACTAGCTATAACAGTTCGCCACACGATCAGCTTTTTAAGGGAACTTCTGGAAGGTTCTAGCACTAGTAAAAATTTATCATCCTTGAAATCATTAATTAATTTACCAGCCAGCCATATGATTGCCCTAATCAACTAAAAAGAACTGGGACCCATACATTGACGTGGCAAAAGGATAAACCATCCATACAGACTACAGCTATTTGATAAACACAAAGCCTTAATCAAATACGAATATATAGCTACATGATATTCGAGAATATTTATTTTGTATACTCGTATATATCTTATCATAACAAACTACTTCTCCATTGATTTTTTTTTGCTTTTTTTTTGGTGCATTTTCGTCACTCTTGATTTGTTTTCGATATGGAGGAACAAAAGCAGAAGCAGGAGATGGAAGTGGAAGGGATAAACCCTCGTGACCAAAACAATTCTAATGAAGAAAACCTGACAAACGACAGTGATGCTTTAGTTGTGTCGTATGCGGATGACGATGCCTATTTGGATACTTTTCCACCCGGTTATCGGTTCAAACCCTCCGATGGAGAACTTGTTCTTGATTACTTGCAGAAGAAGATACTGAATGAACCGTTGCCACCAAACCGGATCAGGGCGGTTAAGTTATACAAATTCCACCCCGAGAAACTTGTAGGTTAGAGATAACTTTCCCTTTCTTATTTTACTCATATTACTTTTCCTTTCATTCCTGAACTAGTAATGCATATGCATATATATATATATATATATGCTATATCATGAACAGGTTATTCAAATTCTGTTTGCTTGTTTCTTGATATATTGTTTACTAAAATAGAAATTCTAGAGTTTACAGGAATTAAAAATGGTGTACTATCTTCAGTTTATTGTTAAATATTTAATTCTTCAGTTTTTTTTTATAAATGTTTTAGTTATTGGCTTTCTTAAGTTTGCTTATTTTTCTCTTGCTTTTGAATGAATTTAAATTTTGTTAGTTATATTTAATGCAAGTTCTCTCTCTTTTTGTTTATTTTCAATATGAGAAAGTTTACAGTTTTAAAAACTTTGCATTTGTAAGTAATCTTGCTGTCACATTAATTTATATGCATTTCGTTGGGTTTTTGGAGTTTTTGTATTCTTGAATCTAGCACCCATTTATGCAAGATTGATAATATACCTATAAAATATTTATTTCTTTTATAATATACATTTTTGGATCTTCAAATTGCATTCTCCTTAAATTGCAATCTGAACCTAGTTTTTCTCACTCACCTATACCTTCGGATTAGCATTGATATTTTCCACAAAGTTGATTAGATCTATGTTTAATTAGTCCCCTCAGAAAGGAATGAATCGTCTTCAAGATATGTTAATACAATTTCTTTTTCTCTCAATTGATGAAATCACTTACAGAAACCTGCAAGTCACTTGGCGAAAAGGAATGGTATTTCTTTACACCAAGGAAAAGGAAGTACCGAAATGGGTTGAGACCCAATCGAGCTGCTGGAAATGGATACTGGAAGGCTACTGGAGCTGATAAACCTGTTAAACATAATGGTAATATTGTTGGTTTCAAGAAATCTTTGGTGTTCTACAAGGGAAAAGCTCCAAAGGGTGATAAAACTGGCTGGATTATGCATGAATACAGAGTCGATAATCCACCAAAGATTCGTAGAAGCGGAGATGTTATGAGAGTAAGTTTCCTTCTCATCGTAAAATCATTTTCTTTTTCAAATATGTATTAATAATGTTGACTGTATGTTCCTTGCAGCTAGATGACTGGGTTCTCTGTAGGATACATCAGAAAAATATGTCTGCTAGAGCTTCAACCCGGAAAACATGTAATTCGGAACAAAAAATTGAAAGTGAAACTGCATTAATTAAATCTCAAGATAGTGTACAAATTTCAGTAGAAGGCTCTAAAGTGCCACGTGCAGAAACTTTCAAGTATGAAAGCGATGGACTTGGAGTTATTGATATGTCTAATTACTACAACCATGGAAGATCTTTCAGCGAATTTGATGATATTCTTTTGCCTTGTAAGAGCCCACATGTTGATTTTCCGCATTGTCAGCAGGGTTGTCAGGATTTTCTTCCTGCATTTCTTCCATCCTATCACCACCCTTTGGGGTTTCAACCAATTCCTCGTAGTTCGGTGGATGAATCATCATCAGCAAGAGTAAATTTCCCGCCTACAGACAGTAAAATGAAGCCTGAGCAGTTCGGATATCACCAGGATGCGGATTTGGATCTCCCTACAGAAGACCTATGTTTCGATCCTTTGGCTCATGACTTTATGGACTTCTGAGTCATATCATTTTGTCATTGATAATAAATTGATTAGACCGAATTTAATCAATGTTCTTTCTTCATCTTGAACTCGTATTCCCTTAGAAATATTTTGGTCAGAGCCCTTCTGTAACTTTGATTTTCATACAGCATGGCTATCCTATTGCTTGCATTTAAGCTTTTACGAAAGTTTTTTTTATTATTTTACTTTTCTAATACCAAAATGTAAAAGGACATATGCAATTTATTCTTATTTCTTAATCAAATTTTTACATGTGATCTACTAAAATTTGATAGCTAAAATTGTATGACAAAAAAATAAAAGATAATAAATAGATAAAATTGTAAGTTCAGGTGTCAAAATTCGAATAAATTTTGGTAAAGGGTGAGGAGGGGATGCAAGCCCAAAAATGACATATTTTGCCTAAGAAATTCATAAAAAATCATAGAATAACATATCAATATTTTGGTTTAGAAATTCATAATATTAGAATATGAAGTATCATAGAGAAATTTCAAAAAATGCATGTTTAATATTAGAAACCGGTGAAAAAAATGCATATTTGATATTAACACCGGTGTCAATTATATTTTTTTTCCTTTGAAATACAATACAAATTAATATTTTCTATCGTCATAGTAGTGTATTCATATTTTAAAAAATAAAATTTTTAATTTTTATAATTAAGTAAAATATTATTTATTTTTAAAAACAGTTGAATTAGATTCACCTCTTATCTTAAAAGTAATAGTTTAAAGTTTCCATTCTTTAATATTATCAATATAAATAAATATTTTTTAATTTATATTTATATAAGAGAGATCTTGATGATATTGATCTTTTTTTTTATTTAAAGTTTATATGTTCTATGAAAAAAATAACAAATAATTTAAAATATATATTAATTTTCTTAATTTATACAATTAGATTGAAATTTTTAAAATTAATTTATAAATTAAAATGAAATTTTTCTTATTATTTATATTATTAATCAACATTTATTTAAAAACAAAGAATATATATATATTTTTTAATTTTAAAAACCAACGTGTAAAGCAGCAGCAGAAAAATTCGGATTGTAACTGATGGTTTAATCGCTGTTTTGTAAAAGTTGATCCAGTAAAGAAATCCCATCCTATCAACATCGAGTTAAAATGTCAAGTTCAATAAATGCTCCCTATGAGCAATCGGGTTACTGGTAAAATATATTTATTTAATTTGAAATGCCAACGCATAAAATAGGAGCCAACAAAATTGGATTATGCTAAACGAGTATCATGTGTTGATCCAGTAAAAGAAATCATATTCAATCACTACTTTGTCAGGCTTCCACTTAACCCTAATCAAAATAAATAATAATTATAATAAAAAATGAAAAATGGTAATATGGTTAAATAGAGTAAAATTCACTTGCAACAGAAATATATACCCATTTATTTTATATGTTTAATTTACCTTAACAATAACTATAATAATACCATTTTCATTTTGCATCGTGTTGTTTATTTTTTTATTAATTTTTTTAATATCTTAAAATTATTTTTATAATTAAAAAAGTTAATACCATTTATAATTAAAAAGAATAAAAATATTTATAATAAGATTATAATTTTAAATTTTTAAATAAAAAAAATTTTTATTCATCCTACATGTTTTGATGCACTTAAAAGTTAAATTTGTATGATAAAATTTATAACAAAAAAAAAATTATATGATAAAACGTTTCACAAGAACAAACATTATATGATAAAATCTCTCACAAATTTTATGACTGAGAATATGAAAATTAGTAATATATGACTAGACCAAATTTTTTTTTTAAAAAAAAAAAATTTGCTAATATAAAATAAAACGAAGGTAGATTATTGCTTTATATGGAAAATTAAAAATTTTAAATTCATCAATCAAATTTTTTGATTTAATTTTTGATTTTTAAAGTCATTATCCGATTTGCTCTTAAAATTAGATATGATTTACTAACAAAATTTTTGGTATCAATTAAATGCTCCACATCCGACTTGGTAGTGTTGATAAAAATTATCAGCCTTCAAATCATTCACAGCCAGCTAATTGGCTTGGTCTCATGACTATCTGGACGTGGCAAGAAGATATATCTTCCGTATTAAGCTCCTTGATATATCCAAGCTGATTGGCTTGGTCCCGTGCATATCTAGACGTGGCAAGAAGATAAATATTGGGTATTAAGCTATTTGATAGATCCAAGTAAAAAAAAAAGTTATCAGTTAGAAAAAATAGCCGCTCAAAATATTCCAAATTACATGTATAAAAGCCTCAGACATTTGATCACAACAAATCTTTTTCTTCCTCTTTGATTTCTTAAGATTCCATGTTGAATTGCCTTTCCTTCCTCTAATAGACGTTCTCAATGGAGAACCAACATCTGGGGGTTGAAGCAATAAACCCTAATGGCCAAAAACCTAACGGAGAAAGCCCTAAAAATAATAACTGCGCTTCCCTCGATGATACTGATTCTTATTTTGATAAACTTCCTCCAGGTTATCGATTCAAACCTTACGACAGCGAGCTCGTGGTTGATTACCTGTGGAGGAAGATAAGGAATGAACCTCTGCCACCAAACCGGATCAAGGAGGTTAAGTTGTATGATTATAAACCTGGGCAACTTGCAGGTTAAAATTTCTATTTCCTGTTTATTTTCCGTTTTTCTGTTTCTTTTGTTTGTATTTTGGAGAGATGTTGCATACACGTAATTCATAGCATATACTTGTGTGGATGTTTGCCCATGAGTTCATTGGTTCAATGGACTGACAGTTTCAAGATTCGAACAAGTTCTCTATTCATTATTGTTTGCATAGAATGTTACCATGCTTCAACTTCTTTTCATTGTTATATAATGTAGATGTGCATCTTTAATCTCTGAAATTTTGTCTAAAAACTTAATTACTTCCTACCTTCACATGACCAATTTTTTTCTCGTTCGGTAATTTAAAGCCAACAGACGAAGAAGTGTAGATATAAGTATTGATGTGTAAATCGTGAACCCTCCCGAATGTGACTTCGTTTTTCTTTTTTTTTTTTCTCCTGATAATGGATATAATAATATTCTTTAATTATTGATGCATCAGAAAATTACAAGCCACTTGGTGAGAATGAATGGTATTTCTTTACTCCAAGAAAGCGGAAGTACCCAGGGGGAGAAAGACCCAATCGCGCTGCTGTTGGTGGATATTGGAAGGCAACCGGAGCTGATAAGCCTGTTAAATCTAACGATATTGTGGTAGGTTTCAAGAAAGCATTAGTGTTCCACAAAGGAAAATCTCCAGGCGGTCACAAAACTGGTTGGATTATGCATGAATTCAAGGCGAAAACTCCTTCAAGGATCAGAAAGCATGATAAGGATATGAGGGTAACTAAATAAGGCAGCTTTCTTTCTTATCGTTTTCAAAGTTTGGTTGCAAATTTTCTGTGTTATTTATAATTAGGTGAATTTTGTTTTTATTTTGTTATACTGATGATTTGTGCATAATGGTCATTCCAGTTAGACGACTGGGTTCTTTGCAGGATGTATAAGAAAAGAAAGGCGCGGGATAGCTCCCGTAGTGTCTCAACAGGTGATCAAAATGATTCGTTCCCCGTTGCTCAACAAACAGAAACTGAACTTCAGGCTACTGCAGCCACTGATATGGCTGCAGAAACTTTCACGCCCCAAGGCTCTGGACTCACCGATCTATGCGGATTCGGAAATCAGGAAAGAAGTTTCTACATATATGATGATTTTTTTATGTATCCTCAAACTTCATCAAATCAAAATCATACTGTCAGGCTTCCCGAAACAATTCCACAGTATTCTCATTACGATCCGGGACAGAGTCCTGCGTGGCTTCCGGGGCAAAATTCCTCGTCGATTCCACAAACGTATCCACTGGCTTCTAATCAGAATTTTAATCAGGCAGACAATTCAGCAGCAGCAAGACCAACAGCAACATTCCAACACATGGAGAGCAAGATGAAGCTTGAAGAGTACAATGGATATAATTCAGTTTATTGTTTGGAGGTCCTCCCAGAAGACAGTTACTTTGATGGTCCGCTGGATTATTACGTTGGAAATTCTGACTGTCAATCCTTCTGTGGTTAATGCGATTGACATTCATAGATTAGATGTTAGAAGTCGTAATCTTAGCGACTAACAACTTCATCTTTAGTCTTTAAGGAAACATTTTCGGATTTTTTCATTAGGCATTTTCTCGATCTGGCTTATTTCTTGTGAACGATGATTATTTCTAAGTCGAATTTATCTCCTAGTTTAGTTTGCGATCCATTTTCATTACTCGTGTTTCATGGACGCAATGTCCATAGACTTGAATCCTGTTGTCGGACCTGTTTTGGTTCAATTCTAATGATTATGACTTTTCCACATTGTTACTTAGTAATATTATAGGGGGAAAACATGGAGTAAAAACTGGAAGCAACTGGTCTAAAATAAGCTTCCAGCATCTGCTTTTTTCTTCTGGAGATTTATATATATTATGCATCTTCTTGTTCTATGGACGGTTCCCTGTAGCTTTATATTTTTTATGGGCTCCACGCTGGTTGCTACAGAATGCAGAGATGTTTCCAAAACCCTGAGATGGAAGTCTATACACTACATTACAGTATTCCAAACTCAATTCTCTCTGAGCTGGGCAACTTATGGCTGTACCCTAGAACAAACTGGAAAACAAATTTTCTGTCGCCTACGTGGCAGGTGATTGTTGGTTGGTGCAAATAGCACACGCTTGGGAGGAACCAAAATTTGGGGTAGGTAGACATAACCTAGTAAGCAACTTTGCTAATTCTCTCGTAAAATATTGCCACTCCTAGAAGCTGCAACCAAGCAGTTCGACTGTCTAAGTTACGACAGAGATGCATGCCCATTTTCAGTGCGCACTTGCTTTTGCTATCCTGCTGTTCAGTTCTCAACTCGCCCCACCAACAAAATATGTGTTTTAATTCCTTCCAAACCACCTAACAGGTCTAATAAAAAGCCTGGTACTCAAAATATTCCGAGTATCAAATCAAAGTTGCAAATGTTTTCTAAGTCAATGGCTTGCTATTCTTTTTCATCTTATCCAATTTTGTTGTCACAAGCTCTTTTATTGCTGCTTGTGCTGGTATTTTTAGCAAAGATGTTGGTATAACATGGGGAGATGGCCGTGGCAAGCTTCTCACTCTGTCTCTTGACGAAGAACAACTCTGCTGACACACTTACTGCAAATTATGTAAGTTCCTTTGTGAAAATATGATTGCTTTTTTCAGTTTAGCTCTAACTTATTTGCCACATCGTTATGCTAATACACAAGGCTTTCCATGCTGCGTTTAAAATCTCCAGAGTCATCGTGGGATGAAATGGACTTCGAATTCCCGGGAAATTTGAGTGGTGATCCTTGCATCTTCACACTAATGTCTACACGCAAGGCAAAGGTGACCCAGACCAACAGTTTTTCCTGTTTTTGGATCCCACAGCTGATTTCCACACCTATTCAATCCTCCGGAATCCTGGTCCCATTGTGTAAGAACACCTAAAGTAGATACCTTCCTAATCCTGATGTGAGTTAGGTTTGAACCTTGTAATTTAATGGTTTGTGCTAAACTTCTGTCATGTTTTCTTTCTTCCAGCTTCCACATTGATGGCAGACCAATCAAGAACCTGGAAAAATTTAGTGTTCCAGACAATGAGAATGTATGCTAGTCCATGGAATGTCTATTACTGGGCAACTAGACGAGGCTAAGTGAAAACAGACTGCTCTCAAACTCCCTTTACTGCTTCTTTTAGAAACTTCAATGCAAAAGCCTGCACTTGGTCCAGCAGATCATCTTCTTGCAGCTAAAACTCCACAACTAATAATCCATGGTTTTCCCAGGAGCTCGATTCTTCCGGTCAAAGAAAACTGAAATGCGCGCAGCAAAATTACGTGGTTTAAATTACTGCACAGACACAACGAGTTTTCCACAGAACCTCCCTCCGGAATGCTGTCACCAACAAGAAATAGGACGATTCACTTTAAATGGCCTAAATGGGCTTGAAGCCATGGGCTTTTTGCAATTTCAACAGTCTGTTGGGCCACAAGCTGTCATGGTTGTTTTAATTTTTTTTTTTTTTTGGCATTTGACAGCAATCATAGTTTAATAGCCACATCACAACAGTGGTAAACAAAGTCGTAGTCCTGATTTCTTCCAAATTTGATCCAAGTCAAATGTTTGCCGTTTAAATTTTGAATCTCCTGCAGCAGGCAGCAGCCTATCTTATCCTATGCATGCAGAAAATTAATAAACTGTGAAAATTTATTAAGATAGGGCTCACGGGTAACATGATCCAAAAAGTTGTAGCACAAGCAAGACAAATTGATTACGTAATTTATGAAATCCAAAGACAAAAGCCATCATCTCATGTAATAACAGGCATGATCCTGGTTTGCCAGTTGTTAAATTGTCTTCAGGATTTTGTTTACCAGGCAATAGACGGCAAGTAATAATAAATAGCATAAATATATGTTGATATTTAGTTTGTTTTCATTATATGGTTTTTCTGATTTGTATTATACAGTACAAACTAGACCCAGTTCTTGACCTGATCCTGTCAACCAAATTGACAATGACTAACCGACCTTATCAATGCTTGTAATTTATGTGCACAAACCGCACAAAGATTCCGGTGCCTATTTCAGCCCTCGTCCCCAGGCCTAGGCCTTTGGTGGTGGAGGCCGCAGAAGCAACCTTTAGAGTTTGCGAGATTTTTCTGCCCTCCAATCGTTTGTTTGTACGCGTGTGGATAATCGACAACACAATTTAAGCTGGCAGCGCGGCACGCACCGAACTCATTTGGCGCCACGTAATCTCTGCAAACAAAAGAGAGCAGAGTCTTGTCTTTCTCGGAGAGTCTTGTCTTTCTTTTAATTTATGGCACCAGCCAGCTGTTTTCAACTTTTACTGAGTCAGAAACAGCAAGGACTGATCCAAAATGCACCCTCTTCTTCACTCAATTTGTCCATTTCTACTCTCATCTCCTGTATATAATATTCCGAGCATGCATGCAAATTTATACACATCATCCAATTTATTATCCAGAGAACAAGTTACAGAAAATGAGCTCTCGTTCTAATTCTAGAGTTATATCATCTGGAATGTTTATGTGTGTTTTTGTTGGGTCCGTACTGGTTGTTTCTGCTGGAAACTTTAATCAGGAATTTGATATCACATGGGGAGACGGTCGCGGTAAAATACTTAACAACGGTGAGCTTCTTACTCTCAGTCTAGATCATTACTCTGGCTCAGGCTTCCAGTCCAGGAATGAATATATCTTTGGCGAGATTGATATGCAGCTTAAGCTTGTCCCTGGCAACTCTGCTGGCACCGTCACTGCATATTATGTAAGCTTTTTTTGCTGTACACATCTGTCGTTTCAATGCCTTCCACGCAATGAATCTGCTAATAATATACTGTAACTCTGTTTTATTGCAGATGCGCTCACAAGGAGCAACCTGGGATGAGATAGACTTTGAATTCTTGGGCAACCTGAGTGGTGAACCTTACACTGTTCACACAAACGTGTTTAGTCAAGGCAAGGGTGACAGAGAACAGCAATTTCACCTGTGGTTTGACCCTACAAAAGATTTTCACACCTATTCTGTTCTCTGGAATCCCCGACGCATTATGTAAGTTCCAATCCCACTTGAATTGCAGTATTTGTCAGACCTTTCTACAATTTTACTGGCTTAGCTGTTTTCTTTGCTTGTTTTTGCTGCATTTCAGCTTCTCTGTCGACGGTATTCCCATCAGAGAGTTCAAAAACCTGGAGTCTATAGGCGTTCCATTCCCAAAAAACCAGCCTATGAGAATACACTCAAGTATCTGGAATGCAGATGAGTGGGCAACAAGAGGAGGTCTCATCAAGACAGACTGGAGCCAAGCTCCTTTCACTGCTACTTACAGAAACTTCAAAACTAATGCTTGCGTTTTGTTCTCAGGAAAATCTTCCTGCAGTTCAAAATCACCAGCTAACAGTGCATGGTTCTCGAAAGAATTGGATTTAACAAGTCTACGAAGGCTTAACTGGGTCCGGAAGAAATACATGATTTACAATTACTGCACCGACACAGAGCGATTTCCCCACGGCTTTCCCAAGGAATGCGCCGTCCACTGAAGCTGTTAAAATATCTGTTACTTTTGACGATCTCTGTTTGGACACTGTGGCCGTGAAGTTTTCTTGTATATGACATGACGCTTGTAATGTAAAGTTATATGTGTGAGATATTTTTACGATTTTGAAAATTTGTGAGTGAGATTTTTATTTTCAAAATTGTTATATGTACTGTAAGATATTTTTGTGGGTTGCGATAACCTCTTCATAATATATCTCCTAGAATATTTTAAATAAAATTTTAAATATAATTAATTAATTAATTAAAATTATACGAAAAGTGATCATTTAAATTATTATATTGTATTTATATAAATTTGTATATTTAAATACAAATTTATATAAATACAATATAATAATTTAAATGATCACTTTTCGTATAATTTTAATTAATTAATTAATTATATTTAAAATTTTATTTAAAATATTCTAGGAGATATATTATGAAGAGGTTATCGCAACCCACAAAAATATCTTACAGTACATATAACAATTTTGAAAATAAAAATCTCACTCACAAATTTTCAAAATCGTAAAAATATCTCACACATATAACTTTACATTACAAGCGTCATGTCATATACAAGAAAACTTCACGGCCACAGTGTCCAAACAGAGATCGTCAAAAGTAACAGATATTTTAACAGCTTCAGTGGACGGCGCATTCCTTGGGAAAGCCGTGGGGAAATCGCTCTGTGTCGGTGCAGTAATTGTA
>CP135561.1:8534653-8567453 GCA_032401905.1 Swietenia macrophylla | reverse complement strand
AAAAATTATAGATCTTATATGAAGTCATAAGTAATTCTTAATTAGTTTGTTAGAGAATTAATATGTGTGTAATTATAAATTTTTTAAATAAATATTATTTTATTTATTTTATAAAATATACTTAACAAGTTTTAAAAATTAAATAACACTAAACATATTATTTTACTTATAAAAAATAAATAAATCATAAATATATTTATCTTTTAATTAGTCAATTTAAAGTTAGAAATAGGGTAAATATATTTTTAAAAAAAATTTATTATAAAATAAAATTATTACAAATCTCAGAAGAGATATCACATAAAATTTCTTCTTAAAAAAATTAAATAAACATAAATTTTGACGAGCGATTCAATTTATTGTGTTGTGTTGTATTCAAGAAATTAACTTGAACTTGAATCATTTAATAATTATGTTAAAAAATAAAAAATATATCATAATACTATTATTAAATAGTTAAATAGGTTATAACGTACTACTTATTTAATAATTTATTTATATTTAATATATTTTATAATATTTATAATAAATTTTTTTAATACTAATTAATTTATTCTAAACATAATTCAATATATTTTAAAAATATATAAATATAATTATTTTTAAATATAAAATTATAAATTAATTTATTAAATTATAAATTATTGACATAATAATATTTTTTAAATAATTATTCACATTATAAATTAGTTTATATGTTAAACTTTAAATTTAAATTTAACATAATTATTAATTATAATATATTATATTATCTATTTAATAATCGTATCATGTACAAATTTATAAATATGGTTTTGTATTTATCCCCGTCAACCTGCATAAATCTAACCTATCTTTTAAATTTTATGAATTAAAATAATCACTAATCATAATAAAATATTTCAGATTTGCTTCACAGGAAATATGTACCAGGAAGCAAGTGCGTCCAATAATTTGGCTCACCTAAAATTAGGCTAGACTAATTACAAATTGGTGATCAGAAAGTTTGACCATGTAAAAGCAGGCAAAGCCAAAGGCTACCATGATCCTAATTACATACCTTCGCAACTTCACATACGATTCTTCCCTACCTTTTACTTCCGTTGATGCGGGCAATTAAGCACTCTATGCAAGTTCATTTGTTTGCTTTAGCAAATTTCAGATGTAAAAAGCTCCTTAATTTTGATATTTAACCGTGTTGAGTTTATTGCTTTGATCATTTTTATTTTTGGGTGAGAATATATTACGTGAGTTTATATATATTATCTAATTGAATCTAGTTCAAATTTAATACGATTTTAAATCGGTTTGACTTAAAATTATTAAAATTTTATTAAATATTCGGGTAGTTAGAATAAATATTATAATTAATTATTTTTTATTTATATAAAATTGACTGCTTTTTATAATTTTTTTAAAATAAATTTTGTGTTAAATTTTACGTAACATTGTTAGAAGGTTGATTTGAAAAGTTACTGGATTAATTCTTATTTTTATCTGTAATTATATAAAAAGGAATTTTCAGGTTCTGTTAAAATCAAACTTTTGGGACTTGACCGAAACGTTAAATCCATAGTGCGTATTCCTCCCTTGTAAACTTTATTAAATCTTAGTTAATGATGTTGTCCTATACTGTCTTTAACGGAGGTGGTTGGGAAATCTAAGACTTAGCTGGTGATGTGGACAGCCGAATAAGTGACCCATGTCCTTTATTCTTAAAATATAATGCAAAACCGCGTGTTATTAAAAAATTTTAAAATAAAATAATTTTGTTATAATAATATTATAAATATAATAAATTTATTTAATTAATTAAATAAAAAATATATTTATTAATAATAAATAAAAATAATAAAAAAATTTATTATTTAATTAATATAATGATAAAATTTTATATAATTTTTTTATTTATCAATAATTAATAAATTTTTTCACTTAATTTTTTTTTTAATACAATAAATAATGTCCCTTTGGGTCATGTTTGTTAGTGGATTAGATACAGCTATTTTATTCCACTTACTCGCTGCAAACAACTGGCCACAGTCCAGCTTACTAGAGCTTCCCATCACTTTCCTCTGCTTTACACTGTTCTGATCTTCCCCTGCTTATTCATGCTATAAATACCAGACGATATGATCCTCAACACATTCATCGCTTCACTTCAAAACTCGAATTTCAATCAGTTTCAATTACTAGACTATAGCATATATCCATGGCATCAACGTTGCATTTGTTTCTTCTACTTGGCTCTTTGATGGTTGCTTCTGCTGGGTAACCTGCACCAAGATTTCGACATCACTTGGGGAGATGGCCATGCGAAGATACTCAATAATGGCGAGCTTCTTACTCTGTCTCTTGATAAAGCCTCTGGTTCAGGCTTCCAGTCCAGGAATGAGTATTTATTTGGCGAGATTGATATGCAACTAAAGCTTGTACCTGGCAACTCTGCTCGCACTGTCACTGCATACTACGAAAGTTCCCAAACCATTCATTTCTGCCACATCTTCTTGTAACTTAAAATGTGTTCAAGTTACTAAAATGTATGTAAATCTGCAGATATCCTCAAAAGGGTAGACATGGGATGAGATAGACTTCGAATTCTGTGGAAACCTGAGTGGCGATCCTTACATCCTTCACACCAATGTGTTCAGCCAAGGAAAAGGCAACAGAGAACAGCAGTTCTATCTCTGGTTTGACCAAACTGAAGATTTTCACACCTATTCCATCCTCTGGAATCCCCAGCGCATTGTGTATGTATTTTCTTCCTTATCCAATCACACAATTGTCACATTAACCTCTCCATGTTCTTGCTTTCCCTTGGGTAATCTGTTTAAACTTACATATTGTTTCTTTCTAATTTCAGCTTCTCTGTGGGTGGCCCCCCCCCATAAGAGAATTCAAGAACTTAGAATCGGTTGGCGTTCCAATCCCAAAGAACCAGCCAATGTGAATATACTCTTCTCTTTGGAACGCTGATGACTGGGCTACTAGAGGTGGACTTGTAAAAACAAATTGGACACAAGCTCCATTCACTGCTTCCTACAGAAACTTCAAAGCGGAAGCTCGTGTTTGGTCAAATGGAGCATCTTCTTGCTCACCTTCATCTAAATCCAGCAGCAGTGCCTGGCTTTCTCAAGAACTGGGTTCAACAAGTCAGAACAGGCTGAAATGGGTGCAAAAGAATTACATGATTTACAATTACTGCACTGACACGAAGAGATTTCCCCAGAGCTTCCCTCTAGAATGCAGAACCTCCTAGAGAAATTAAATCAACATATATATATATATAATCAATTTTTTTAATTGTTGTGATTATTGAGATATTATTCAAATCATGTAGATTCTAGATTGTGATCTTGGATTCTTTGCATCTCTGCCATTAACAAAAAACGAACTCCAAATTCTCTGTACCATCCAATAAATCTTATCAATTTAAACCTATTTCAATTTGCTTCATGGGAAAGCAACAATGAGTCAAGAACAAGCAATTATTTAACTGATTCCATAAGCTCGCCTAAATTTTGGTTAGAACGATTAGAGATTGGTGACCTGAAATGTTGACAATGCTCTGCTTTCAAATGGTGAAAAGGACTAAATAAGGTAAAGCTAAAAGCCTGCCATAATCCAATTATAGCTTCAGACCTTTAAATAGGATTTCTTCCCTAGTTGTCCTTCTATTGATTGGTGTAGAAGGCGTGGCTTGCTTATATTTAATTGGTAAAATAAGAGGTCAGAAATTTACTTGATAAATAAATTTGATGACCAAGAATTGAAGAACGGTGGAAAGTAAGAGTTCACCAAAATTATTGTCATACCGTTGAGTTTTATTATAAAGAGGTGACAACTCTCATTTCCAAACACAACACCATAATCTATCTAATTTCTGTAAGATCTCAAGTTTTTTTTTTTTTACTAATATTTTTTATTATTTTTCGTCCATTGATATAGGCAAATTATCGAACCACTTTAAATTTTGATGTTCATATCCATTTTCTTGTTACATTTTAATTCTCCATTGATATTGTCTTGACCTCAACAATTTGGTAAGCCATGTATGCAATTTCATGCATTTAATTGTAGTGAAATTCGGATGGAAAAAGTTCATTAATTTGGGACTTTTATCTGGATTTTATTTAATTAAGACGTATATCAGATAATATGAAATCTTGAAAGTTCAGTCAGTTTGAAGTATGCATCATATATCTATGGCTTCAATGTTGCATTTGTTTCTTCTGCTTGGCACTTTGATGGTTGCCTCTGCTGATAACTTGCATAAAGATTTTAGAATCACCTGGGGAGATGGCCGCGCCCAGATAACCAACAATGGCGAACTTCTAACTCTGTCCCTTGATAAATACACTGGTTCAGGATTCCAGTCCAAGAATGAGTACTTATTTGGCGAGATTGATATGCAAATCAAGCTTGTCCCCGGCAATTCTGCTGGCACTGTCACCGCGTATTTTGTAAGTTCCTAAACCATAAATTAATTTTATGTATCTTCTTATTTATTAAATGTATCTTCTCTTGCGAAAATTGGCAGCTCTCTTCAAAAGGATCAACATGGGATGAGATAGACTTCGAATTCCTGGGAAACCTAACTGGTGAGCCTTACATTGTTCACACCAATGTCTTCACCCAAGGAAAAGGTGATAGAGAACAGCAATTCTATCTCTGGTTTGACCCAACTAAAGATTTTCACACCTATTCCATCCTCTGGAATCCTCAGCACATTGTGTATGTATTTTCTTCCTTCTCCGATCGCCCAATTGATGCATTAATCTTTCCATGTTCTTGTTTTCCCTTGTGTAATCTGTTTAAACTTACATATCCGTTTCTTTCTAATTTCAGCTTCTCCGTTGATGGCACCCCCATAAGAGAATTCAAAAACTTAGAATCAGTTGGCGTTCCATTCCCAAAGAATCAGGCAATGAGAATATACTCCTCTCTTTGGAATGCTGATGATTGGGCTACAAGAGGTGGACTTGTCAAGACAGATTGGACACAAGCTCCATTCATAGCTTCTTACAGAAACTTCAAAGCTGAAGCTTGTGTTTGGTCAAGTGGAGCATCTTCTTGCTCACCTTCATTTTTATCCAGCAGCAAAGCTTGGCTTTCTCAGGAACTTGATTCAAAAAATCAAGACAGGCTGAAATGGGTGCAGAAGAATTACATGATTTACAATTATTGCGCAGACAATAAGAGATTTCCTCAAGGCTTACCCCAGGAATGCAGACCCCCTATTAGGACATTAGGCACAGTTGACTTCGATGAATCACTGTCTAGAAAGGCCTTCTTTGACAGCATGCATGCTGCCAAGCAAGCCCTGTTCATAAATTTCTGACAGTAAATATTCTGTCAAGAAAATCAAGTCAATTAGATTCTAGAGTTGGGTTCTTTGATTTCTTAGCATCTTTATTATCAAATAAAATTGGGCATCTGTCCATATTTCACTATGTGAATAAAATTTGACATCAATCTTTCCAGAGATTATGTTATGTTGTTTTCTAGAATGGACCTGTTTCGAGGTCAAACACATGCCAGCATGCAACTCTGTTTTTCCACTTCTGTTTATACTTACAAACATTTTGAATGCCCTGCAATCCCAGCTCCATAACAATTTAAGAAGCTAAAAAACACCTTCCACGGTGATAGAACAATTTATTCACTCGCTATCTCTGTTCTTTTTATGCATTTAATTTTGGTTTTCATCTGGAGCTCTGCAGACCATAATCCATAGGTATAACAATGACTTCGTCCGCATTACAAGTACAAAGAAACCATGAACTTAGACATGAATACAGTTCAAATATTTGTATTTGATAAGAATGATACCAGAAAACAAACTTCACACTCTGGAGATAGCTTGACTATTGGAAATTATGACGAAAACAGAGCAAACATCACAGCTGTATGAAGCTTGGAAATGGTCCATATATTAATGATGCTCATTTTCTTCAGGGAGGATCAGACACCTTGACATGTAGCAAATCTCTTTCAATGTATATTTCTTCCTCGAGTCTTAGCAATGATTATGTTTTCGCATTGACTAATTAATTTAAAAAATGGTCTATGATTTTCTATTCAAATTCCTTTCTTTCAACTTTTTCATTGATAATCGTTGTGCTGTGATCCTTCTTTCTAGTAATCTATTGGTTATTAATTACTTTGGTTTCTCTGGCTGTACAACTTCATTCTATATTCTTTTCCAACAATTGAATATAATCATACATGTGGGAAGAGATTATTGCAAGTGATCGGAAGAAAATTGACCAGTCAAATGAACTTAGAACATCGATCAATTGGTCTCTCAAATTCATCTACTTTGATATTTAACTCTAGATTTATTTCGTCAAAATAAAATAATAAATTACATGTATTTCACAATGATAATAAAGAATAAGCATGCCAAACCCTCGTAAATTAATGAATAAAAGGATAAAAAAATTATTGAGTTTGTGATTCATAATCAAATATGCAGAAGCAGCCGGGGACCATTTTCAATATTGCAGGGGTATGTATTATATGAGTTTTTGTTTGTTTTATAGTATGGTATGGCCCCAGTCCAATAGGTTATTGATCAATCCCATCCAAATTTATTAAAATTTTAGAATATATTTTGAGTGTTTAAGCAAATATGATATCTCTTCATTTCTTTTCATTTTAACAAAATTGTTTGTTTTCTCTCGTAGTTTTTTTTTTTTTGAATATTTTAGATTTTTTTATGTCAAATTTGGTGTTTCTATATGCATTGTTTGCTTGATTTTCATATATATATATATATATATATATATATATAAGAAAAGAAGAAAAGAAAAATGTTGACTTAATAATATAAAAAGAGGTCAAATATCCCTAATTCATGTACTTACATTTACAAACAATTAAGGCAAGTAAACGGATCCAGTTCTATGACTTTTCTCTTTAAAACCGTGTTCGTTGAGGGGACGGCAGCACAGGCTAAGTGAAGACCACAATCGTGGGAGCCCACTATTTAGAAACGCCCTGTATAGAACTCACCAACTATGAACCTCTACACCTGTCCTTTTCCCTTCGAGCCTAACATCTTTCGCCAATATAAATTGAAACAAATTCTAACTTCAATCATCAAAATTATTATAGTTTACATAAAGTAATGGCAGCTTCTTTTTTCCAGTCTTCAAGGTTAGGAGCATGTCTGCTTATATCAACGCTTGCCAGCTTCTTGGTGGCTGCCTCTGCCGGCGTGGGTAACTTCTACAATGATTTTGCTATCACATGGGGACATGAAAAAACTAAGATACTAGACAATGGCAACGTTCTTACCCTCAGTTTGGACAAAGACTCTGGCTCAGGCTTCCAATCCAGGAATGAGTATCTATTCGGAAAGATTGATATGCAGATCAAGCTCGTCCCTGGAAATTCTGCCGGCACTGTTACTGCCTACTATGTATGTATCTTCTGATTGTTTCCTCCTTTCTTAACATCCTCCATCTGGGTTTCCACGGTAATGGGATGTCGTTATTGTATGTTTTGTCACGTTGCAGTTGTCGTCTAAAGGAGCAAACTGGGATGAGATAGACTTCGAGTTCTTAGGAAATGTGAGCGGTCAACCTTACACTCTTCATACAAATGTGTTCTGCCAAGGCAAAGGCGACAGAGAACAACAGTTCCGTCTCTGGTTTGACCCGACTGCCGACTATCACACCTATTCCATTCTTTGGAATCCCAAGAACATTATGTAAGCACTCAAAAATTCTAGAACTTGTACTTCTTTTATCATTCTTACCCTAATAATTTTCCGATTCAGGCATCTGTTGCATTTTAAAAAATGGGATAGTGATTCTTCTCGTGTTTGTTTATATTTCAGCTTCTGCGTCGATGACATTCCGATTAGACAATTCAAGAACAAGGAGAATCGTGGCATACCGTTCCCAAAGAACCAGGCAATGAGAATTTACTCGACTCTTTGGAATGCCGATGACTGGGCGACTCAAGGGGGACGTATAAAGACAGACTGGAGCAACGCACCGTTTACAGCTTCCTACAGAAACTTCAATGCCGATGCTTGCATTTGGTCTTATGGAACATCGTCTTGCAATTCAAATTCTCAAGATTCTAGTTGGAACAGCAAGGTCTGGCTATGGCAGGAGCTTGATTATGGAAAGCAATGGCAGATGAAATGGGTGCAGGATAATTATATGATATACAATTATTGCAAAGACTATCAACGATTTCCCCAAGGGCTTCCTCCAGAATGCACTATTGATTATTGACGTTGGTTCTTTTTTGTTATTCCAGTTTATCTGTGGTGAGATTTGAATGCGGTTTTTCCATATATAACTTCATGAATAAAAGTTTTGATGGAAAAGAGCAATCTTGCATTTTGTTTTAAATAAATGATTAATGAAAGAGTTCAATTTACATATTTAATTAGAACCATAATCTTCTTCTTCTAGTTTTTTTAAATCTTTTAACTTAAACATATTAATATATGTCATAATTGATAATAAATTATTTAAATTATATATTAATATTTTTAATTTATATAATGAAATATAAAATTAATTTATAAATTTTATTATTATTATTAGTTATTTTATGCATTAACATTTATTTTAAAAATATAAGATAAAAAAATCATGATAAAATCCTTATTCATTTAATTATATGTTCCACTTTTTTTTTTCCTCTCTCTTGCACTAGACCTTAGAATAATGCAACTTAACTCTTATTGCCATGGTTGTTTAAGCTAAAAAGTAAACATTGAACAGATTGATGTAACGATCAACTGTTAATTGCCATGTTAATTACCACATCACCCTATCGTTCATACATGGGGTAATTATGAATCTTATGGCATTTCTCTTGCACAAATTGAATCATCTCAAAAATCTATTCCCTAAATTAATGTTGAAAGATGATATTTGTCAACACAATACGAAAATTGTAAATTTTATTCACATTTTTAAATTTTAAAAAATTATTTAAAAATTTATGAATTTATTATATATTAATATAAAATATTAACGTTGTAACACTTAAATTATACCGAATTTGTTTATATATCATTCCTTATTAATGTTTATTGCACTGTAGAATGGTCGCATGCATCTATTTAACTGAAACTCTATTAATGAAAACTTAAGAATCGACCTCTTAAATTCTATCCCATTCGTTGTTCATTCATATATTAATGGAAACTTTGGTGGGATGTTTATTGTTTCGAACATCCAAGTACCAGCTCCTCTGCAATAATATTTTTTTCTTAATTCACTAGATAGAGAAGAAGATACATCCATAATACTTTAAAGAGGAAAAACCATGGAAACATAAAGCACGTGAAATAAGCACACGGTTAATAGAAAATTAAACCAAAAAAAAAAGACAGACAAAGGTATACAAACACAACCATTTCGACACTCTCATGGAGGACATCATGTCTGGAGAAGATATAAGCACTTAAATTACCATCAATTATTGTAGAAAACAACGTGCGTTCATGCTTCTCGATCTTAAAACATAGGCTTGCGAACGAGAACAACTGAGTTGATGACATCATTAATTGGATGGAAGATGGAGAGAACCTCAAAATCCAACAAGTCATGCTCCTCCACCACTGGATACAGAAATGCCCTTGCTCCTTTTGCGCTCCTCAAAAGCAAAAATCCTCCGTCCCTCATGTACTTTCTTACATGGGAGATAATCTTCAATTTCACTTCTTTACTCATACCAACCAGAGCTGCCAAGAAAATGCAATCATATTCAGCTAGCTCCTCTTTCACTTCCATTATGTCGCTGGTCAGAAACTTCATCCTCTTCTCAAACTCACAATCGGAAGCAACAATTTTGCGCGCCACATCATTTGCTGCCTCGTCAATATCAAAGTTATCGAAGTGTGTAGATTTCATGTGCTTTGAAGCCAATACAAGAGAAGTTAGAGGCATTGGACCCGAACCCACAAAGGCCACCTTCTTGGGTTGCACCAACCCATTGTCACTCAGGATATTGTATTCCAAATTGGCTAGCTTAATATAGTTTTCGTAATAAGGAAAGAGATTGAGATTGTTTAGGGGTTGTGGAATTTTGGTTAAGAATCTTGCAAACTCAAGCTCCAATAAACCTTCTGCGCGACCACACAGAACAATGAGACTTTCGCGCATTCGCTTAACATTTTCGGGTAATGCTTTAATGTCTATGGAAGAAGGAGGTGTGCACAGTTTCACAAGATGAGTGAAAAGGCTGTTAACTTGCTTTGAAGGCCTCAGAGACTCAAGTTTAGATATGCTTGCATGGATTTGCATAACGCGAGCAATAAGGAGCTCAGATGGAATTTGGCCTTCAGTGTTGACATTTTGTAGTGAAGCCATTGATGAAAATATTGTTTATGGGATTTGGATGGTAATTTATCGAGTTGTTTCTGGGTTATTAGCCTTTCTATACGAGTATTTATAGAGGCAAAAGCATATAAATTCTTAATTTTCTAGTAGTAGTTTGTATTGCAGTCTACGTTTCTGTTGATGCACGAAAATCCTCTTAAAGAAGTCTGCCGGTCAATGAAGGCATGGAGTTCCATGCCGTGGGATCTTAACCATAGCATCAAAAGCAATCACATGAAAATAAATTAAGGAATTAAATATTCCCCTTCCCATATCCAATATAGTTCTTTAATTTGATGCACTATACTCGATACCTTCTGTCTGATATTTTACTCTTGAAACAAATATTAATCTCTTTTTGTCCCTTCAATTTTCTATTAATACGAATAAAAAAAAGATAATGAAACTTTATACATGTCATTAATGCATCACATTTGGTACCCCAATGCTTTTTTTAATAACTAAGGGAAACCCAGATAGGCATTGTAGTTTAAATTTGTTTACGGGCTTAAATTTAGTAAGCTAACCCAACAGTTTGGAAACTTGTATTCTTTTCACACCAGGTGTCTCGTATGCTTCGGATGAAAGATGACGAAATTAGCATATCCTAGACAGTGTCCATGTTCACACTAGAAACCTGAAAGGGAAAGAAATTTGGAGTCAGGTCTATACGGCATGAAAATGGCCAGCACCATGGGTCCACCTGCTTCTTATAAATGAGATATATAAAATTTTGAACAGGTAGAGAACAAAACAACATTTACTACTGCAGACTGACTTTTTTTTAATTCATATATTTTAATATGATTGTGTAAGTTGAATTTGTCACTTAACTTAAAAATTAAGTTTGCAAGTAAATGTTTATACAATTGTATTTAATTTTTTTAACGTGCAATTCTAATTGTCACGTAAATTAAAATAATTATTTTTTAAAAAAAATTTATATTTGTAAGAGTTTGAACATTAAATCATTAAATTAAATTAATTTTAATACCAAATTAAATTTGTTATTTGACCTTAAAATTTAAATTTAAGTATAAGAGCTCAAACAATTATATTTATCAGTGTACGTATATACTAGCAAAGCAAGTAAAAATGTCAATATTTGAGAGAGAAAGAGAAAGCATACATGGAGAAAATAAGGAGATGAAAGTTTTAACAATTGACACAATGTGAAATTTTGGCCCACGCTTATAACGATCTTCTTTATTTTATTAGTTTTTGGCATTTTCGTACAATGGCAGAGCTACAGTAGTGGCATATGTATTTATAACAAGAATATTTCTTTTTTAGAATGACCCCTACAAGTTCTTGACGTTATCATTTTAGCCCCACAATTAGCATAGTGATATTGCGTATTTCTCCATGCTTTTAGATAGCTAATGGCTAGAATTCAGCCATCCCAAAGAGACGCAACTGTACAGCAGCTAGAAAATACCCGATTGGTGAGAAATTATTTGTTCATCAGATCATTTCCCTCCAGAGTTTATTGGTACAGAATATTGAGTATCCATTAAAACCCAAAGGCATTTATGGAAAATGAGGAAGACCAACGAATAATTGATTGCTAAAATAAATTTACAAAAATATATCTCCTATTTATTTTAGAAACTATTGTTGAAGCTATTTTCTTGCATGTTAACTTGTGACAGAAGGAAGGTGATCAATAGCTGTTACCGGGGAGATTATTGTAAATTTATAATATTGTATTCTTATTTTTAATCATACCACCTACATCACACGCCATTCTTAATAGCCATTTTCATGTTCATTATTACCAATGACAACTAAAATAATTGATTTGTTCACATTCCAACCAAAGGTTAATCCATCCTTTTGAGTAAGCAGTGTCAATGGGAATCACAGAAACTTCTTATTATGTTTTATAAAACTGTTCATAATTGATTTCTTTTAAACTTAGAACATGAATTGGTAGGCCAAAACTTTGGTTTATAAGGCTCCATTTCTACCATTATTCCATTTCTAAAGACTGCCTAAAATCCTCCACAGAATTGTTGTTGGCATCCTCGAGCTCAGAAAACTTTTGCTTGAGAGTTTCCAGCTCAGATTCCACCTCAAATCTCCTCTTCTCCTCCGCTTGCAGGGACTGAGATAATTGCAATATGCAGCCCCGCAGCTCACGATTCTTGCCTTGTTCTGACCGGATCTTCTCAGACAACTCTTTGACCTGCTTCTTAGAGGACTCCAAGTTCTGCGCCATCTGTGTAAAGGCATCAAAACTTTTCATGGCCAGAGGACGGTGAAGTTCAAGCAGAAAGCCTACCTACAAAGATTGATGTCAACGAAATTACTTCATCCAAATTCAAGTTCTAGATTAGGAAATTAATTGAGATAAATGATTGAGATCAAGACTAATTAGGAAATTGATTCAGAATTAAAAAAAAATTCAAACACCGGACTTTAATTCTCATATATACGATGTTAGTAATATCACTCAACTTGATCAAAAAGCTCAAACTGTCAAGGGATCAGAGTTAATATATAGTTAGTATTTGAAGTGTATATGTGTGTATCTCAGTGTATGTGTGTGTGTGTGTACAGAAAAATACATACTCTGAGCAGGTTAGTCAAAGCAATGTCCCACGTGGCTGACAAGGAGATTCTTTCAGCGTCGTCTGCATGGCTCTTGGGGATGACTTTTTCTGCCCTCTGAATGAGAGGAAAGAGGTGTTTGGTGTTAGCTTGCTTCTTGCCTCTGATGGCTGCGAAACTCAATCTGCTGGAAGAAGATTCAATCTGATAAGGAAACTGACCGCTTTCTGAAACTCTTTCGTCGGTTTTGGAGGCACCCATCTCGGTAATGGTTGGACGTTGAGAGGAAGAAGGAAGCTCCTGTAATGCCGTTTCAGCCATGGCCTTCTCCTCCTCCTCTATGATCTTGGCACGTTTTGGGGCATCAGTATCTAATCCTTGCACTTCACCCTTCTGCACTAGTCTCTTGGCGGTTTGACGAGCCTTGAACGACAGTAGATTAGCTTCAAATTTTCGCAAAAGATCTATTAATATCTATTAAGAATTCATTAAGGTGTAGGCTCGTTGTATTAATCAGGAATTGCCGGAAAGGAGTCATAAATTAAGGAGAAACATAGACGTGAGTTACCTTCAAAAGGAGAATTGTTAAGAGTAGCCCGTTGTACAATATCATCAAGAAGAAGATGGGAGTGGCTCTCGAGTCTCTTTTCTTGCAATTGGGAGATGCCGACCTGCTCCTTCTCCCCTACAACATGATTGGGAGGCTTTGTCCATAATTCTGCAAGAAGCAAAGGAAACATTTAATGTTCAAAAGATAGTAAATTGATAACCAAATAATTGAAAAAAAAAAGAATAGGGCACTCTATTATTACCATCAATCATGGACGGTAACATTTTTTCATGTTCCTCTTTAGAATGAAAGATGGACTTGCGCAAAAGGACAATAGAGTTGATCACATCATTAGTTGGATGACAGCTGGAGAGGACCTCAAAATCCGATAAGTGATTCTCCTCCACCACATGGTACAAAAATGCTCTGGCTCCTTTCGCACTCCTTACAAGCAAAACTCCTCCATCTTTCATATACTCCCTTAAATGCCTAAGAATCTTCCCTTTCTCCTCTTCACTTCTCCCGACCAGAGCTGCCAAAAATATACAATCATATTCTGCTAGCTGCTCTTTCACCTCCATTATGTCGCTAGTCAGAAATCTCATCCTCTTCTCGATCTGGGCATCTGAAGAAACAATTTTTCGAGCCACATCATTTGCTACCTCATCCACGTCAAAATTATGGAAGTGAGTTGATTTCATGTGCTGTGAAGCCATGATAATAGAAGTAAGCGGCAAAGGACCCGAACCCACGAAGGCCACCTTCTTGAGTTGCACTAATCCATTCTCAATTAGGGCACCGTATTCCAATCTGGCTAGCTTGACATAGTTTTCATAATAGAGGAAGAGATTGAGATTCTTTGGGGATTGGGGAATTTTGCATAAATATTTTGCAAATTCTAGCTCCAATAAGCATTCAGCACGACCGCATAGAACTATGAGATTGTTGCGCATTTGTTGAACTTCTTGGGGCAAGGCTTTTATGTCTATCGATGAAGGGAGGGTACATAACTTAACAAGTTGATTGAAAAGGGTATTTACTTGCTTTGAAGGCCTCAGAGACTCAAGCTTCGATATGCTAGAATGGATTTCCAAAACGCGAGCTATAAGGAAATCAGCCGGAATTTGGGTTTCAAAGTTGAGGTTTTGGAGTGAAGCCATTGGCGAATCAGTAAGAGAGCAAGCTGTGTGTTTGACTTTAGAAAATTAGGCATTTCCAACACCAGTACTAATAGAGGCAAATGCTTGGAAATTCAAACATACAGCCTACGTATGTATTGATGCATGCATTGTAAATCACCATGTTGATTTCCTCATGATTTCTTGGTCAAAAGAGGCATGGATTTCCATGCCACAGGATCCTATATATAAATTGAAAATTCACCATCATAAACTATATATAATGAATCTGTCCATCGACACATATAAATTTAATTAGTCAACATCAGTAGGTCAATGTTTTTTCAATCCATCCGTTGGTAGTATAATTATCTTAATCATAGAATTATCCAATGGCGGCTGGGCTTTCAATATATATATATATATATATATATATAATTGTATACAATTATATGGCGAAAAAATAAATAAGTACTTGAAATTTATTGGCACAGAAAAAAAGTTCTTATATTCTTAACAAATCATTCCCTAATTTTATTAATTCAGTTAGGGACCTATTAACTACAAATAATTAAAAAAAATGTCATATTTATTATTTTATTAAATCTCAAGGAGCAAACTACCTAAAATAAAATTCTATATATACGATATAAATCTAAGCATCCTAATTATTTTTTTCTCAGTAATTTTATTAAATTTATTTATTTTGTAAAATTCATATTTTTTATCTAAACAAAATAAAAATTAATTTAAATTTCTTATTGGGATTAAAAAGAACAATTTGTATTTATTATTGAGATAAAAAAATGATGAGGCAACAATTAAAATATTAGTTGACATACTCTCATCACCAAAGCGTTTTAGAATATGTCTTATAGCTTTCTGAATTATGTAGATTTTTTTTCAAATAAAACAGATAGAGAACTATACTTGATTGATAATCTTGTATTGACACTTCTTATTATCAAAATCATAATCATTTTTAATCATAAAATTTATTAAAATATCATCTTATAATGTCATGTAGGACGAATTACAAATTATATAATTATTTAAGTTAAATATAACTTTTTGAGAGTATTGATTCATGATAAACAGTAGATGAATTTTATACTTCGAATACATAAAATACATCTTTAATAACTTATTACCTTTTTAGTTTAATCAAAAAAAAATTCTGAATTTGTCCCCGATCTTAATCTCTAAACGTTTAATTATCTGTAACAAGATTTATAATTAAAATTATATAGAATAGCGTTGCTTTATATGTGATTACTAATTTATTGACGTCAATGTATTTTTTTTCATCTTGAACTAGTAATTTGAATATTTTATTTCGGATTTTTTTATTCATTTATTATATTATATATATATATATATGATAATATTTGTTATTAATTATTTTGAAAGATAAATTTAACCATCATCACAATAATGCAATTAATCAATTTCCGAACGTTAAAAATGAGAGAGATCGACAAACTAATAAAAATATTTAGAATCAACAGGAACAGAAACCAGAAATGAACTGAACACTTTGGCTAAGAGGAATTAAGCCTACAGAGAAGAGAAAGTTTGTTCTGTCACGACAACCAGAAGCTCATGCATATTTCGTTAATTTCTGGTTAAAAGATAGGCTTGCGGACCAGAACAACAGAGTTAATGACATCATTGGCCGGATGAAAGATTGAGAGAACCTCAAAATCCAACAAGTCATGCTCCTCCACGACGGGATACAGAAATGCTCTTGCCCCTTTTGCACTCCTCACCAGCAAAATTCCTCCATCCTTCATATATTTTCTTACATGTTCAAGGATCTTCAGTTTCTTTTCTTCGCTCATACCAACCAGAGCTGCCAGAAATATGCAATCATATTCGGCAAGCTTCTCTTTTACCTCCATTACATCACGAGTTAGGAACTTCATCCTCATTTCAAATTCAGCATCCGAAGCAACAATGCTGCGAGCCACGTCATTTGCTGCCTCATCGATATCAAAATTATCGAAGCGAGTGGACTTCATGTGATGTGAAGCCATAATAATGGAAGAAAGAGGCATTGGACCCGAACCTACAAAGGCTACCTTCTTGGGTTGCGCCACTCCGTTTTCGTTCAGGATTTTATATTCCAAATTGGCTAGCTTGACATAGTTCCCATAGTAAGGAAAGAGATTCAGATTGTTTAAGGGTTGAGGAATTTTCGTTAAGAATGTTGCAAACTCTAGTTCCAGTAAGCCTTCAGCGCGACCACACAGAACTATGAGACTTCCACGCATATGTTTAACTTCTTGGGGTAAGGCATTAATGTCTATGGAAGAAGGGAGGGTGCATAATTTCACAAGGCTAGAGAAGATGCTATTGACTTGCTTCGACGGCTTCAGAGACTCGAGCTTTGATATGCTAGCATGGATTTGCATAACGCGAGCTATTAGGAGCTCGGCAGGAATTTGGCCGTCAAAGCTAGGGTTTTCGTGGGAAGCCATTGATTGATCGATAAAGATACTTTGTTTTTAGAATGGGTTGCATGGAAATGTCTAATTTATAGAAGAAAATGATTATCTCAGTATTGGAACATGAAAATGATTGTCTACTGAACTCATCAACAAAAATTGGCAAGTTCCATGCCTTCAGATATTGGCCTGTACTTCGTTTAAAATTTTTTTGACTTTCTTCTAAGTTATTTGTAATTTGATACCCAAATAGATGCTGGTCTTCATAATTGTTTAATTGTGAGAGGTAGCTGATATTCCTTTCATACAATGTATCCTCTTTTCCTAGAAGTTGGATATGAAAAAATAAGCAGATGCCATAGGGGATTTACGTTCACACAATGAGAATGATAATTCTGAAATTCGATTCAAAGATTTTCAACAAGGTATGGGGGAATGCAGCGAATGCTTGAGCTTTTCAATGTGGTAACATGTTTGTCATTAGAAATTAATATCACACCTAATCTATACTTACCATTTAAAAAAGAACAAAACTGTTGAGATGGGTATTTTTTTTTATTTATAGATATACAGTAAAAATCTATGTTTTATTATATTTGTATAATTAGTTACCAATATCACATATTTACTGATATAAAAACTTAAAATTATTTTATAAATAAAATGATTGAATTTTAAAAAACACCCACCTCATTTGAAGCAAGCAATTTGAAAAACAGATACATTTTGGATCTAATGAACTAATAGTTAATAAATACTATAATATTGTCACCATATGACATCAAAATCACACGGAATTTAAATTTTTAGATAAGAGTTTGATATTATTAATATTTATATAGATTTGTCGAGGTCAAGAGTTGAGAGACAAAATAAGATGCGAGGTTTTGAACATAGAACTTTAGTTCTATTACAATGTTAGTTAAAAATAATTAACAATTAAGTACTAAACATTAACTCAATTTAATTCTAATAAGATTGGGTGGGTTAATAGCAAGACAGTCGATGCACTGTGAAAGGATTGGTCAGTTAATAAGTGCACAGTGCACTTAGAAAGTTTTGGGTTAGCCATCTTTTTATATTTTAGGTCAAAAGTTTAAAATTGGGTATAAAATTTTTAAACTTATTTTTGTTTATAACTTGAATTTCAAATTTTTTATGTTTAAGATTAAAAATTTAATATTTGAATAAAATTATCCTTAACCAATAAGTTGATAATTGTAAACTCTCTCTCAACGAAATTCATCTTTTCTTCAATAAATTATTCGTAAAAAAATTATTTTTATACTAATTTTTTTCAATAAATTTTACCGTAAGATTATTATGTATTCTTAACTCAGTAGTTAAGGGTGATTTCGTCTAAATTTTAAATTTTTGACCTAAAATATAATAAAAATTTAAGTAAATTTAAATTTGTTAATGGACCTAGACATATCATTTTTGTCAAAAAAAAACCCAGAATGTATCAAGAGTGACAATCAATATTGATGTAAACGTAACTTATACTTGGCCATATAATAGTTAATGTTTAATTAATCATAAATTACAAATGTCTTTTAATAAAAAATTTCCCTTTTCAACAAGTTTCATACCATTAATGTTAAAGAAAATGAATAATATTCTATTAAATTAATTGTATATTTATTGATAGGTTGGAGTCCTGCGACTTTAAATTTGCGCGTTGAACGAGTTACGGATTGTTAATCGTTTACGTGTTGAATTTAATAGTTAAAATAATATTTAATGTGATCAACTCAACGACTTTTATCATTTTGTATTAAGATAAATGAATGAACGAATAAAAATTTATTTTAATGTTAAATTGAAAGTTTAAGTTATCACTTTAATAATTTTTATACAATTATTATATATTTTCGGTATGTTTAACAGTATGCATCGGACTGTACTCTTTTAAATGAATTGACTTAAACTAGACTGAACTACAAGAAATTAAATAAAAATTTGTATTATATTTAGTGTAATATATATTGTATTATGTAATATATTGTATTATAATAATAAATTATTTATATTATATTATTTATATGTATAATATTATAATATTAATTATATAATTATTAGTATTATAATATATTTTATATAATATTATTATATTATATTATATTTACAAAAAAAATAAATTTTAATTCTTAAATAATTAATTTTTCTTACTGCAGCTTTGACCAAAGAGAAGGCTGCCTTAAAATCTGAGTATTTTTATAGTTCAACGTAAAAAAATTTGCCAAACATAGTATTTCAACCATTTAATGTAATCCACTTGTTTTGTCTTGTTACTGCGGACCGCAAAACATGCCATTTATATATTACATGAGAAATATTTTACTATTGCTAAGCTAATTACATAAAATTATTTAAGGGATTTTACCTTGTAAACAGAAAAACAAATCAAATGAAAAGCAATAAAAGCCCTGCCACTTAATCATCCAAGGAAATTAACACTGAAAAAAAGTTGCAAGCATTACTACAATAAAAGCAATATATAATAAGATAGTTATATCATTTATTGATAGCATATCAACAAAAAAAGTTTTTGAATTAAAAATATATATATATATATATATATATATATATATATAACTTTTTCACGTGTACTAGCTTATTCATATAAATTAATATAGTAGTGATATTCTTGTCATGTGTTACAACTATATAATTTTATCATATTAATTTGTATATAAAAAAATTATTCTAACATCATTACATCATTCCATCACTGAATGCCACAAATTGATATCCCACCAGCATCAAATTTATCAATTAGAAGGGACTTTCTTTAATTATTTGTAATTAGTAATAATGTGTAAATATTTACTTTTATTTAAGAGTTAAACATGCACTAATTACTCGCATACTTATATTTTATCAAAAAAAATTAATAACTATAAATTAAAAATTACAATCATTATATTAACAAATAAAGATTAAATCTAAAATCTTTTACAGATCACACTTTAAAACAATATGAGAATTAAAGATTAAAAATCTCTCATAATCTTTTTTATTATTGACTTTTAATAAAATATTGACATGTGGTATAATTAATAATGAACGAATCAGATTTTATTTTAATAAAATTTATAAATTAATTTCATATTTTATTATATAAATTAAAAAATATAAAATACAATATGAATTATTTATTATTAACTATATTACGTATTAATATATATTTAAATTAAGAATAAAAAATTAAAAAAGAATTTCGTACCCGGAATTGGACCGTGACAATTGATGGCATATGTAGCTTTGAGATACTGAAATTAAACATTATAAAAACTCGAGAAATTACTCAAGCCAGTACCACAAATGTATTTAAAGAGGCAGTTGGCAGACGAACCAACCTAATGTGCAATTCATTGAAGACTGCTTTAAATTCGATCAAATGAATGGGTCCATTTAGAATTGGCTAAATCTAATCAGCTATTAAATAGATAATTAAACGCAATGCTTTGTCATGGCAAAATACAAAAATAAAAATGAACATGTCGATGCTCATTAATTTTTTGACATAATATTTTAATACCATTCAATTTTTTTAGAAATATTCAAATATCTTTTTACATTATTTTTGTTAACTTTTAAAAGTTATTTTAACGGTATTTTTGTATTTTAACTTTGCTTAATAAGAAAACATGTCCACGACTTTGATTTTTTGTCCAACAATCTAATACCTCAGGATTTTTGGGCGAAAACACTAGCACTCTCTAATTTTAAAAAAAATTAAAATTTTTAAATATTTAATTTAAAAATAAAAAATAGAAAAAAAATATTTTAGACCAAATGTCCTAATGCCCTATTAATTTAATTTTAAAAAAAATTGTAAGTTTATTAGCTCACACTTTCTTGGAAAATAAAAATAATATTAATTGACTAGCATAAATTGAATCTAACATTTTGTTTCTTTACTAAACCCACACTATTTTGAAAAATAAAAATAAATAGTAATTAAACAGTCTAAATTGAATTTGAAATTTTTTGAAAAATTAAATTAGAGAGTCTTGGTGTATTGAGCCAAAAATATTATTTTTATTTTATATTGTATATTTTAAAGTTATAAAAGTAAAATTAAGAAAATCTAAGGGTATTAAGACAAAAATCAGGAAGGCCTCGCATATTTTCTTAGTAATCAAACTCAAAATCTAAAACACCTCCATCAATAACTTATAAACACTAACAGAAATAATGCGAAGGGAGTATTTGAGTATTTCTGAAAAATTAATGATGTATCGAAATATTAAGAAAAAAATTAGGGGTATTAAACATTTTTCTAAAATAAAATTATAAGTACGTATCAATGCTAATTGGGTATTGCAGCTAATTCTAACATATGCAATCACAACCATTTGGAAATTTAAAAGATTTTTTTTGATTTATTAATCAGAGGTTTTGAGGAGTGTCCAATTCATTTTAGTTAGGGTTTTAAATCATACGATGACTAGTAGTCACGTACGCAAGTGTATGATTTATGAGCTCATTATCGCTGACCAACGAAATTGAGACAGGTCACCGATCCATGGACTGATGAAATTATTGTTCTCAATTTTGTCAAAGCCAAAATTGAAAGTGTGAGCTACAGACTTTGCAAGGATTCACACGGCAATAGCAATTCCATTAATCATGTCTTGTCGTTTTCCTTAACTGGTGTATTAATGAAATACTGCATCAATGGAGTGAAAGCAGAGTTCTTATTTAAAAATATTTGCAATCCTCTGGACGCTTGACTGCCAGTACTTCTGTTTACAGTCTGTAGCTAGCCAAGCTGCCGCATGCAATCCCTACAAAAGTAAACAAGAATTCTTGGTGGCCGGCGGCAGAGAGAGAAAGATAAAAAAAAAAAAGGGCAAGAAAAACTGAGATGGAAGTAGAGAAGATCGAAGTTTTTTTAAGGGTTTCTTCAGTGTTGCTGCTAATCTTGACAGCTTGTTTAACCGGCTTGGATACTCAGACCAAGGTCATCTTCATCGAAAAGAGAATTACTTACAAGGACTTGCCTGTTCTCGTGTATGTTTCACTCTCTTCCTCTTGCTCTTTAACCATACAATCGATACACAGAAGATTTACTCTTCATTGATTTGATAATTGTTTCATCGTGCTTGATAATTATACAGAATTTTGGTGTACGTCGCTTCTGTGGCTGCGGCTTACAATCTTCTTCAAGTGGGTAGATGTGTTTTCTCAACTTGCTTTAAGCTGGGAAACTCAAACAAGTCTTACAGATATCTGGCTTGGGTTTGTTACTTGTTGGACCAGGTAAATTTTCTTGCATAACTTGATACGCGCTAAGTTTCTACTCAAGTTAGGTTCTCAATCCATCTCTCTTCCCATTTTCACTTGTCAAATTTCAATGGTGTCCTTTGAAAGCATTTTTTTTTCCAAAACAAAAACAGCATCTGCATATGTAAGTGCATATTCTCCCAAACTTTCAAACTTCATACGATTGGAACTTGATCTAAAATTCTCTTTCTTTTTAAGGTCATTGACAAATTCAAGTAGAATTATTCAGAGTTTAATTATTACCCACCACTCTGTCACTCGTCGCTGTCTGGGAGTGGATATCGAGAAAAACACAATTTATAGATTAACTACCCTAACTGAAAAATAACCCCACAAGAATGAATGGTGAACGGTGAGACTGAGAGGTTTCTATTTCTTATAAATTTTAAGTGAGATTTCTGGTGATCCGTGAAATTTCGAAGCTTTACCCGTTAATAATCTCTAGTCAACTTGTTTCACTGTGAATTTGAGACGACTATCAACACGAATGCACTATAATTTCTTTGTCCAAAAGCTTAGTATTTGCACTATAGATATACACCCACGCTCACTAGCTATTGTACAAAGCATTCCATGCTGGCGGATTCAATCTACGAATCCCACATTTAACTATTATATGGCTAAAATACATATTTTTGTCGTGAGATTCATGTCTGACAAGAAGGCCCTATTCTTGTATTGTTCTGAACTGCAAAATCAACAGATAATAGTTTACGCCACATTTGCCACAAACTCAGCAGCAGTTGAGCATGCAGTTCTGGCTTTAAAAGGCATGAAGGAATTTCAGTGGATGCAATGGTGCGGCAAATTTACGAGATTCTGCTTCCAAATTGGAGGAGCTTTGGTCTGTTGCTATGTAGCTTGTGGTCTGATGGCTTTGGTTACCTTCATCTCAGCCTTCAATTTGTTTAGGCTCTATTTGGCTGAAAAATTCCTGAGCTTAAAGAACACATAAATGTGCTGTTAATTAGTACATGTACAAGCTTCTCTTTCCTTTAAGTCTTCCTCAAAGACACTACCATGTATTTCATGACAAAGCTTTAAGCAGTCTAAAAGTTTTTTTTTTTTTCATTTTCTCTCATTTATTTTTTTTTTCTTTTGGGGCATTAATTTAGATCCATAACTACATCATACTGTAACTTGTACTCCATTTGCCAACTCCAACATTTGCATTTAGGTCAAATTTAACCAGCCCCTCTCATTGAAATTCATGAAAATTCCATGAAATCTGGTCATAATAAAACGTGCAACTTTAAATAAAAATATCATACATATTAATTAACCTTTAAAATAAAAATATTTAAAAGTTATTATGTAAGGATCAACATTAGTACGGACGATAATACTAAAATACTCATAGTGAAAATGAAGTGGCAAAGCCTAGTGTCACCTAGTGCATAAAATGATCCCGTGGACAATATAAATCGAATTTATTCTTAGATATTATGAGATTATTATATTAGTTACAATAAACTTTAGAATCTTTTTGACAAATACCGAAGAAATATTTAATTTTACGGTACTTTAATTTTCAAAAATTATAGTATAATACTATTAAATATGCTATCAATGCATGTTACTATTATATTTAACATTTTTCTCATGTGCCAACCCAATTTTATTTCAGATTAATAATTAGATATAATTTTCTTTTAATGTTCATAGCTTTGTCTCATAGACACAGATAATTATGCATAAGCTCAATTTTATTTCAAACAAATAATTATCTATAATTTTTTTTATTTTTTGGTGTTCTAAGGTTTTGTCACATCGTATGGATCCAAATAATTATATATATTTTTCTTAATTTTTTATATTTGCAAAAGTTTGAACACTAGACTATTAGATTAAATTGACTATGCTGTTCTGATATTAAATTAAATTTATTATTGACCTAAAAGTTTAACTGAAAATAAAGGTTCAAACAATTATATTTAACGTTGTGTTGCAGGAATAAGAAAATCAAGGTCACCATCTCTAGGCTCCTATGAGTTATGATCACAACTACACTTTAATTTATATTTATTGTTGAAAAGAGGAGGTTGGAGGAGCCTTTTTATTAATCAATTTCCATAAACATTGCTTCCCATACAATGCTGTCAAAGGCTGTTTTATGGCCCAATATGCTTTCACTTGTTACATATTATTGCACAAGTTGTTTTCCACAATAAATGTCTCTACCAACACTTGCTTTCTTCGAGCAAACGTGTTGTACGTTCATCAACCTACCCTTAACTAATTAAATTAATGTAATAACTAAATAATAAAATTGGGAAATTAACATCAATTAATCATTAAATTAGAATTTAAGACTCTGTCCACACTACAGCCCTAAAGAAAAATGTCACACCCAGATAATGAACTTAGCTTAATCGATGAAACTTTGGGCTCTGTTTATTGTTTAAAGAATTTTAGCCCAATCTGATCAAGCCCGATCGAAGTAAAGCAACGTACCATTGTTTTCTACTTGATCTTATATTTCCTTTGATGGAAATCTTATATAATGATCAACATATCTGTGATCCTCCTTGTATAACCTTCCATACTCTGTAGAGATGGACTTGCCAATGATATATTTCTGTGTACTTTATATTTATTAACATAAAATTTAAAATAAAAATAAAAAATTTAAAATAATAAATATAAAATTTAAAATAAATAACATAAAAAATTTAAAACATAAAAATTAAAAATTAAGACACATAATATAAAAAATTTAAAATAATTTATATTAAAGTTAAAAGAATTGAATATATCTTAAATTTAATGTATTATAACCAAATCCAAATATATATTTGTTTGAATGCACCATTTTATTCTTGAAAATTTTGGAATTTCTTTGAAAGTTTCTTGCCTGTTTTCGAAACTTGTGGTAGTAAATACGCAATTTATTTCTTGTCATTGCATCATTGTCAGAGAAAACCTAGTGCTCTTTTGTCTATTATCTTTTACCAAGTATAACAAAAGCAGAAGATATTTTAATTTATAAAATGTTAAATCAAATGTGTTGCCATCCTTCACGAAAATGAAAACCCCCACAACCTTAATCTTGCATCAAAACGGAACACATATTGAGAGGCTTAAACACGAGTTGTTTTGGGACTTTAAAGTCAGACTAAACCAAGGTTTGTGACATGCTTGAAAATTATTATTGTACCATTATTTTCTTGTAGTGTCATGTTACACTCCAGATAATTATATTATATGATTTTTCATTTGTCTTAATTCATATAAAAATGCTATTAAAAAATCCCACTTAATTGAATTGGGTCAATGTATCTAAAAAATAGAGAGAATTCTTGATCTTTTTCAATATTTTTCAATTCAAAAAGATAAAATTTGAGTTGATATTCTGTCATTGATTCTTCCTAAATTGTATTATTTATTCTAAATATTTTATTTCAATTGAAATTTTGTTACTCACTATGTACTGATAAGTATCTATAATTGAATAGTTAAAGCAATTAATTTATAATTAGTGAATTTACAATTTTTTTTATTTTTTTTGTTCTCATTCTTCAAACATTTTGTTATGATTCTTGTATTATTTTATATGTTTCGTGTACTAAAATTATAACACAAAACTGAAAACTATAAAAAAATAATAATAATAGAGAATGTAACGGATGAATTGGTAAATTGAAAAACTATACATTATATTCGTTTGGTACCTTGCCTTTCTCATAAATTATACACCAAGTCAAATTGAAAGGATGTTGGGCCCGTGAGCATTAATTACGTGCAAAATTGCCTAATCCTTGTGTCAATGAAATTGACTCAAGTCTCTCAACTTTGATTTACAGCAATAAATCAAGATAAACCCATGCTTAATCTAAAAGGGTTTGCAGAAGTCAAACATTATCTCAAGAGAGTTATACTTTTGTGACTTGCCCAACTTAGACACTGAAATTATTGACTAATTGTGATTTTCAATAGCATTGGAACCAACTTTATGCAAAGTAAAATCTACTTCAATAATATGTGATTATTGACATTTGGGTCCTTAAATTATTATGACATTTCAATTAAGAATATAACTTGTTTATTTCTATAATACATTTTCAATTATTATTTGAATGACTGAAATAATTACCAATGTTAAGTTACATGTTTTTATAATGTGATTATTGAAATATAATATTACTGTTATCGACCGATGGGGTTTAAGGACTAGAAGTTATAAGGCATCAACATGGATGAATATTAGCTATCACAAAATAAGATATAACAATTATATAATATATCTATATATATATATATATTATATGCATTTCATTTAATGAAAAAATTTTATGTACTACTAATATCCTTAATGTGCGTGCATGCACGAAGGTGAGCAGAATTAAACTGATTCAAATTAAATTTGAAATTTCATAAAATCAATTTTAGTTTAAAAAAAATCAAACCAACAATTAGCTATTCAATTTTTTAATTAAATTTGATCTAAATTGAAATACACTAAATTGATTACATTTATTTTTTTATTAATTTGAACTCAAATTAAAGCAACCTGATTTAAATCGAGCTAAACCAAAAAATATTGGTTCGATTCAGTTTAGTTTTTTTTTTTATTATTTATTCAGTTTAATTTAAGTCAAACCAAATATAAAAAAATGCATTTGGACCTTAATGTTTGTTCAACTAAAAATTAGATCAAAAGAAGATGGGCAAATGAGTTTACATCACACAGAGACCTAAACGTTAATTGGATAACTTTCCTTCATTGTTGATTATTTGAAGAGAAGGCTAGAGACTGAGAAAATACAAATCCTAACTTCTGTTATAAAGATTTTCACGTAAAGAATTCCATATCAAGATAAGGGAAAAGAGATCTATAGATATGGGCCAACAATTAATGACCCTTATCATTAAGATAATGAAGAAATTTAGCATACCTCGTAGCACTACTAATTGATGATGTAAATGGTCATTAGTCAATAGCCTCAGGTTTTGATGCAAACATGTCAAGTATAATGAGTCTATTTCCTCTTTTCTTTTTCAAACTTTTCCCCTTCTTAATATTGAATTAAAGTTGCCCTAGAGTCCCCTTTTAAACCACAAAGAAAACCGAATTTTCATCTCTGTGTCAGAAGCTATAGATCAAACAGCTTTGCGAAATTGTTGTAAATGAATATGATGGACTGAATGAATCAAATCGGCACCTTTTATATAATTTGCAAGTGGGATTTTTCTCCTCAAGAAAACAAAGGAAAAGCATCTATGGAAGAGAATTTATTGGCATATATTGCATAATTTGAAGCTATATATTAGACAACTTTTCAAATTGTGCTAGGATTATTTCTGCTGAAGAAGTTGGATTCTTTCCTCACAAGATTAAGTTGTAAAAGTCTGCAACTGTAAGTGCATAGAAGTTAACATCATCAGGTAGGTTAATTTGAAACAAGAAAAATACTTTACAAACATATAAAAAAACATGAATCCTCATGCTTCTGCAAGAAAAGTATATCTTCAGGATTTGGTGAATAATCATTCTAGCTCAACAGACGGCGGCATAAATGTAGATATATGGTTAAAATAAGCGAGTTAAGACAAATTATCGATCAATCAACAGTGCAATATGACTATACGAATGAATCTTAATGATTCTCGATTCGATGATTTTAAGATATGCATCAGAACAATTTAGTTGGAATAGTACTTCAATGACAGTAACTGTACACTGTCAGTCTATCATCGTTAACACAGCCTTGTAATTGGCTATTTTTCAGAATTCTTCTTCATATCAATACAAAATCGCCGCATTATTTAGACAATGTAATGTAATTAACAAAAGGGAAGGCAGAAATAATTCAGCTGATCATCACATATCTCAGAAACAGAAACAAAAACATTTTCAGCATCTCTTCTTCTAATAAGTCTTCAATTTTCTTCAATGCATAGACTTCAATCAGCTCCATGCCTCTCCCTTAGTATAATGTCTAGTTAGAATATATTTGCATACCAGATACTTCAGTAAATCATAATAATGAAAATACAATTCAAATACTAGTGTCATACTCAAAGCCTTAAAGACAAGTCGATCTGGTTAAACTCCTCTTGATGAACATTCTCAGGTCTGTAACTCATGGAACTATAATTCATCTCTCTTCTGCCATGGCTCAATTCTCCACCAAACCAACCAGCATGACCCTGATGTTGAAACCCACCAAGAGTTGAATTAATAAGTAAACCATGGCTCGAGCCGCTTACACCAAATCCTGACCTTGGATTCGACCCTTCATGAGCCCTCACAGCTGACCTTAACTCCCTGCTTTTCTTAGCCAAAGTTCGTTCGAGCTTGTGAGCATTTTGATGGCCACCAAGTGCTTGTGAACTATAAAACTTGCGTTGGCAATAGTTGCAAGAAAATATTCTTGGTTCAGCAGGATTGTGAATTGACGATGAAGAAGAAGAAGATGATGGTTGAAGGACAAGTTCTAGATTGAGCTGATTGTTTGCTAGACTCAAATGAAGAGAAGTGTTTGGCTGGAAATCCATGGCGAGAGAGGAAAGAAAAGAAGCAGCAAACGAGCTACAAAGACGGCTCAAAAAGAAATGGTCTGCATGCAAGTGAAAATATTGAGCTTGTGTTAAAATATGCACTGAAAGAAAGAGTTCCGTTGAAAACTCAAAGTAGTATGACAGATGAAAAGAGAAGTAGGAGGGGAAGCCGACTTGATATAAGATGTGCAAAGATTCACTGTTCCTGCAACCACACATGGTAGAAAGAGTTACAAAATCGATGGACTTTTGTGCGTGAGAAACAGAGAGAGAGCCACAGACATGTAGCCGCAAAGACCAGTGGGAAATCGAAGGGTTGTCGCCTCCATTAATGGCAGCATTCGACTCTCTTGTCGGTTCATAGAAAAAAAAATCCCACCATATTAAACAAGTTGAAAATGCAAAGAGATTTATACTTAACCATTCTAATTTTTGTACACAATAACTTGAGAATCTATTGGAATTTACCTATCTAATCATGGGTCCAATCCCATTTTGTTTGTAATCTTCATTCTTGCTCATCTTTATCAGCATTCAGTTGAGATCATGCATAGTCTAATCAATTTGCTAAAATAAGTAACAAATAATCAAGAAGATAAACCCATCTTGACTGGACTAAACACGCAACATGATAACAGACACATTTAATATACATTACATAATTTGCCAAAATATTTTTTTATAAAAATAAAAATTATCCTCATGGTGCACTGAATTCTCATGCAACCGTACAGAATGACTAGATGTAGTCTCTCTACGGTGAACCCACTAATTATTTATACATTCCTACAACTACAAGATGTTCCCAGACTGTGCTTCAATAATCAGACTGATCGGAGATATCCAAATCCAAGAGATTTCGGTACCATAATCAGATTGCTTAAGCTCTAATTTACATAATATTCTGAGGTCCTTCCATAACTTTTCCCCTGTCAAACTATATATCCCAAGTTCATGAATTACAGAAATCGGAAAAGAAACGATGAATGTTATCTAGCAAATGGATATAGTGCCACAGTACAAAAACCTGAAACCCGTGATCATTAAGCATGTCGTCTACAATGAACATGGACGCAGGCACATGGGGTATGGGACACGAAGCTGTAGAAAAGCAGACAAGTTAATTCCACCGTATGTCATCTCTCATTTGAACAGAAAAAATAATTTATAAAAACAGATAGGGGCTCAGCTTCATTAACCTATTACACCATCATTGTGGGATCAGAATCTTGCAGGTCGGCTATGATTGCGCTGAACACTGTCTGTTAATCACAGACACAACACAAACAAAGAAGCTGCCCATTGTCTTCTTGCAGTTTATATACTTATTAGTTCAAAATATTTTTTAAAAGATTCTAGGCAAGGAACATTAATTCCTTTGATAAAAGGTCATACAATATGCAAATCGTATCAGTCAATGGTATATGTCTCTTTGTACTTGAACTAACCAACAAAAACATAAGGGAGTCATGAAACAACTTAGCAGTGGTTTTTCCTCGTTCTTTCTCTCATTATTTAATTGGACACGCCATGTAATAAGTTGAGTAAACAAACAAGGGAAAAAAAAAAAGAAATGAATTGTTGAATTCAAAAGTCAAACAAATTAATTAAGGTAAGTACAATGCTAGTATTGGAATAGGCCATAAAGGTGGTTTGTTGGAGCTTCAAAAGTTAACAAAAAATTAAGAATTAAATTGAAAAACTATTACTCTTTATTTTTTAATTCAATATTAAATTCTTAGACAACCACACTTTAAAAACTCGTCAAAATTTAAAATTTAAATCCGGCCTACGGACAAGAACAAGATGATGATTAACATGGGCAAATGCAATTGTTGGGTAAAGAGCAGCGATGAGATGTTGGAGGGAACTGCTGTGGTCTTTTGGCTTTGAATAAATGAGATATCCTTAGAAAAACTCAGATGGAAACGGTTGTTGACATGCTTATGTTTTGTCGGATTTTATAAACAGCATAGGGTTATGTAGTAAACTCGTTATATAGACTCTTGGTAAAATCAAAGTTTAAGTGCATAATGATAGGCTTTAATTCTCTGCCGATTCACTCGCCACCAATTATTATTAAGCAATAACTTTGGCTAAACGAACTCTCTTCGTGATCTCATTGTCAACACATTCAAACATCTATCTATAACCTCTGTTAGGTCGCATTCAAATTAAAGTTCTTTCAACAATTCTTTATAATCTTTCAACGGCATCGGTCCACATCAAGTTTAAGTTCCTTACTCTAATTTCTCTCTTTTCATAATGTGATTTTTACTTTAATTTATTAATTAAATTATCTAACACGAAATTTTAGATTATTATTGTTCTATATTATTAGCAATAATGATAAGTACTATTAGCTAACCCATAATGTAAAATGAAGATTTAATTTTAAATTATTATAAATTTATTGGATTAAAGACAAAAATCGTGAATTTCGAATATAAAATCATAATTATAAACTTTAAGATTACGTTAATTAACTCGCTTAAATTCTTTAATCAAACTGTGGGTTTTGACATTTGATAATTTATAAACGCTAGCGATATTATTATTGGACAAATTTAGTGTAAGAACTTTTTTCATTACTTTATTTTATTTTATTTTATTATTATTTGGTCCATTACAAGCAGCTAGAGGTGTGAGCAAGATTTAATGGTTAAACTTTTTTTGTTCCAATTCAAGTATAAATGACTAAATAATTTTAAATATCAAGTATAAAAAAAAATTAAATTTGTTATTTTTTGTAATTGGTACGAAAAAAATTGATCAATCTCTAATCCTTTTTAACAACGCTAAGACCAACAACTTAACATTCAAAAGAATTGTCTCGTAATAAATACCAGAAAAAAAAAATTTTAAATTATTTTTATAAATAAATATTATTTTTTATATTATTATTGATATAATTATTAAACGAATCAAATTTAAATTAATTTTATTTAATATGATATAGATATAATATTAAATTTTTTTTTAATATTTGACCGAGAGAAATTAATCAATCTCCAAAGCTCTTACGAATGCAGAGACCAAAATTTAAAATTTAAGGGAATTACCTTTTGCAAAATCATAATCGATGAGATAAAAACATAAAAAAGGAAAAAAACCAATAGCTCTCTTCTTGAAATTGTTCTATCGAGAAGAATATAGTCTAGCCTACATTGACGTTACTTCTACTATTTCTTGTCGAAATTTCTTTGGCATTAAATTAAAAAAAAATAAAAAGAGTTTAATTTATATTTTTGTATTAATAAGATAAAAATTATTTTTAAAAAATTGAAGTAAATGAACGTGAAATTGTGTGATCACTTTGCAGTATAGACAGACGGCAAGAAAGTAAAATAAAATAAAATAAAATAAAACATTTAAGAAATTAACAAAGAGAATCAATGTTATCAATTACAACCTAACAATCAAATTGGACATATTAAATACCAATTACATTTCAAGTATGTCTCTCTCACTGTTCCTTTGTGCCGATTCATAAATTAATCGATCAAAGAATAAAGAATAAGAAACTCAAAAATAATAATAATAATAATAATACAATCCCACAAGCAAAACCCAAAAATACCCAATTCCCAACCAAGAAAATTTACATATTCAATCCAAAAAAAAAATTTATGCAAATCTCTAAACTGTAATGATAAACCTCCCATAAAAACTCAGGCTCCATCACAGAATCTCATTAATGTTTGATGGCTCTAAGGAGACATCAGCTCAGAGTTGTTTGCTCTGCAATACTTGAGATCCAACGAAATCTGTCTCTCAATCTGAAGCTGCCTATGAAAATTTGCAATAAACATTTCAGCTCTCTTGTCAATATCATCTTCCTCCAGCAGATCGCTAGGTCTTCACAGAACCATTAGCTATCCGTCGGAAGATGATATTGACAAGAGAGCTGAAATGTTTATTGCAAATTTTCATAGGCAGCTTCAGATTGAGAGACAGATTTCGTTGGATCTCAAGTATTGCAGAGCAAACAACTCTGAGCTG
>CP135561.1:8511194-8529971 GCA_032401905.1 Swietenia macrophylla | reverse complement strand
ATATTAGTTAATTTTTTAATGTAATTTAATAGATAAAAAATATTTTTTAATAAATTATTTATTTAATTAAATATGATAATATTTTATATAAAAATTATATTTATATAAATTCAGTAATAAATTTTAATATTACTTGTGACGTTTGAGTTTGAAGTATTTATTAAAAATTAATTTTTTTATAATTTTAATAAAAAATTTTAAATATTATTATTTTATTAATTTAATAATTTATTAAATATAAATTTATATTAATTTTATTATTAAAATATAAAATAAATAAATAAATAATTTTTAATTTTTAATTAATTTTTTAATCTTTAAAACTAAAATTTATTTTAAAAAATTAATTTTTTCAATTTGATTCTTGAAGCGTTGTGATTCTACACAAAATTAAGGCACACCCCTATTCAAATCCCTCGCTGATACGTAGAATTTCAGGCCTAAGCAAATAATGGAGGATTCATTTTAACCCAAATTTCAACCACAGTCGTTATATGAGTCAACATTGTTACGACGACGTTTCGTAACAACTGAAAAATCTGCAGCGGACACCTCTTAAGCAGATCCAACGGAATGAAAATCCCACGAAATTTCCCAATGCTTCAACCAGTTCACTTCGTTTGATTTCTCTCTTCCCTCCCCGGAGCTACCCGTTACTCGTTAGATCTTATAACTTTTCCGGGAAAATAAAAAGGAAAAATCTAACGCCGACACACTTTCGCTGAAAATGTCGCACAGCGATACTGTACCTCTCCATCCCTCCTCGCAATCGGACATCGACGAGATCGAGAACCTTATACACGCCAGCGTCCAATCGGGTCCCGCAACTGTCATCCCGGCCCGCCCGCCAAGTCCTCCTCGACCGGCGACGATCCCGGTCTCCTCCTCACCATTCATCCAATCAAATCTCCCTCCTCCCCCGCCCACCTCCAGCCAGAAGGTGCCATCTGTCCCCGTTCCTCCCCCTCTTCCGATCTCCAGTAACTCTGGCGGTTCCCTTCCGAATATTGCAGCCAGCGGGTTCGGGTCGCCCCCGAACACGCTGACTGAGCCGGTTTGGGACACGGTGAAGAGAGATCTGTCACGAATTGTGAACAATTTGAAGCTTGTTGTGTTTCCAAATCCATTCAGGGAAGATCCGGGAAAGGCTCTCAGAGATTGGGATTTGTGGGGTCCGTTTTTCTTTATAGTCTTTCTGGGGCTCACTTTGTCATGGTCCGCTTCCGTGAAGAAGGTCAGCATTCTGTTTTGGTGCATTTTGGCTAATTTATAAGTGACTGGATGATTTTGGTTTGGTTCCTTATTTAATTTAGAAAGCCAATTTTTTTATGCATTGATTTTTCAACAATTGGAACATGATATTAAAGGGTTGTTGTGATGTTTTTTTAGGACTTAAGGAGAATTTAGATCTACAAAAATTTCAGACAGAAAACAAGCATACTATTAATGGCGTTACAAATTATGAGTATTAGAGATTGAAAATAGGGGAAACCATTTAGAAGTATGCAGTTTATATGGCTATGTTTTTAAGAGGGAAATTTGATGGTTGGCACCCTTCAAGGATGAAGGAGGGAAAGGTGGTCTTGGTGCAGAAGTGATAGGGTTTTCACAGGGTGATTGCATGATGGGTTATGCTGAGTAAGAAAATGATATAGATTGACTTTTCATTGGTCTCATAGTATGTGTTTGTATGTCTGGGTCTTGCCCTTGAGATAGTTGAAGAAGCCTTTTTAGTCATCAATAGATCTGTGGTTATGTTATCTATTTTTAAACTTGTGTTTCGTCATGATAAGTAATCCTGTCATTGTAAAATTTGTCATAGCCTTGAGTTGAAATGATTATTTCAAAAGCATTTTAATTTATGGTTTGAATTATGGTTATATATCAAGAAGGAATAAGTGTGTTCCTACCTTCACCAAAATACTTGCTTTGCTTGTAGTTTAAGACTGTAGTTGAAGTGGGTCTGGCCTTGTCCAGCTGTATGTTATTTTAATACATTATGTTTAATCACCTGCTGCTGTATTACTAACTCCATTATGTCCAGTGTTTGATGTCTTTATTGAGCTTATTTTATTTGATAATTATTTATTTGTTACTCAGTTAAAGTAAAAAAAGTTAACAAGTCTAGGGCTTTGTTTGGGGCTGTTGTGTTCCTGCTGTAATTTGAAAGCACAATGGATAAAATATTTGGTCAACACCAATTTTTAGTGGAGACTACACTTCTCAACTAATATTTGGCATCTAGTGATTTCATCCCACAATAACAGTAGCTTCAAAGCAGCAACACCTTAATCCCAAACAAAGCATAGCAACCACCAGTCACTTTCTCATTGAAGCGATTCATAAGATTAAGATGCTGGATGACTCAACTCCTTAGTGCTTCCAGCTTCCTGCCTCTGACTTCATGCCAAGCTATTTATGTTAGTGAATTCGTAGTCAATGCTTGTTTGCCTACCTCTTGGGGTTTTTATATATATATATATATATATAGAAAAATGTCGAAGGAATGCAATCCTTGGACACAGTTGCTATGCAAGAGTAACACTTAAAAGTGAAAATAAACAAGCAGAAAAGTGCTTCAAAGAAAAATAAATAGCAGTCAAGTCTCAGAAGACAAATGTTAATGCAACTCACTACTGCGTGTTCACAACAGTGGACCTCAAGAACCACATTAAGAAGATATCTGGCAGATCCTCTTTGACAGCATTCATGGATGAATGTATTACCTTGAAAAGACTGTCTTTGGTCGAAATGGTCCTCATCAAAACATAAGGGAATTGCTTGCTGATTTTACATCCATATACGTATGAACTTTGTGGTCACCCCAGTTTTCTTTCAGTTGATTTTTACTGTATAGGAAATTTGTGATGTTAGCACGTCAGCTGACTATGAAGGTTTATTGTACAGAATCTTATTTTAAGGTGTTTGATGAAGGGTTTACTATTCATATATTGTTATGGGGATTTTTGTTAGCCTAAAATGGCAGATTTCCTAGTTCAATTCATTCTTTATTCTATTAATGATCGCCATGGAGTTACTTGTATACAATAATCTTGCTCACGTAATCTGTTTAACATGTGTTGTTTCTATGTTAAAGTATACATGGTGAAATTTTATTCGTATTGAAAGATCTGTCAATTTATTTGTTGACTAATTTTCTCTTTTCCCTGGTTATCTCCCAGTCTGAGGTATTTGCTGTTGCATTTGCACTGCTTGCTGCTGGTGCTGTGATCTTGACATTGAATGTGCTGCTACTGGTAATAGCCTCTCTTTATTTCTCTCTATCCAGTTTACTCTATTATAGATGTTGAAAGCTCTTGGGTTTAAGCTGTATATGCTGGTTACAAGTAAACAATAACAAAATAAAATATATATTCAATTTGTTGTTGCGTTAAAATCTTGGAGATGAACAAGCCTGCATACACATCAAGTAAACTCTGACTCTGGTGAAAATTTACATTTTTCAGGGTGGGCACATTATATTCTTCCAAAGTCTGAGTCTTCTGGGTTATTGTCTGTTCCCTCTTGATGTTGGAGCCTTAATATGTATGTTGAAGGACAATGTGATATTGAAAATCATTGTTGTGTCTGTGACATTGGCTTGGAGCTCATGGGCTGCCTATCCTTTCATGAGTTCGGCAGTGAACCCAAGGCGAAAAGCTCTCGCTCTCTACCCTGTCTTTCTCATGTATGTCTGTGTTGGTTTTCTCATCATTGCCATTGATTAATGTGATGATGGTGCTCATTATAGGATTTTCCCATATGCAACTGTAATTCACATGCAGTTACACATAGGAATTTTTGGTGGAGATTTCTTCTCTCATGTTGTACAATTTTTTTGACCCATCTACTTGATATCCTTGGAGGTTGAATCTGAAATGTTAAAAATATTATACTAGTGGTATGAAATTTCTTCATGGCTTTGTACATTAATGTATCAGTCTCTTCTTATAAAGTGTTGATTTCTGGGGAATATCTTACCAAATGAGGATTTCTGTATAGCCAGCCATGAGGCATGTAACTGTACTAGAGAGATTTTGATTTTGATTTTGGTGCATTGGCGGGGGCATAATTATATATTTGGTGACATGACAATTATATATTGGACTTTGAATGAAAACAGGAGTTTATTGATGGGTGAGTATATAAGTGATAATTGGATTGGTAACTATTGACTTGCAAAATTATAACCCTCCTAATATTAATTTATTTAGTAATTTTGATGGATCTTTCAATATTTATGCATGATTTTTTTATGTTTAGTTATGATTTGTTCATTTATTATATATGTTTTCTAGTAATTATCAATCATAACTTTGTATTTATTGTCATAAGAACTAAGATTACTAGAGACTTGTAGTCTTGTTTCAGTTTTCCGTATGTTATTAAGAGTTAAGGTGCACAAGGTATATTGTCAATCACAACTTACTACAACATAACAGGACCCACTATGATGGGACTTACGTTACTCGGTTATGCACCATGTGTGCCCTACTGAGGAGGGCTACTTGCTGCAATCATATGGTGAATAAGTGCGCGCGCGCGCGCGTTGTGTTCTCTTACCTGCACCGAAGGCATCTTGTACAGGCAAATAAGCAATCTGCTTGACTGACTGAATGGGTGACAGACGGGAAGTCTGCTTTTGTTCTCAGTGGTCATTTCTTCGTCTGGAGGTAAACGTGTAAGTTACCCAATTCTACCACTCACGGGTCAGCTCAGTTGTATGCTTAATGCTTGCACAGCTTCACTTCAGTTCTATCTACAACAGTTCACCAACCCCTGTTTTAATTTGAATACTACTTGATAATATTCTCGTGAGTCTTTCTCATTAATAGATTATTAATTCTGTTCCGCTTCTTGACTCTGTTTTCTCGTCTTTTTCAACTTTACTGTTGACTCAAATATTACATGATCATCATCTCCAGAAAACCAACAAGAAGATAGATTGCCTCTTCGTCAGCCACGCTCAGGCAAGAATTCATCCCCTACGCTCTTTCATGCACGTAAAATTTTGTTATTTGATTCATTAAATTTTTTTTTTTAATCAAACGTAAAACTTATTCTCCATAAAAATATACAATAGGAGTACGTAGCCACTGTAAGCAAACTTAACTCGTGTATTTTTTACCTTAAATTTTTCACCCTCCGAGAAAAAAGAACGTAAACTGACCAGTCCTGCAAAGATATTTACAGGGCCATACTGTCAAATACTTTGTTTTACGCGAGCATGAATATGCAAAAGCTCTGCTCTGCCCTGCTCTGCATGCAGATTGCAGCTGTACCATAAGATATATTAAAAAAAAAAAACCTTCTCAGTTCTCTCTCTCTCTCTCTCTGCAATTTTACCATCGTGTCAATTTGCAATGTAATTGGTATTTATCACTATTTCGTTTACGTGCACGAGAATCTGTACGGTTTTACAGAAACCAAAACCAGAACCGCTGAGAGAATAAGAAAGAAAGAAAGAAAGTTTGTTCTGCTCTGGTCTGCTTTGCTTATCGGGTGACCTTTACTTGTACAAGGCGTTAGATGCAGAGAAAAATCAAGGGATTGATTGACATTTGGCATGCAAAAGCAATGCTATCTTAGCTAGGTGCTGCAGAAGATGAAAGAAATTGGTCAGATCAGTAACAAACCCTAGAAGGATTCTCTCTTCAGATTTCTTTCACATTTTTATTTTAATCTAAAAACTTACGCCGGGAAAGGGCAGAAGAGAGAGATTGAAAGGTATAGGGTAATGTGCCCTTACTTTTTTTTTTTTTTTAACCGTATCGTCATATCTCCGTGTGAAGTGTATAGGTCAGTCGTCCTAACAATCAAACAAAACGAAAGAAACAAAATAGCGGATGAGTGATGAGAGAATTGAGATCGATTATTGTCAGCTTCTCTCGACGGCGTCACCGGGATAACTTATTAGCTGGCCCAAGCAAAGCAAGGAATGGATTGCACAAGACAACGAGTCAATGACTTCATGATTCATTCATGAATGCTCTGTCAACACCACGCGCATTACTCGCGCTCTTACTACACGGAATGAGAAGGCAGTGAAAGCAGGATATTCCTACACGCGGCGCTAACATCACAAAATTATTTAATTATTAATTTATTATTAATAATTAATAATTTATAATTAATTTTTTTTAAAGATAATTTTTCTTGTTAATATTTATTATTTTTTATAATTTTCTTTCAATATTAATAAAAATTTATAATTAAATAATTTTATTATATTAATTTAATATTATAATAAAATTATTTTATTTAGTACTCTTTTTTTACCGGAAATAATAAAATGGGACCGGTATGTATGATCCTGGGTCCCACCAAAAAATTTTAATCCGAGAAACAAAATCAACGGCGGTTTGAATACACGCGATGTGGAAGGGCGTGGTTTCAGCACCGTGATTATCTCCGTAATTACAGTTGTAGTTGTACCTGAATTAATGACGATCTAAAATACCGGCCCTTCGAAATAAAATCATTAAATTAAAAAAATGAAAAAACAAAGGTAATTATTAATGCTATAATAACATCCAGGTCCTTACAATTTGATAGAATCACAAATAAAGATATATTTTATAATCTTTTCGTGTTATGTCCATTGTTAAAAACTAGTTAAAAAATCAAACTAAATTTTTAATATTTTAAAATTGTTATTCTTTTAATTGAGTTATGTTGAATCAAATTTCATCATTTCATGGGTCAAATTCGCCTTATGTGATCCGTTGAAGGCCTCTATAATGCATTGTAGTAGGGATGGCAAATTTGTTTGGGGGGGGGGTGTCAAAGGTTCGCAGCAGTCTTGTCCATTTGAACTCAGGAAGCCACATTTGGCTCTATTTTTTATAAACGGCTCAATAATAGAGATGACATGTTATTCTCGCCTCGGTCCGTTATCCATTTTAGTCTAAGATGTAGCCGAGTTCCCATAAATGGACCAAAAAAGAAAAAGGAGTTTAGTCCATCTCTATTGGCTAAAAGGAGCTAAGAACGGGTATGGCAATCCTCCTCCAGTTGCCAACATTATACTGCGGGGACTTGTATTAATAAATTTGTAAACTATGTCTTTCGCTTTGATTTTACTAAAATGTAGGGAACTAGATGTAATTACTTCAATTATTGATTGAACTGCAGGAATAGAGGGCCTGTCTCACAACTTTGGGACAGGCTACAAAGACAGAACTGTGTGCACAGAGCCCATCATAACAAACCTACATACCCACTTAGAGTTGGACACCTGTATTATATTAAAATTACAAATGAAATAAAACCCCAAATTCTAAGCCTCAAACCAAGGTGGTTTTTTTTTTCTTTTTAATTTTTAATTAGAATAAAAAAACCTGAAAAGAGGAGAATCATCCACTCATATCTCTATGAATTGATTATACCAAAAAGCTTTCTCTAATCTTTTCAAGATTTTATCAACCATATCAAGTAATTTTGGCAGCCCCTCTACAAATTGCAGCAGTAAATCAAACAATTGATGTAATATAATTAAGGTGAAAGTAAAATACAAAGCCAATGGTTTGTTTTTAAAATACATTTAAGAGTCCAATGATCTCTGCACAATCATCAGTACAAACAATGCTTCCCTATTATTCCTCCTGTTTTTCCACTCTCATTAATTTACAGTTATTTTTTTTTCAAGTCAGTAAAAATTTAATTTTTTGGGATTTAACTTCAGCAAAAGCAAAACTTACATGCACATATCAGTGTCAGGTACTTGATAATTTTTCACTCTCATTTTGTTAAATAAATAATCCTTTTCCTCAAGTGGGCAATTGCTAGCTTGTTATTGTTTTACGGGTCCGCAAATCCAGTTGCAGCAGAAGCACCCCTCTTATTTTATAAATTATTGGAATCATCGTTATTATCTTAAATATAATTGTTATCATTATTTTTTAAGCTCATTTATTCATTGTCACTTTCCTAGACCTTGAAGTTGAAGATCAAAACTCTCTCTCTCTCTCTCTCTCTCTCATTTCACAATCCTAAAGTGCTTTTTCACAGCAGAAGCCAGAAGCCAGCGGTAGCAGCAGGGGTGGCAGCAGCAAAGTTATTCAAATCCATGATCATAATCATGTATTAGTGTGTAACAGGCAAAAAGTCATACAAAAACCACTGTAAATCACTCAAAGTCCAGGCACTTCCACAAAGCCAATTGGTCCCATTTCTGATCTCTCCCCCAACTCATGACTTCCAAAACTCCTTTTTGTTTTTTTCCTCTCCCCGTTTTGCTGTTTCACTTTGTACTTATAATTATTTCAGCCCTTCATTTCTCTCCCTCCCTATGTCTCTCGCCTACCCTTTTCCTTTTTGAGCCTCCCCGTTTTCCTTATTACCCCCTGCTCTCCATCAATTTCCCACCCTTCATATTCCAGAACCTTTCTGTTTTTCATCTATAAATTCAGCCAACAACATTTGCCTTTGCTGCAGCAACGAAGCCTACCCATTTCCCGCTGCTCTCTGCTCTTTACATTTCTACTTCCAAAATACAAACGTGGCAGCAGAAATAAGCTAATGAGAGAATACTGGTCTTCGTTGGCCTCATTGCTAGGCGTATTGGCCTTCTGTCAAAGCCTTCTCCAAGTAATTTTCCCACCAGAACTCCGTTTTGCTTCGCTCAAATTATTCAACCGGATCTTCAACGTTTTCTCTTGGTATTGTTACTTTGAAATCACGGAAATCGATGGAGTTAACACCAACGAGCTTTACAACGCCGTCCAGCTTTACTTAAGCAGCTCAGTTTCCATCTCCGGCAGCCGGTTGAGCCTCACTCGCGCTCTGAATTCGAGTGCTATCACGTTCGGTTTATCGAACAATGACTGCATATATGATACCTTCAATGGCGTTACGGTTCTCTGGGAACACGTAGTCTCGCCTAGACAAACGCAGACATTTTCCTGGAGACCGTTGCCTGAAGAGAAAAGAGGGTTCACTCTTCGCATCAAGAAGAAAGACAAGTCTTTGATTCTCGGTTCATATCTCGACTTCATTATGGAGAAGGCGAATGATATCAGAAGAAAGAATCAAGACAGACTGTTGTATACAAATTCACGCGGAGGATCTTTGGATTCCAGAGGCCATCCTTGGGAATCCGTGCCGTTAAAACATCCCAGCACGTTTGATACTCTGGCCATTGATCCTGAGAAGAAGAAAGAGATCATGGAAGATTTGAAAGATTTTGCAAACGGGCAGTCGTTTTATCAGAAGACTGGAAGAGCTTGGAAACGAGGCTATTTGCTATACGGGCCACCCGGTACTGGTAAATCTAGCATGATTGCTGCCATGGCTAACTATCTCGGTTATGATATTTATGATCTTGAATTAACTGAAGTGCATCATAACTCGGAACTGAGGAAGTTGTTGATGAAAACAAGCTCAAAATCAATTATTGTCATTGAAGATATTGATTGTTCTATCAATTTGACTAACAGGAAGAAGAGTAATGGTTCAGGTTCAAGAAATAATTATTATGAGCCTGAAATGAGATGTGGGTCTGATTCTGCTTCCGTTGGTGGTGAAGATGGTAACAATTCAATAACTCTTTCAGGTTTATTGAATTTTACAGACGGGTTATGGTCTTGCTGTGGCAGTGAGCGGATTTTTGTGTTTACTACCAATCACATTGAGAAGCTTGACCCAGCACTGCTCAGAAGTGGCAGGATGGATATGCATATTTACATGAGTTATTGTTCTTATCCTGCACTGCTGATACTGTTGAAGAATTACTTGGGATACGAGGAAACTGATTTGGAGGATGAAATCTTGAAGGAATTTCAGGATGTTGTTGACAAAGCAGAGATGACCCCAGCTGATATTAGTGAAGTTTTGATCAAAAACAAGAGGGATAAAGACAAGGCAGTGAGGGAATTGTTGAAGATATTGAAGCTAAAAGCAGAGAGGAATGTTAAAAATGGAGGATTAATGAGAGAGAAGAATTCAGATGAAATGGAAGAAGAAGAAGAGCAGGAAAAGAGAGCTCTGGAGAGTCCAAAAGAAGACGGTGACATTGAAGACACTGATTGCAAACAAAGAGAAGAAGATCACGAAGAGAAAATAAAATGAATCAACAGTGAAAACCAAAAAATTTTGACAGATTGATCTGGCAAATTTTGTTGGTGGTGGGGACCAATTCTGGTGGGCGAATGCAAAGAAACTGCAAAGAGAAATCATTGTCAAAACTGGATCATGATGGTTGATATATTGGGATATATCCATGGCTCTTATGCTAGTTTAATAATGAAAAACCAAATATCATATTTCCCTATCTATTTGCATGTGGGTGGTTTGGTTTGCCATGTGGGGGGATTTTCTTTTATGTTACTTTAATTTATTGTATAAGTTGAAACATTCGTGTATTTTATGACATGTATATGTAGCTCTGCACATCCTCTGTATGTGCTCCCACATCAAATCCTTTGGACAATGTATCATTGGAACGGAACCAACTTTAATTTACAATTCTTACAACCTGGGTTTCTCTCTTCTATTGCAAAACTGCACATGGCTAGAATTTTATCAAAATGGGGCATGTTCAAAGTTGGGTATGCTATATAGTTGGTTTTAGGATCCGGAGATAAATTTAATAATTATTTTCTAAGTCACAATGATTGGTGAATTAGTGTGTCAATATGGTCTATTCATCTTTGATTCTGTGACAATCCCGATATAAAATGTACATGTTTATTCATATATCATCGTGTGACATTCTAATACGAAGATAAAAGTACATTGTTATGTAGCCCGAGTTATTGTTTATAAGTTAGATGGGTTGACTTATATAAAATGTACCATGTAGAAACATATATATGTATATATAATTAAAAGGGAGAGAGTTGAAATTTACAAGAGAAGTTTATACTATTCAATATCAATGTAAGTTCCCACTTAACTTCAAAAATTTTAAATTAATAGACAAAGATAAATTGACTTTGCGATGCGGCAAAGCAACTAAAAACAGTTCATAATTGAATACATTAATTGTTTATAATGATGCCAATTGTTTATCACAAGGGAGGGGTGGATTCTTATTATGAAACAATAAAGATTAAGATTTAGAGGGGTTATTAAGGAAATAAACTTGGGTAAAAGTTGTAACAATTGTACAAACTCGAGATTTTGTGTTGGCAAAAGAAGATTGGATTTTGTTAAGAAAAGCAAAGGGGGAGAAAAGACTTGTGGGACAAAGTTGACCCTTTTTCTTGTTTATAAGCATTGGATTTTGCCGAGTGGGAAAGGCCAACCAAAGATTTTGCCCTTACCATTATCATGTGTATACGGCCGTTGTCAAACAAGTGATGCACACCAAACCTTCGTTTTCCGTGTAAGGCACGTCTTGTTTGAATCAATTGTAAAGAAGATTTGCCTTATTTTAAATTTCAAATTATTTTAATTTTTAAATTTTATTTTTTAATTTTTTATATTATTTATTTTAAATTTTATATTAATTATTTTAAAAATACATATAAAATATACACATAAACTTTGTGTTTTTGCTTTTCTTTATGCATACGTGCAATCTTATTAATAATTTAATATGCATACAACTTTTTTTTTTTTCTAACCATGTACAGTTGGAGGGTTTGTAAAAGCTTCACATTTTGAATAGTGTTTGAACATTGAACTATATATTCTTATTAATAACATAAAGTTTGATTCAGGTATGCACTTATGCATTTGAATCCCACTTCTAGTTGCTCTCTTTGGTTCAATGTGTCCTCATGGCATTGCATTTCCAAGGGCAATACTTCATCCTTTCCTAGTTTGCTACGCTAGAATTCATGTCAATGACACTTGTTGAATGCATTGTAAACAAAAAGTTAAGCCTATTTTTTAATTTAACTCGAAATGAGATGGATAAAAGTGCACACATTTGAAAGAATCATTCAAAGATTAGGTAAATTTTATCCGAGAGAGGATTTAAATTTTTAATAAATTATAATTTTATATTAAGACGTGATTATATTTTTATTTCATTTCTTAATATAAATTTAATTAATTTATAGATTTTATCTTAAATATGTTTAATTTATTTATATTATTAATTTGATATGATTTAAATTAAATTAAAATCGATAAAATTGAATCAATTTAAAATCTAAACCAAAATCAAATCGGATCGAAAATGTTGGACTATTTATATATTCCATTGTAAACTGGTCCATTATAATTTTCATAAGAGGGCCACCCTAGCCATAGCTAAAAAGAAATAGCAGCTGGCTAGAAAATGGTCAAGACTTAATAATACATCAAAATTCTAATGAATACAAGAAAACAAACATTCACAAACGAATTGACTGACACTCTTACAGACATTGAAGCAGGCATATATTTCTGATAGAAACATACCTCCAAACAAATAAAGCATATGCAGATTCCTATTCAATAAATACAATCAAGGTTATTCTCGCTGTTCCCAATTGAAATATGCAATGGCCCGCAAGACAAAAATTATATGGTAGGTGAGCAATGTCCAACACTTAGTCCAATGCTGCTATTTTGCTGTACTTTCAGAAGAAAGTATTTAGAATAATTTCAAAGGTGCCGGCTTGCTTGTGCTACTTTGAATCAAACTAGGGATCTTACACTAGCTATTAACTAAAATATACTTAGAGAATTTCTTAAAACATATGCATAATTTATATTTTTGTATGTAATTAAAATTAATACATATACTAGATCAAAAAATATTTCAAACGAGTAATAAATAAAATAACTTAAATACAAATATTTGAACCCGTTTTTTATTTTTAATTTATAAGTTTAAGTGATAATTTAATATGGTATTATATTAAATCTAACATTACAGTCTCGTAATAAAACTCGTTAAATAAAATTGAATTTGTGCAACCGAGAAAATAAAAATAACTTAAATACAAATGTTAAAATTTTTTCTATTTATTTTTTTAATTGATAAAAAAATTGATAAGTTGGTGGAATAAAACACTAGAAGAAAGGGTTGCCATTCTTTAATGGGATTTTATTCCAATAAAATGTACGGCAATTCTCAATCATACAATGATCCAAGAAATGTGTGTCAAGCCCTGTGCACTCCAATTGGCAATGAATTGGAAAATGGGAAATACCTAACACAATTGAATTATTGGTAGCCATTCTTCACAACAAAGAGTCGGAGAAGAATCCAAAAATCCAAGGATTTGAGGTCCCATTTCTTTCCAATTCGTACAGAAATTCCTGGAAAAAAGCCTGAGACATGAAAATCTTTAAACTCCGTGGAGGAATATATGCAATCTTGGGCTCCAATTTAATAATTAGGATTATCTTTACTTAAATTTTCATCAACCGTTAATTATGATAAGTAAATAGGCTATGCATATTAGATTTCAAGTAAAAATAAATATTTATTATATATTTTAATTGTTATGATTTTAAAATTAAATAAAAATATATTATTTATAAATATACCATAAATACCTCGCGCATTGATATTGCAGAAGAATTTAATTAATTTTGTATTTATGCATAGTTAAAATGAGGTAAGTTGTATTTGATATTGAAGGAGTTTACTTGTCACAAAGATAATTTTAGAACAGTCAACACACATGGATGAGTTGAAGACCTTAAAAATTTATATAAGTTGTATATTATTATTTATTTATTAATTTACTATTAAATTTAATAAAAATTATAATTTAATAATTTACTTAAAATGTTTAAAATTCAGAATCATTCTTAATCTCTTATAAATATTTATAAAAAAATAAATAAATTATATTAAAAATTAACGCTATCAAACACTCTTTTAATTTTATTTTTAATAATTTTATTTTTAAAACACGATCAAAAGTATTAAATATTGAACAATCCGTAATGATTTAGAAAACAAACCTAATTTTTTTTAGAAAGGATTGTTTGTAGTCTTTAAAAAATGAATTGATAGAAACAAGGAGGATCACAGTTATATTGTATGCAGCCATGTGGCATGCATTTTTCTTCTGCATGGGTATCCATTGATTTTAAAAGACAACAAGAACTAAGAATCAGATACTCATAATAAAAAAATAACAAAATGACACCATTCATTATAGACAATATCAGCTCTTAAAAAGATTATTAGAATCTTGGACTAAAATGCAAATAATTAAGAAGAAAAAAACTTGGATTCTTATACCAAAGACTGAACCAAATTGTCTGCCATCCATTTTGGAATATGTACATGTTGTTAAACGTTTATTACTTCAAACTAAAGCCAATCAGACACTCCCAAGAACATCTAAAGTTAATGGATGATTTAATTGACTAAACCTATTTCTTTTTTCTAAGTCAAAATCACAACAGTCATTCAACTTACGGCTGTTCAATGTATTTGAATTACACTATGATTTGAATTCAAAATAAATTTTGAAAGAGTTTTTTATATATATTAGTTAGAAGTTTTTATATACAATCAAAATTCTTATTTTCATATGTATATATATTTTTTGAGTAAGTGCTCGTATTATAAAATAAGCATATAAGAATAAAAATAGGGACGGCCCTAAATTTTTATAAAATTTTTAGAGTTTTAAGTGAATTTTTAAAATATAATCTTTTATTAAACTTAATATTAGACTTATTTTTATTTAAATTTTAAAATTTTTAATCAATCGCTTGTATCGCCCATCCTCAAACTTATCTCTAAACATAAAATAACGATGTAACGGACAAGATAACTCATTTTATAATGAGCAATACAATCATGTAATACTGTCTAGTTATTTATAATTTTAGTTTTATTTAATAAATATTATAAAATCGTGTCATGTATTTCAAGCTCATAACATGCTCAGCATGCTTTCTAACCTCGCCTCGACACCCCACGTGGTTGGGTTGGGCCTAGGTTTTGAAGGCCCGTATACTTACGGGCGTGAAAATGTTGAGATGTCGCTGGTGCGTTTAGAAGGCTGTCATTGGTCCAGCCTTTAGGCCTGCACCCGCCTTTCATCTAGGCTCATATGGGTTCTACTTTGTTGGTCCAGCCGGTTCCCTTGACGCGTCAATGTTAAAAACGTGTTATATTTTTTTTATTAATTATGTGATCATTAAAATAATTAAATTTTAATATTAATTATCATTAAGAATTGATGAAAGTTTATAATTAGCAACATTACTCTTTTAATTTCTTTAAAATTAATTTTAACGTCACTCACTGGCATTCCATTTTGCCTCTAGAACCTCAGCACTCAGCAGGTTCCTACTACTGTATGATAAACTAGCAAAGCACTCGCCAGTTGCCACTCGCTGCTTTCTCTCGCGCACCATTTGCGTCAGTTCGAGTTCTTCAATGGTGGACGTTTGAGGTAAAACCAGATACCCCCTCTACTTCGTAAATGTCTTTTTGTTTTTTTTGCCTCTTTGTCTTTTATTAGTTATGCTAAAAATGATTGACTGTTATCTTCAAAGTAGGTATTCTGTGTCAAATTATTCCAAATTTACGGTTTTTTTTTTCGTTTTTCACAGCAATCAAGCTTACTGGCTTTGTTGCCATTCTTTTTGAAGCTTGAACTTTGGGTTCATCTATGAGTTTTATGGAGCTCTCTGGGATTTATGTTTGAATGAAATGTCTGTTGATTCTTGTTATATGTCTTGTTGTCTTCTTTTATCCCCGTTCATGTTGATAAAAGTTGAATGAACTTATCTTTTTAGCTCATGTTTGTAACTGTTCTAACCTTGCTTAATTTTGAGTGTATATTAACAATAGAGTGTGGTAAATACTGGCTTTTACTCTTCAGTTAATGTCAATCAACCACTCACCGAAATTGTGTTAGACAGCTTGTGATTAAACGTCATAATACCTTAATCCCAGACACAGTATACTTTGGTTTTGTTAATTTCTCATCTTGCATCTCTTCTTTTTAGCCATTGTAATGAGATTGTTTACGCGCTTAAATCTAAAGTTTTCATTGTACTTATGTTCCTCTCATTTTGCTGTTTACTCGTTTACATGACAGTTAAAAATTGAATTTACTTAGAAGTCATTTTTGTTTTAATTACTCGGCAATCCCCCAAAACCTGCTTGGTGAACTCAAAAACCAAGGCCCCCCTTAATCTCTTACAAAGGAACACTTTTATGCCGATTGAAGATACTATGGAAGCAAAAATGATATTGATTTACGGAGAACAATAGATAATTAGAAAGGCATGTAATAACTGAACCAGAAAATTGAGCATGATTGTGTCTTTTTATTTGACCCAGAATACAATGAGTGAACCTTATACGAGCAAACCACCGGGCTCACCACTTGACTAACCCATCGATGGTTATAAATTATTAATATTTTAATTGATAAATTTAATGTGTATTCATCGCCTTCTACAGCATATGGTTCACTCTCTCTCACTTGATAAAGTGAATGTTTGGGTGCATGTTTAGTTAGTTTTGATTTGTTTATCATACTTTAGTGCAAGGGAAAAGAAAAATCTCGTTGCAGATAGCTTTTTCATCATTGCAGCTATGTTCATCTAGAGACACTTTGGAGAAGGGTGATGAATGTCGTTGGTTCTTGAGCTATCTGAAGATGATCCTTTATTTCGATTTTAAAAAAAGGTAACAAATGCGATCGACATTGACAAAAAGAAAAATTTTTATTTCTCTTAAAAATATTGTTGATTCACAGCAATGTTGCCTTTGTCAAGACCTTGCAGTGCTGGAGAACAATGTTGTCTTAGTTATGGCAAACTTCTCTACTTCACATCTCATTACATGCTACGGTTTCTCACCATAAGGAGACAACCCATATGATGTTATTCCAATAGGTATGCATTAGCTCTTCACATTCTTGTTCTGTCCATAGACATCTTTCCAGGGGTGTGAGAAATTACTGGTTTTTCCCCATTTGAATTATATCATGTTGTTTTGTGAATTCGCCCTCTTCTGTAATCGTCTACAGCCTACAGGCACATGCTCGCTTTGCTGTCAACATATCTATTTGTTATATACCATGGTAATTTTTCAATCATTATTCTGGTGCAGATATTGATGTTGGCCAGGCAGATTATGAGGATTGCTCCATGTCCAACTGGACTGCCCACATGGTGCGGGGTACTTGGCTCTCAAACAATCACAACATTTTCTATTATGGGTTGCCAACACCGCTATGAGACTATTTAGGGAAAGTTCGGAATCCTACTTGGCAGGGAAAGACCCTTGTAATTTTCTTCTCTATTTCGTCATCTTATTCTTCTGCCCTGTTTCTGGCTATAACAACCGGCCACCCTTTTGTAGATTTCTCTCCCATGTTCCGAGTTCAAAACCATACTGTATTTTGAATTTTTAGTTATGAAATTTGAGTGCACTTAACTTTGATAATTAGTTCCATGCCTTACTAATTTGTATCTATTCGGATTTGTAATTATGTGATCGTTTTTTCAAAATTATTTTCCAGCTGCGAGCTAACCTGGAAATTGAATTGGAAGTTCTTGAAGATCTCCAATCTACCTGGAGTGACATGATGGAAAATCTTGGTGGCACAGATTTTGTAGACGGGTAAAGAAATCTCTTCTAGATTATGTAGCTCAAACTTTGTAACTGAAGCTTTAAAAAAGAGACCTTTTCTGAAAAGAGATTGTGTCATCCTTCAGAGAAAACACGAGATGGCATGTAAAGTTAGATGTGAAGTAAAAAGATTTACAAAGAAGGATTATCTCCTCAATTATAACTTCATGTTCTGCCGGTCGCAAATTTGTCGAAAATGAGTTGTCCAGATTTATGCCAGGGGAGTGAGGACACTGTTGGCCAGATGAGCTGGATGGAAACATTTTATGTCTGCCTCCATTTCAGAAGTGGTATTTCCAATGCAAGTCACAGGCAAAAGTGACTGATTCAGGATGCTAATTTTTGATGACCCACCAATATGCATCAAACCCACTAGAAATTAGCTAGTTTGGATTTACTGTAACATGATTGATAGGCTCGTAATTGGAATACCTCTATCTTGGCACCACATGAACACGATCATTCCATATGAATTGTCACCCCTATAACATGCTGCTGTTTTTCGGAGCATACAGCATACAGCCCCAAAATTATTCTATGCATTAATATCTTCCAGAAAGTCCCCAAACTGTCAGCATCTGGCATAGTTTTTGAAGTATTATTTTTGTTTGTCCTTTCCTGATGCCAGCCCAGCGAAACATGGACTCTCTACTTTTGCAAGTTGTAACAAGGCATCCGATTTTAAATGCTTTTCTGCAAGTGCTTTTGGTTTATATGCTTAATAGCATTTTGATAATGGCATCAAATATAACCAATCTTTAGTGATTGCTGATATGGACAATGAAAGGAACGGTGTTAAAGAAAAGAAAGGCATGCCCATTGCTTTTAAATTTGTGGTTGGCATGCCCTTAAGCAATTTTTTTTTAGCTACAGTGGGAGAAGAAGTGCTTTTCTTTGTTAGGATAAGATTTGAATGCCTACATTGACTTGTTCCACTAATTGTCTTCATTCTGCGAAGACATCATTTACAATTTTGTCTTGAGCAAGCGCTAATTGGTTCTTTCAGTTGGAAATTTTCATTGACCACCCTTGAGATATGATCAAAATACAAACAGCTCTAAATTTCTTATCATTTAGAAATTTAAACCCTTTCTGAAAATCATCTTACATCCTTCATGACATATGCCAAATCTAAATTCTAAATTCCTTGTTCTACTTTCTAACAAGAACCCATTACCTAACTTGTCTTAGTCATCAAATTAAGTAGGTCTCTCTCTAATTAAATCGAATTTTAAATACAAGTAAATATAAATTATTGTTATGATAATAATAATAATAAT
>CP135561.1:8459113-8506248 GCA_032401905.1 Swietenia macrophylla | reverse complement strand
ATTTATAAATTTTATTAAGTTATAATATGAATTATTTATTATTAATTTTATCACGTATTAATGACTTATTTAAAATTAAGAATAAAAAATTAACAAAAAATTATAATATATTATTATAATAAATAAGAATTCAGAATTTCTATTTTTTACTGTATTTATATTATTAAATTAATTTTTATTAAATAATTGTAATAGTATTTTATATGTGTATTAATTATATATGTTAAAATTTATCTCTATAATTAAACATATATTTATTTAATAATTAAAAAATTAATATAAAAATTATATAAAATTATGAATTTCCAGTTCTGTCCCCTTTATAAAACTACGACGAATTATGTTCCCTTGGTATTCTCCTTCAATGCCTATGCTACCGAATAATAATCAGTCCGTGATAAGTATAATTAACGCACTAAGTACCATATTTTTATGTATTAAATATAAATAACCACTTGTGGGACCTACATTTAAAGTATAGATGAGTTGGCCAATCATAATCATGCTCTGTTCGTGCCACCTCACCATCTCCTCTTGCTTCTCTTTTCCTTCTCTCCAACCGCCGACGCCGTTTTTGCTTTTACAATTTATCGAATACAAACGGCAAAAAACACAACGCACTTGACTCCCCACGTTAGATTACCCTAGAGTATGTTACAGGAGATGGAACCTCCTATTACTTAAAACTAAAGCCTGGTTTACTTACCAAAACAAAAGAAAGGAGGGTGAGAGGAGGGAGGAGAAAGAAATCTGAATTACGTCTCTTTTCTCTTTCTCTTCTCTTCTCTCCTAATTTTTGGTTTTCATTTTCTCCATCTTTGTTCATTCCTTGCTTCTGCTTAGTTTGGAAGGGAAGGGTAGAGAAGAGAAGCGTATTTTCATTCATCTATTTGTATCATATTAAATAATTATTTCAGCTTTATTGTTTTTGCTGTTTGTTGGTGGTGGAGGTAAAAATGATGGTAGCTAATAGTTTTGATCTATGGAAAAAGGACTCCTTTTTTTCTGCAGCAGAGGAGGTCCAAGAATCCGCTGATATGTATGTTCTCTCTTTCAGTTTTTTTTTTTATTTTTTTTATGTGGGGATTTTTTTTTGTGTTATTTATGGCGATTCTGGTGTTTATGTTGAATTCTGAGCTAGAAGTTGATGCCCTGTATGTTTTATAGTTCGTTTTACTGGTTTTCGTGATGCGGGTGTGAATTGTTTTGGGTCGGATTGCGAGTAAATGGGTTTTGTGTAAATTGAGTCTGCAGGTAATAAATTGGAGATGTATGTAAAGTTGATATTTTGACTGGCTTTATGATGTCGATATGGAGACTGTGGGTGGAAACTCAGGGAAATATGATCCTCTGGCTGTATTTTCTTTATTCCTTATAAAATTTGTTGCCTTTTTTTTAATTTTTTTTCCTTAGTTGGTGTTTTTCCACTTCAATTTTATGGCTATGGTTTCCTTTATTTATTTGAATTGGTGTGGTTTTCTATGCCTCTTCTGATCACACTTAGTTTTGATGTGTGCGGTTCGGAGAGGTTTAGGAGAAAATATTATTGTGCAATTTTTTGGTATTAGATTTGCAGAGGAAGTGTGCGGTATGCTATCTGAAGACACTACTAACTGCCATGATTTAGTTGTTGGTCAGCCATATTGACTGTGCCATTAAGATGAACATACACTTGATTGTCTTCCAAAAACATTATCTTTTGAAGATATATAGAAGCTTGAAATTTGAATTACTATGCCAATACAACAAAGATAAGGATTTCACTGCAAAAAAATAAAGTATTGATCAACATTTCTATCATTTGAATGTTCTTTAATTGTTTTCTGTTACCAGAATGGAGTCAGCATACAGATTGTGGATAAGAGAGAAGAGACAAGTGCTAAAACCAGAGTATTTGGATGAACTCTCTAGGGAACTTCAAACTGCTCTAGGTACTGCTAAATGGCAGGTATGTTTAATTTTCTGGCAATTCCCTTGTTTTTCTTCCCTAATTTAAAAACTAGGACAAAAATGAACATTGCTCAGCTATTATATCTTTGTTCTGTTTCTTGTAAAAATAGAATGTCCCAAACATTTGTTCTTTATGATAGTTTCCTCATGAAAAATAAAAATTTGCCATAATTTTGAATATACCATTTTCTTGGACTCAGTATGCTTCATAGTTTACTTGGGTTTCAGTAAGTGTTCAAAATCAACTTCAGCCCTTTAATATGCTTTTGTCCCCTACAATGTTCTTGTCATTCCAGTGGAACTTGTAGAAACTTCTTAATGGGTTTTCACTGGATCTATTTAGCTGGCCAATCAACGTCTGGAAATTCTGACTTTGTGTTATTTCATTGTGAATGTTGAATTAGCTGGATGAGTTTGAAAGGGCTGTCAGGTTGAGCCATGGAAATCGTTGCAATGATAATACAACAACTAGGCATAGACAATTTATTGCTGCCATTGAGAACCAAATTTCTCGGGTGGAAGCGGCATTAAGGGAAGCTTTTAGTGAGGAAGGAAAGCAACCCCTTCGATGGGTAAACCTGGATGAAGAAGAACGTGATGATTTTGCCATGTTTCTTTCTGGAACTTCCCCAACTTCATCCTCTGGGAAAGATGAAAGCACCAAGTTCATACCTTTGGTGAAAAACTCAATTTCAGAAAATAATCATAACACAAGAGATGCACGGCTTAATCTTGATGCTACATGCACCGGAGAAACTTCAGGTGAATTGAAAGGTTTCAAAGAAGCTGGTAGTATTCATAAAAATGGAGAATGTGTCATAGAAATAGAAGACGAATCTCCTGGTACAAAGGATGATATAATTTGTGAATCAGATAGAGCAACTGGGACAAGAAGAACGTGGAGTTCACCAAATTTTGCCTCATTGAAGATTGCAGTTTACAATGAAACTGGAAATAGTAGCAACTTAACATCATGCGCTGAGTCCTCACCTAAGGAAAAAGGGTCTAAGCCCGGTTTTTGGAAGCCCCGGTTTATTGAACATCCTAAGGCAAAGGGAGCAGTCATTTTGTTCAATCAGGTCAGATTTAACATGCTTGCTCAGATTAAACTCAATAAAACTGTAGTGTTTTCCGTATAGTGACCCTATGTAGTTTGATGGTTGGGCATGATTGTAATTGATTAAAGTCCCAGGAAATCTTACAATCTTAATGTTCTGTAGCTCTTTGTTGGGTTTCAAAGACAGAGACAAAGTCCTGTGCGCTTGCGGTTTAATCGTTCTGTCCAGCTTATGCTTGTTATGATGCTAACAATCTTCTTGATCGGTAAGCTCTCAACTATGGAGTATCCATATTTTCAGATTAGCAAGAGGACAATTCAATGATTAGCACTGCATGGATAAATATCATTTGTTGCTTGATGATATCTTTTCAAACAAAAATAATTGGCTGAACATACAATTTGAATATCAGATCACGATATTTATGCAATTGTGGCTGTGAATATCTGCATCCTTGATGTGACAGGATCAGAAGTACTGTGTTGTTATTTAAAGTCCTGGATTATTTTCTATTTTTATTATAATATATTGCTTTGAACTTTGTTTATCATTAAGAGTTGTTCTGTTGGCTTGAGTTGAGAATGACTTATTTCTGAACCCTGTTGAAGTATTGACTTGGAAATTGTGAACAACATTTATGAGAGGAACCTATATTAAAAACCTGGTAAGACTTAAAATATGCAATTGTCTTAGCCGATGGTTTTGTTTCTTCTTTGAGAAATGACACTAATGAGGGGTTCTCAACTTTTTCTCCTGCAGCTCCATTTGTAGTCTATTCAGCATGAGAACCAGTGGTAGTTTACTGTTCGTTCCCAAGATGAAAGGTAACGCTTCACATTAGTCACCCAATTTTGGTACATAATAATGGGAAAATGAGGTAGTGGTACAGTTGCATATGGTGTAGTAATTTGACTAGGCCATCAAATGTAAGTCATTACCTTGCAAGGATCTTAGATTTTGGGCTGATACTCTGTGAAACTATATCTCTTTAGAAAACAAAACAACGCTTTGTGGTTCATTTTCTTCTCCTCACCTCCTGAGAAACATTTATGGCTTCCTTTATCAGATAATACATATAGAATAAGTTCTTGTTGGGCTTTTGGACTTTGAATTGTAATCTTGGTTTCACAAACAAAAGATTGAACTAAAAGTAACTAGATATTTTAGTTGTACCTAATCTTTTAAGGCAGGCATGCAATTGCCATAAGTTATTGTCTGATAATATACTAGAAGAATATCTCAATTGTTTCTCTCTGTTCCTCAGAGTTGCTATATAATTAAATTCAGTCATCTATTGAAACTGCAGGAATTTGAGCTATTTTTGAACATGATGGAGGAACATGTACGTTTCTGAGCAGCTTTCTCGTTGTTTCAAGTTCTGGAAGTAGCCTAAACCACCTCTTTCAAGCACAGGGTGTGAAACTAGCAATAGGAATAGTTTTTCATTTTAGATTTCCTCTGCCACACAAAGCTCTAAATTTCTTTCATATAGTCATAAAAACACGTGCTTCTACGATAAATTGATACTCTGCTATGCTGACAATCTGATTTGATTTAAGCTTCAAACTTAACTTGTATGAAATGAAACGTAGGAAGGTTATCAAGCTTGACAGTAGGGGCTAAAACTATGATTTCCCATGTACTGTTTTCATCCTCTCTTAATTTGTGGACGTCTTGTATTTATATTTGCAGGCAGTAAAAATTTGATTGTGGTTAAATAGAAGAAATTTGATCCCCAAATCTTCCCTAATTCTATAAATTAAGACTTTCTTAAAATATGAATCGGGTGAATCATTAAAGAACGTAATATTTAGAGAACTAATAATCGATTATTTTGGTGTTTGAATGATGTGCAATCACGCGATGCTCATGTCACACAAATCTTAATCAGGATCAAAGTTTCAATAATCTGAATAAAGCCAAACTGGAACTAAAATGCAAATGTATACAAGTTAACAGTCAAGAAGCCATTGTACAGTCAATTTTTTCTTGATCATAAGGAGGAAAAATTAGGGAAAGGAAGGGGAGGGTGCGCAAATATTAAGACATTGTGAAGTTATGACAGCTGTTGTAAGATCATACTTCTTTCAATGATAGTCTGCCCCGACCCAGGTTTAGGGGAACACAGGAAGTCATTCCAACCAGACATTTTGTCATGTCTATTCTGTTCATATTTGACAAGTATACATAACGAAAGCCCAACACAGAATAAAGCATCTTACATCAACCAATTTACAAAATTACATTTGAATAGATAAGATGAACAAAATTCTCTCTACCATTATTGCTGCCATGGGAGGCAGGGAGCTGGGCGGAGAGTGAGAATTGAAGGCAGAGTTGGGTCTTGCCGGAGCCGCTCTCCGCCACCAGCTCGGTTATTGAGCTGCAGAGTATGCTGCCACAGAGGCAGACAGGTAGCGGTTGAGTACGGGGCAGCCAACGGTGCACTTTTGGGCGGTTAATTGCTGGTGAAGCAGATTTTGCGGTCTCACAGGTGGTCTGAGAAAAAATTAAAAAATGGCGCCAAATAAATGCTTGTTTATTGGGCTTTAATGCTTAATATTTTATTAATATAATTTATAAACTCTTGTTTAAGAACAGAGCCCCCTCAATCCAACTTCTTACATTTCAACCAATCACATTTAAGACCATTCAATCCGACGGCCGTCATCCAATACAGTACCCCTCACGAGGATCCTTCTCCAATCCAACGGTCAATACCCCACTTCCTCACCTATATAAACGGCAACGACTTCATCGTTCGCTCCACAAACAAAGAACGAGAAAAAAGAGTGAGAGGAAATCGAGAGAAAGCAAATTAAGAAGAAGAAAGATGTCAGGAAGAGGAAAAGGAGGCAAGGGTCTGGGAAAGGGCGGTGCGAAGAGGCATCGTAAAGTTCTGAGGGATAATATTCAGGGAATCACGAAGCCGGCGATCAGGCGGCTGGCGAGGCGTGGTGGAGTCAAGCGTATCAGCGGTCTGATTTACGAGGAGACTCGTGGCGTTCTGAAGATCTTCTTGGAGAACGTGATTCGAGATGCCGTTACTTACACCGAGCACGCTCGTCGGAAGACTGTCACTGCTATGGATGTTGTCTATGCATTGAAGAGGCAAGGCAGGACCCTCTATGGTTTCGGTGGTTAGGGTTAGGGTTAGGGTTAGATTTAGTTTCTCTGTGAATCTCTTTTCGATTTTAAGTTCTGTTGACTTTGTATTGATATTTGATCTATGAATGCAGATTTTATGTTAATTCTTATTGTTTTTGAGTTTTCGATTTCTGTTTGAACGGCGATTGTAATCTACGGCTGTGACATATTGGCATGAAATTGTTTTCCCAATTTCTGGAATTGGGCATTGGAGCTACGTTTGGATGTTGAGAAAATCTAATTTTCAATGTCCAGGTATCTGCCCAACGCCGTTTTGGAAAAACAGCAAGAAAGGGAGACTAACCAAGTCTCGAACTAATTGATTCTGCAGAGATTGAAATAACTTTCGAGGAACAAATAAATTATTAAATCTGACTTCTTTCAATCGATTGTTCGCGCAGACTTCATGTGCCCGCTTAGATATTGGATTGAATTTTGAGGGTGAAAATACCAAGGCCGAGTGTTTGACGTTTTGATAAGAGGGTTAGTCACTATTGCAACATCAATGAGGCCGAAGAGTACAGCGTTTTATTATTTGCCCAACAGCCAAACCTACTCGATATTATTTTATTATAATTTAATTAATATTATATTATTTAAATTATATTTTAATTTTTATAATTTATGTAATAAAATATAAAATTAATTTATAAATTTTATTAAAACATAATATAAATAATATATTATTAATTATATAATATATTAATATTTATTTAAAAATAAATAATTATAATTTTTTTATAAATAATTAAATTTTTAAGTGATTGAAGTTTTAAAATTTAAGAATAAATTCTTAAAAGTAAATAAAATATGCTATCTTGTTAATATTTTTTCATCATTCATGAATTATTTTTAAAGATAACTTCAGGAAAATTTTAAAATTTTCATGAGTTTGTCTTATTTGGTTAAATTCTTAAAATATAGCAAGAAATTCAATAATAAAATTTTTATTTTTAAATAGATTAAATGGATTAAGTTCAGACCGGTTTATACTTGACATAATAGGAATATGACGGTAACTCGAATTGTTACCCTTACATTTTTCAAATTAAATATTCGAACTAAAATAAATAGACGTTAGTTGATTTAGCGGCCGAGTGACAACACAAATGGGCTAAGGGCCCATTTCACATCTTTCAATTTGATTTCCGGCCCATAAACCAGTACTCACCAGCCGAGACCTCTCTCTCCCTCGATCTAGATCTCGATTCATTTTCTGCAAAATCAAAATCAATCGAACACTTTCCTCTTATCATCTCTGCCATGCTGCTTGCGTAACAGTAACGACCAATTGGCAGTCACTGATTAGGACTACTAATAACCTCGGATTCAATTTCCTCTTCACTTTTCTCACTAGACCCAAACCCTAGATTAGATCAGATCAGATCAGATCCGAAATGTCGTGTTTAGCGCTCTCTCTCCAACCCGTTAACGGGTCGGACATCCTCCTCCAAACCCGAGAATGGTTCCCACCAACCCGCGCCCTCGCCGCTCTCTCGGCCTTTCGTCAAACTCGCGAGGTCTACGCCGCCTCCAAACGCCTAAACCTAAAACAACAAGTGCCCTCCTCCTCCGATCCTGACGCCACTGCCGACTCCATCGCATCCCTTGGTGATGATCCTCTCGCTGCCTCTAGTGGCCAGCTAATTGTCGGCGTCGAATCTCGCTACCGCGTCGTCTACCGTCTTGTAAACTCCATATACGTCCTTGGCATTACCAACGCCGATCACGATAACTCCATCAACGTTTTTGAGTGTATCAACATCGTTAACCAAGCCGTCAGCGTCATTGTAACGGCCTGCCGTGGCGTTGATGTCACTCCCGAGAAACTCAACCGTAAATACTCAGAAATCTACATGGCGCTTGACATCGTCCTACGTGGCGTCAGTAGCATTCGTTTAGCTGCTATGCTGGGTTCGATGCACGCAGACGGGATAGCGAAGATGGTTCACTCCGCGTTAGATTCAGAGACTAAAATTCGCGGCGCAGATCACTGGAGTTCTGTCGAGGTTCATTCGATTGAGCAACAAGCTGCTGTTGATTCATTCTCCCATGCGAGTTTTGAGCTACCGGCTGAGACGATCGCGGCAGGTGATGAGGTGGCGGCGACGCTGGTTGTACAAACGGGAACTGAGCAAGATAAAGATAAAGAGCAAGAGAAGTCGGAGGAATCAACAGCGGAGAAAGATCCGTTTGCGGCTAGTGAAGCTATAAATAAGGAGGAAGAATTAGTGGGTGGCTTCAAGAAAAATAAGGATTCGTCAAGTAACGATTTAACCTTGGCTTTATCGGGATTGGAGGTTACTACATTGCCACCGGCTGAGGCCACTCAGTCTACTCATATTAATGTGGAGGGTTTTGAAGGGGAGTATGGTGGGATTGAGTTTAGTAATGAACAGGCTACGATGGAAGAAACTTTTGAAGGTTTTAGTGATGCTTGGGGTGGTGGATTAGATGCATCTGAGTTTGTAGGACCGAAAAAGATTGCGAAAAAGGAAGGGCTTAGCGGACTTGAATTGTTGCAAACAGGGCCGGATGCTCCTCCTTCTGCAAAGGATGCTGCTGCAGGGACTCCGCTTGAGAATCTTTTGGTGAAAAAGGCTGAAATGAAGGGTCCTGAAATGTATGTTGTAGAGCAAATTCATGCGGAGTTTAGAGAATCATTGCTTGCTAGAGTTGGGTTAATGGGTGTAGTTTATTTGAGAACACTGCCCAAGAAAACTTCAGGTGACGACAAAGAAACTGAGTTTTCATTTCGCGTTGATGGAACAAGTGCGGTCAAGAGATTTGTTATGCAGAGTTCTAAAGTTAGTAGTCTAGGTAATGGGATGTTTCATGTGAGAACAGCTCCGTCTGATGAGCCAATTCCAATTTTGAAGTATAGTTTGCTTCCCAAATTAACTCCATTGCCTTTGAGACTTCGCTTGATAAAAAGACATAGTGGGACTTTGCTTTCTGTGATGATACAGTATGTATCCAACCCCGATTTGCCCACACCATTAAATGACGTAACATTTGTGTTGAAACTACCTGTTGATCCAACGCTGTTGAAGGTTTCGCCTAAAGCTATCTTGAATAGGTCTGATAGAGAATTGAAATGGATTGTGCCTGAGATTCCTGTAAATGGTTCTCCTGGTCGATTGAGAGTGAGAATGCCCGTGGATTCTAGCCCGGAAGATGGTGGGGAAGAGATTGATGTTGTCTGCTATGTTAAATTTGCTGTAGAAGGAATGCTATCATTATCCGGGGTCTGTCTACGGCCAGCTACTGAAGGTAAGACAGACTTTTATGAGATGAGTCACAAGTATGAGACGGGTGTTTATATATGCAATTAATTCGTGATTATGTGGCTGTCCGCTAAACAGTTTCTCATTTTTGCTTCTCGGCTTCTTTTTCCTTTTTTTTTTTATTTTTTGTGTATGAGGGGTCAAGTGGGTATGTTGTTTGGTTGTGTTTGTAGCATTCTTTGGTACCTGTAGTTTAGAGAAAGAATTATTTGAAAACTGCTTCTTCTTGAAGTCAGTTAATGGTTCTCATTAATGGATTGTATATTTTGTTTGTTAGATGTTTGTGTTCTTAAGTTCATGATTTTAATTTTATTTGGTATTTGTAAGACATACATGCTTGTTATGAAGTTAATGTGTGCTTAAAAGCAATCTTGTTTGTGGAATGCAAGTATTCATGATTGATTATTTTGTATTTCTAAGACTCCTAATATCTGGATCAAATCTGAATGACACATTATCTTCATATGCTATCAAGAAGCTCAAAAGAGACTAGATTCATTATCCTTTTGGTCGTAATCAATCTGGATTGAGATTGGTTAAAAGTGAGATGTTCATAAACCATAAAAATGCTGTTTATTAGTTGCGGGTATCTTTCTGAGAAGATAAATGAGTAGAAAAATGGTTGAGAATATAGATTTTCTATTGCAGTTTGTTGAGTTTATGCAAAACCTCTTCTACTTTTGAAAGATTTTGTGTTTGATTGCTTTCTAGAAGTGCAATGTAGCTGGTTCCCTTTATTTTTCGTGGTTCTAGAATATTTATTTCATTAAAAATGACAGTCAAAATATCTTGAATTTAGGAGCATTTTGTGGACCTAAGGATTTACACAGTTTTCAATTCTGGAGTTTTAATATTAACAGCTGCAAGGTTAAATTTCTACATTAGACAGTATGGAGAAGAAAAAGGAAAGGCCAGAAGAAGTTTTAAAGTGTCTAGGATAGTGTGGCTGCTTAATCTAGGTTGCATTGTTTTTTTACATGGCTGTGTACTTAAGTTCAAATCAAATAATTGGGATATCTTAAAATGTAGGAATGTAGACACTGATAATCCATTTGCTTCCTGATCTCCTTGATGATCATTGCATTTAGTTGATGATTGTTGCTTTTACCTGCTCCATTTAAGAACATTTTGAGTTGCTTGAACTGATGTTTCTCTCTCCATTTAATTACTAAGATAGTGTGGAAATCTGGAAACATCTAGCGAGGTTACTCCTTTTTAACCCTTCTGCTGAAACATAACATATGAGTTCTAAACTGCATTGTTGCTGAAGATATGTTTTTCTCCTTTAGTGTCTTCATTTCCATAATCTTAAGCTGTTCGGAAGCTTGATCAGGTTTCCTTCGTGTAGGTGATAGTTAAAAGTTCTTATTTTCTTTGTGTGAATCTGTGGAAGTTGTGCACAGAGCTGGCCATTGGCAAATTCTGTGAAGGCCTCAATTTTATTGGGATCGAAACACCTAAACAAGATAATAACTTGAGTTTGTGAGGGGAGTTTTACGAAAACTCTGGTTGGGCAGATAGCATGTTGCATAGAATTTGTTTTAACTGAAGTGATAACATGTCACATTTTATTAGATTAGTGCATAGGAAGAGGTATTCATAGTATATGTAGGATTTGTATCGGTAGTCTTCTAGCTCTGAGAGGGAGCTGGACTTTCTTGCATTGGTGTTTTGTCATTGTAGTCTTGTTTTGGTGGCCATGCACTCAGGTTTTGGCTTTACATTCTCAGTTTTCAGGATAACCTTACGACTATCTCATGCGTTTTCAAAGAAATATTGAAATTTTTATGGTTGATATAAGCTTAGAGGAACCTTCTGTTTAGGTGGGTGCCTTAAGAATTAAAGGGCAAAATAAGAATTTTGTTTAAAATCCAGAACAAAATGCATAGAAATATCAGAGTTTGTCTTTCTTTCGCCCCGAATATTTGAATTTGTCAAATTTTTTTATTTTGTTTATTTATTTTTCACACACGTCTCAAACATAGTGTCAATAATTACTTCAAGCCACTACTGTAATATGTAACTACAAATTCACAATAGCTTGCATAGCATTGATGCCATGCCATGCCAGGCCATGGCAGGGATGGCAATTTTCCCAAGGCCTTGTCCGAATGGGGTTCTATTCGGCCCGTTATTTGTTATGGACTAAAATGTCTTTGGACTCAAAAATATTTTAGTTCAAAAATTTTTTACAGTGCTCAGTCCAGGACCACATGAGGCCCTGTTTTACGTTTATAAAATGGATTGGGGAAGGGAATGGCAATCTTCGGCCCGCACTTGGTCCTCTATCAACCCTGTGTTACGGGGATTGATGTGAAAAAAAAAAGAAATGTGATTTATGTTCTTATTTGTGATTTCATCAAAAGTCAGGGATTATTATGTTATTATATCGAAAAACATTGTTTTTCAAGCGAGAAAATTTGTGGGAAAATATTTCAACGAACCCTAATTAAAAGGGCTGCGCAAATTTTAATAAATTATTTAAGGACTTGGTTCATATCATATCTATGTATTATGTACGCCATTTCCAAGTCCAACCAACGAATTATTTCATTCTCTTATACTAATCAAATACACTTTACAATAAACCCTATACTATCACCAAGACTTGCAACCCAGTCCCGAACTCATAGAACAAAAATAGTTTAATAAATTGTGATAGCGTTTTACATAATTTTTTTCTCATTTTTTGTCTCTTTTTTTTTTCTGCAATTAAGATTTTGTTTTTCTTTTTGGTTAATTATTATTTTCTTTTTGATTTTCTAATGTGAGGATATTATAGAAGTATCATACGTGCCTGTAATTTATCCGTTTGTATGGATAGATTTTATAAGTATTAAGATAAATACAATAACTATAAATATACAGTCTAATTCTCCAAGGACAATGACAATAATTAAGCTTTTCTTTTCTTACCTTTTCAAAAAGATCACAAGTAACGAGTGATAGGAAGCAAATTGAGATGGGTCACGATACAAGATTAATCATGTTTAATTGTCAAAACCAAGCGATTTCTGAAAGTAAATTGGGTGGTTCTGCGCAAGAGCAATGAAGGTGGTCCAACAAAGTAGTCACATTTTTGAAAGAATGGTCGTATTTCTAAAGTTTGATTTATGGGAGGCTGCTATGTTGACCTTTTTTTTTTAAATATATATATATATATATATATAGATATTATTCACATGCTTATACAAAATTAGAGTGCATGATTATCTAAAAAATTATTTTAAATTTAGGCAAAGTCTACTTCTTATTAAAGGAAGAAATCTACTCTTTGTTAATTACAGTAATTAATGGAGTTCATTATGAGGTATGGTATTATTGATTCTTCAATTGTAATATAGGGTTAATCATGTTCCCTCATTTTGATTCACTAAGGTTATATATGTTATATCACATTTAGAATGCAATTATTTCTATTAATAATATTGATTATGTAGTTACTTTATTTTTAAAATTATATAAAAATACAATAATTACAAACAATTCCAAACAAAAAAAAAATAAAAATAAGCCACCTTTGTCTTGGAGAAACTTCTCAAACAGTATTATTGTCCATTAAAATTTGAACAAGATGGGCCAATGATTAACACAGATTTGAGAGATTAACAGTTAAAACCCCAATTAAGACAAGAACTTGATTTATTAGTAAAATAATTAAACTGTTAAAAGAACAGTTCCTCTACACAAACTTGCCTTCAATTCTCCACTCCAAATCCTTTGAAATATTCATTATTTGGTGTATGATTCGGTCGATGATAAGTACTAAAAAATTTTTAATTGCAATTATACTTTAATTAACATTGTATTAAGATATTATATTTTAATTTTTCATGTTCAAAATTTGGTCTATATTTTGGTATTATAATAGAGTTTGTGGATTATTATTGAAAACCGTGGTCAAATTAGGTCCCCATATTGCTATTAGAATAGAGTTTGTGACCTATTTTCTAATAAATTTTATATAAGATAACACGAATTAAGTTGAATAGAATCTAATCTAAAGGTTGTATTCAACCTTTCTAGAAACTTTGAAAACTTTTTTTTGGGACCCAAAAATTAATTGCAAGGACTTGCTTGGTAGGTATCATGCTTATAATTTAGAAGAAGAAGACTGTAGTAGGTAATAAAATTCAACACATGGATGTATCTTAAAAAGAGTGATGGTACAGCAACTCCTCTATTGTTCTCACGAAACCCCATTTTTTTTCAAATTACAAATTGATCTTTTAAGCTTATACTGAAAACGAATTATGATCTAATTATAAAATCAATTTTGCAACTTCATTTGTTCTCGAATTCTTATGTAATTTTCGTAAATTATTAGTATCATAAGCATTTTAGAAGGATCACACACCTAACCCATCTTATTTTTATGAAACTTTCGTAAATTATTACGCATCATAAGCATCTTAAAGGCTTTGCACACCTAATCCATCTTATTGTGTTTCAAGACAAAATTTTCAAATACTTAAATGGATGAGTGTCGGCAAGAATAATTTTTTTATTTTTCTCTTCTCAAAATTCATTGGATATAACTATGAAAGTCAATCTACGCATTTATTTGATTAATACCTTCTTATTAATTTTTATCAATTAAATCAAATAGTTTCCACAAAAGGATGATTTTGAAACATCATCTATATGGAGATAAAAGGTCACAAGCTTCTATTTTCCAATCAATTGCCATTTCCAAACTTTGACAACTCAAGGTTTTAATTAGTTTGTACGTCTAGATGCTAGGGTTTCATTTTCAAGTTCTTTCCAAATTCAAAGCCTTGATTGAAATCCAGCATTATCATTGTTGACAAAATCATAGTACATGATATAGCATTATCAACACTTTACTTCACAAATTAGATTGTATTATTTCGCATGGGAACCCTTGAATAAGTGGATCGATCATGCAATAAATAGAAAGGGTCTCAGTTATAAATTAATGAACATTTCCATTGAGTCAAGCTACTCCTCTCAATGGCACTTTAGAAACAAATTATTTAATTCTTCCGAAGAATAGTTCAATGATGAAAAGTGGGTAGGAATTTATTATAAATTTAGACGTCTTTCAATAGATTAATGTAAATATACACGAATAATTAAGTGATAAAACATTGATATGAAATGAATTATAATACTTTTCAAATTTTTAAATTCGATGTAAATATAGAAATATAAAATTTAAAAATAAATATGTAATAAGAAATAAAATTTAATTTGTATATAATTATATGAGTCTAGCTATATATAATATATGTAATATAAATTTAATTTTTATATTAATTATTTTAAATTTTACGTTCATATTTTAAATTATATATTAATTATTTTAATATTTACGTTTTATATTTTAAATTTTATATTAATTAAATCTGTAATATTTATATGCATTCACTTAGACGATGCTCGTTCTTTTATTTTATTTTTTGAGTGGGAGACATGTATACTTTCGTTATATCCTACAAATTAATAATAATATTATTAATTATTACTACTTTATCAAAACTGAAAAATGAAGTAAAGGATTGGAATGAAGTTGGTAAAGGGTAGCCTGTAAATTACTCTCCTTTTACTATCAAGTATGCTGCCCATAAGCGATTGTCGTGACAATTATGGCAGTAACTTTATGTTCCACTCACTAGTAGCTTGCATATCACTTTGAGTGTAAACCAAAATATTGTGTTCCACCTTTTTTTGTTCTTATTTTTTGGGTTTAACTGCAATACATTAAATATAAAATAAGTATAATTTTTTTAATTTTTGTGATGTATTTTGATTTTTAAATTTGTGTTTTTAAATTTTTTATATTATATATTTCAAATTTTTATGTTATGTATTTTAAATTTTATGTTAATTATTTAAAATTTTATATTAAATATTTTAGACTATCCTTCTATCTCTCTTTATTAATATATATATATATATATATATTATGCTCATTCCAACTTGAATACTACTTGTCTTAAAGAAGTCTTTATCACTAGATATATCTTACATAAGCAAATCCTTTTGTCATTTGCGATATTCTTGTCCAAGAACTAGAATACAAGAATGACAATTTCGTTAATTGTTCAAGACAATAAAAAAAAAAATTATGATCAACTTATAATAGTTGAAAGAGGCATAACATTTATCGATCTTGTTGTAATAATGAAATAACCACTTTTAAGATTTACAATACATTGATGTCAATATTAATACATAATATATTAAATATAAGATATATATCTACCGTAAAAAAATAGTTATATAATTTATGTTGCACGTCATAAAAGAAAATTGACTACATGCACTTTGCCTACGTTGTATTAGAATTGTAGAAAAATATAATTATTTACGATATTTATCAATATGTGAAATATATTTTTGTGAAGTCCTCGTAATTTTTGGTAAAATCCAATATTTACCAAGAAAAACTATCATTAATCCTAATATAAGTTTTACTTCAACCATGATCATCTATACATCGTACAATAAAGTATACAATAAAAAAAAAATTAATGGTAATAAAGTATATGTCATATTATTAACAACCACCGCCAACTTTCAAATAAAAACAACAAAAAGTAGAAACTGGTATTGTAATTTATCACAAAATTAATGAATAAAAAGAAGTAATTATGCAATTATGTCATCTTCGCCGTCGGGAGTCTCGTGATTATCATTGATTTCTCTGTGGCCCCACCCAACAAACTATGAAATTTTGCCTTCCTCAATTAGTGCACGACGAAAGAGGGCACTGCATAGTCAGCCATGTTCCGCTATCGTGTAATATCATTCCTTCCACGTAAATTCATTATTATATCTTCCACGCGTCGAAGCCATTGACTAATTTATGAAATGACGAGACTACCACTCCCATGCACAAGTCAATTGGAACCATAACGTGGAAACCTACAGGTGCAATTTCGTCAAACTAGGGAAATATGCATGGCACATGACAACTCCGTCATACGTGTGAGATACAAAGCGGTGCCGTCACTGCGACGCTAGCATGATCTTTGCAGCTTAATGCTTTAATGAACCTCCAAGAAGAAGAAGAAGATGATGAATCCTTGCCTGATTTCCGATTAACTGTCAAATTCCCTCCGGTGTCCACTGACGGAAACATCATCGATGAATTCCTGCGAATCTGCCGGCTTTTAATGTCTCTGAGGTCCATCTCCGGCGGGAACTTTAACATTCCAAACATGGGAAAATACCATCTTGGCTTCACTGCTGCTCTTTTATCAGATTTTCCCATTCTCTCCATATCTGTATCAGGCGAGGTTTTCGAGCTAGAGAAACGACGCAACTTTTGATAGTCAAGCGAACGGCTGGTTCTCAAGAGTTTATAATTCTTGCTACTATTTGAACGAGTTGCGTAGCTTTCCAACTCCGAAAGAGACTCGGATCTCTGGCGTAGACCACCCGGGTTTTTGTCTTCCCTGGAGAGAGTTTTCGGTTGTCGCTTTGGAGAAGAAGGTTGTTCTTTGAAAGGAACGAGCTTTCCGCAGAAAATAATGTCTTCAGCCGAGCACATCTCAGAGCTGAGGTCGCAGAGAAACTCGAATAACTGATCGTGGCGCTCGGTTGATGATAGTTGAGCGTCACTCGTCATTTCTTCTAAGCTGTCGCCACTGTTTTCGTCGAGCGGAAGGTCGCATAGGGAGAGCGCCTCCTCTGCTTCCTCGGCCTCGTTGCGAAAATCATTGTCTTCTCCCATGTTCTCGGAGAGGAACCGGAGATGAAAACACATATAGAGAAGGGGATTAGCTTCTAAAGGAATTTATATGCACAAATCAAAGTTACGGGAAAGATTTATATGCGTGAAGAAAGGCTACAAAGAGAGAGATGAAGGGAAAGAGACAAATGTGGATAGGATTGATGTAGTTTCTTTCCAGGTACTACTTCTTGCTTGAATTCCACATGTCAATTGATAATTTTAATGTTTCATTTGGCATTTTATATTCTTTTGCTCTTAATTTTAGTTGGTTCTAGAAGACAATGGGAAGAGAAAAGACAAGGGAAGACATCTAGAAGAAGCCGAACAAGAAGAGAGATAAGAGTGAGTTATTGTCTAGGTAAAGGGATACGAAAATGGGGTATAGCATAGATGATTTACAGATTTGTTAAATATAGGTGGTGAAAATTTAGTTGTTTTATCTCCATTTTAACAACTTTCGGCCAAGTTTTGGGCATTAGCCATTTTCGTTTTTGTAATTACTGTTAAGGGTTACCAGCACCAATGAATACCTAATACGTATGTAGCAGCCACGGTGGGTGTTTTTCTTAATTGCCCGATAGGTTTAGAATCCTAAAATGCCTTTCTTTTAGGTAACCAAAAACGAAATGGTGAGAAATATTATATTAGACAATCATGAGATGAGATGCTTGTACTAAATATTTCAAAATTTTTTAAAATTATTTTAAATATTATTGTTATATATTTTAAATTTTATGTTAATTATTTTAATTTTTTTTTATTTTTTATTTTTTATTTTTTATTTTAATTTTTATACTAATTCATAAGTTTATTTTATATGTTTCAAGTTATTTTGTTGTATGTTTTATGTTATTCGTCGTATGTTTCATGTTATCTATTGCGTATTTAAAATTTTGTTTTAAAATATGTAAAGTATATATATTTTTTCAAAAATTTATCTCAATTTGTAATTCAAACATCTAGATTTTGAAAATGCATTATAATTAATTTGTGCAATTAATACATCATAATTAACGCATATGCTAAATTTTGAAAATGTATTGATTTAATGATTAATAAATTAGTATCAAAAAATTGTATAAATTTAAAAAATTTTGATTCTTTATCATATTTTATAATAGATGGAATTCATTTGAAATAAAAATCGGGATAAAATTTGGAAAATCTAATATTATTCAATAATTAATGGGCCAATATACATAAAAAATGAACATTAAAATCAAATATAGAGATCAATTTGATTTGTGTAGTACATTAATTTAATCAATAATAAATACACGAGGTTAAGTAGTGTTACTCGTTGATTAAAGATAAAAGATAATGCATTGTGCATTTAATTTATTTAGAGTTCAAATATTTGCACATTTAAATATATTTATCTTAACTTGTTATAGAAGTATGTGAATGTGACAACAGATTGCATATTATTGTCCATGTTTAAAGTTAGGAAGATAGAAAGAAATCAGCATTGTTAATATCAATTTAAGTTATAAAACGGTTTTGCTAATACCAGTTTAAGATTAAGTTATAAAACGGTTTTGATAATACCGGTTTAAGATTATTATTAATTATTATTACAGCATATTTTGATTCCCCTTGTAATTGTTCTTGTTTTTGTCTTCGTGTTTCCGGGGAGATAAGAACTAGGCATGCGCACTGCAACCCTCGTTTGGATGCCTCGCCTAAAAGCCCAATTGAAAATTCTAGCCCACAGTTGAGATCGGCCCAATGCGATGCCATTCTCATAAAATTATCGAGTTGTGTCGGTGCTGGAATCGGGTTCGAAAAGCACTGGCTTTGGCGCTGGCTAGCACGAAACAAGACAACAAAATCTCCCGCTGGTCGACCAACGCGCTGAAGTATTTGTATTAAGATATTTATACTTGCGCAAGTAGAGAACACCAAAACCCATTTCTCAATGGCCATTGTTTCAGGCAAGAAACCAATCACTCACGTCATTTTCGACATGGACGGTCTCTTGCTCGGTAACGAATTCTATCCGACACTTGCATTTCATATTCTTTTTGTTCTTAACTTTTGGTGTTGTAATATGGGTGCAGTCGTTCAGATCTTACATCGTATGATTTATTTTGTGGGTGGTCCGATATTGTTAATACTGCAAAAACTTTTGTAAGTTATTTAACTATCATAAACATACGGATAAATGCAGTTGGATTAAAGCCATCATACTGGTTATCTGCAATAGGGATGGTCTTTTAGTTCGTAATTTTATCGAATACTTAGTATTCACGGGATATTTGTTTTGTTCGGCATTTGGTTGTTATCTGTCACGGGAAGTCTTGTGTTGCCGTCTCTCCATTGGAAATTACATTAAGTGCAATGTTTATTATGTTAGTTTTTATTCGAGTTGAATTTCGGGTTCGTTTCATTAAATTCCAGAAAAAAGGGATACCTTCACTTATACAGTTGTCTTGACTGTTAGTGAGTGTAATTGACTTGTTTACCAAAATTTTCTTTGTGTGATCAAATGAAGGATCTTTGTTGTACTTTTATTTTCCCATTGGGTAATCCATCAATCTATGCTTGTTTCAGACAGGCAATATTGTTGATTACTCCAATGAACTAAAATGTTGGTGCAGAAACGTGTAATGGATTTCTTGTCCTGGTTAGCAAGCTATCTGACTGCAATGGTGATGCACCTGGATGTTACAGTGTGCTGTGGTGTCATTGGTGTCCTTCTAACTTGAATCCAACTATACTCAATGATATTTGTTGTTCAACTAACCATGGATGAATTCTATAGGTATATATATATATATATATATTTGTTGTCTACTATAACAGCAAAAAAAATATTTCTTATACAAATTATGACACAATTTGAGGATCAGTAGATCAATGCGTTTTGCATTGTTGAGATTACATCTAATATGTGTCATTCCCAAGATGCATTAGTTATATATTTCAGATGTGATCCTATCAGACCTAGCGATTGAAAATGCAATGATCCAGTGATTCAAAAACTGTACCACAGTTTGTGTGAGTTTTCATTGGTCTTGCGTATGTATTTGCTTTTCTAGTAAGTTTCTAGATTCCATAAATAAGACCCATTTTGTTATGCTATGTTTGCAGTTTTCTTAATTCATCCTATGTAATTTGGGTTCAGTATGTGAATGCTTTTCTCCATTTAATTGTCTCTAAGGTCAGATTCCTGTGACTGCTGAGTGGCTTTTCTTACTACATGCTGTCGAGTTCTTTATAAATGTAGATATTTTATGTCCTTAGACAACTCCCTTCGTTATATTCTTCATAAATTTCAATTGTACATTGAGTGTTTAGATAGATTGGAGGCTTAAATATTGTGCCAAACTATCATTGTTGAAATTTGAAGTTCATCCAATGATTGGTTGGATGGTGATAATAAAGGCCAAATCATATGAAAGATCTATACATGATGGGCTTGCTGCTTGATCATTGCAGATACAGAGAAGTTCTATACTGAAGTCCAGGAAATCATACTCGCTAGATATGATAAAACTTTTGATTGGTCTCTTAAGGCGAAAATGATGGGGAAGAAAGCAATAGAAGCTGCCCGGGTCTTTGTTGAAGAAACTGGGATCAGCGACTCTCTTTCAGCTGAAGACTTTCTTGTAGAAAGAGAGGAGATGCTATGCCACTTGTTTCCAATGAGTGATCTCATGCCAGGTATTAGTTATTAGTGCATTACATAAAAAATTATTTATAAATACAAATGGTCTTACCCTGCATTATCATTTTGGTATACTTTTTACGAGCTAATATTAATCCAAAGGTTAGGATTCCCACTATTCTATATTGCATTGTTAGGAAATAGTCCTGTAGAATTGAGGATGAAGTTTTTAATTCTGTTCTCGCCTCAAAATGACTTAGTAGCTGCATCCAATCTCAAGAAAACCTATTGTTTTAGACTTTCTGTTGTCTGTCTTTCCAAAGCAATAAAACTAAATGACCCTACTTTTCTTCTGTTTATGTTGATCATCTGATAGAATAAATGCCACACTTAGGGAGTCCCTTATTTTCTGGATTACAAATGCTGGAATAAAAAAACTTATTGAATTATTTTACTTTCTGCTTATAAGTGGCCAAATCAATGACAAAAAGGAGGTCTAAAGATAATTTTGCTTAAATATTGTGCATTTTGGAGATTTGTTATCCCTTTCATAATTTGCATTAAATTTTAGTAAATAGTGTAATAATGAAAATATTTATATACACTCTTATGGAAATTTTATTTCCTCAAAGAGTTTCTTTAGACCTCAGACATGATCTGCAAATCTATGAACTTCCTTTTTTTTTTTCTTTTTTGATTTCCATAAAATGATTCAGAGCTCTGCACTTTTTATAGAATTGGTTTGAGGCATGAAATCCCTAAACAAATGTATAATCCCCCTTTTGTATGAATATGCTTTTCCCATACTTTATTTTTTGTTACCAACAAAATGCCAGTAATGTAAGGGTTTGGCTGCAATACAATGGATGTAAGATACATTCAATTTTTTCAATTTTATGTTTATCGTTCCAAGTTTTACCTTTGTGTTTCAAGTATTTTTTGTTATGTGTTTCAAATTTTATATTTCATGTTTCAAGTTTTTACGTTATTTGTTTCAAAATCAAAATTCTTGTTCCATATTTTAAATTTTACGTTAAGGAATATAAGATGTATATTAGCCAATTTTAGAATTTAAATAAAGTAAAGAGTGTACTTCAACCTTGAGATGGAGGTCAGTCTAAAGAATTTGCAACTTCTTTTAAACTTAATGTGGTTGTAGCTGATAGATAAGTTCCATCAATGTTTTGATTTCTCCCTTGTCCTCTCTCCTGAAGAAACAAATTGTTAAAAATGAGTAATAGCAATGAAGCAATTTCATTTGAGAGGGCTTTTTTGATTTGCATGCCATCCACATACCTATGAAGATTAGTAGTGATGAAGTAAGAGACTGGAAAAAATGCTTTCTTATTTTGTCCATGGATAAACCAGAAGGTAACCTGTAAAGGATCCTGTAGGTCAAAAATATCAATACATGGATTTGAAGCAGATATATATGTTTACTGGGGGAAATGTTAAGACAAATTTTTACATGTATGTACACCTTTTGGGAATATGGAATTAGTCGCAAATTAAACATCTATTAGTTGTTTCCTGTTGCAGGGGCTAGTCGTTTGATCAGCCATCTCCATGCCAAAGGAATACCAATTTGCTTGGCAACAGGGTAAGGCCTCCTCAATAATTTTCTTATCTTGTTATACTATTGTTTTATTCAGCTTGAAATCTGAAGCACATTTATCTATGACATTTTCTCTACCCTCCATAAGTTATGGCAAATTTGCTTTTAAGTGTCTTGATATAGAATACTTGTCTTAAAATGTATTTGGCAGTTCTCATAGGCGGCATTTTGAACTGAAAACAGAAAGACACCGTGAGCTTTTCTCATTGATGCATCATGTCATTCTTGGTGATGATCCAGAAGTCAAGCAAGGCAAGCCATCACCAGACATATTCCTTGCGGCTGCCAAAAGATTTGAGGTATAACTATCTCATCGATGCTTTTGAGTGATGTTAGTAGCATCAGTAGGATTTGCTGAAATACATGGAGAACATCTTGTCAGTTCAGTTCATTACATTTGGTCAATACCAAAGCTCATGAAAATGGGTGCATAAACAGGGTGGCCCAGGAGATTCACAAGAAATTCTCGTTTTTGAAGATGCACCTTCAGGAGTTCTTGCAGCTAAGAATGCTGGGATGTAAGCCATTTTATGTTAATATTTCGTCTACATGTACAGTTTTGATTATCTTAACACCGGACATTTTGTACTTTCTTCACTAGCTGTGATTAACATGTTGGCACTGCTTATCTAATTAACGAATTTCATTTTTTGACCTTATTTGAAGTAAAATAAGATGATTATATCAATAGGGAGGGCTGTTGCATTATTAATATTGTCCACCTACATTTTCCAACTATACAGTACTATTGTTTGATAATTGCTTCATGTACCATTTGATTAATATAAACTAAAGTTCCATAGCTGTATTGACCATCTTCTGCTTTGAATAAATTTCTTTTGAGGCATAAATATAAGCTATAAGAATAACAGATATATACATATAAGAAATCGGTAGATTAGGCAATTTAGGCACTGTTAACATTATTTTTATCAGCCGCCAACGTCAGAAGCAAGAGAAAGCAACATGACAAATCTTATAGCCTTCTATTATAGTTTCTTGGAGAGACTCTGACTAGGATTACGGTAAATTGAAGTATAATTAACTGTAAAGAAAGTACTGATATTGTTTCTTTTTTGGTTAATATTGCATGTTTTCTTGCTGGATTATATAATTGCATGCTCTCACCTTTAATTCGATATCTACCATGCAGGTCTGTAGCAATGGTTCCAGATCCAAGGTTGGATAGCTCCTATCATGCCACTGCAGACCAAATCCTTGGCTCATTATTAGATTTCAACCCGACGGATTGGGGTTTGCCACCATTTGAAGATGCAGAAGACTAGATTTTTCATATTCATGAAATTACCCAAGCATCAAAGGGAGTACCTTGCGTCCATTGATTGAATTTGCTTCATAATTGATGGCTTCCCAAGGATGAGTTCCATAATATTTTGATTTTATTGCTGATTTGCTATTCTTGCAAGAACACGGTTCGTTTGAAGCAAGAAAGCGGATTTATTATGCAAAATGGATTTTAGGACTTCGTTTATGAGCAGCAACTCAAGTACGGTAGTAGGATGTAAAGTATCTCATGAATCATTGGAGTAGAGATGAATTCTTCATATTTGCTAATACAGTTTTGGCTGCAGCAAGACAGAAAGCCAAGCAAAGAAGCAATCAGCTAATCAGATTTTTACATGAGTATGTAAAGACTGGAGTGTCTTGTCTTAGAAGGCACTTTTGAATAAAGTGTTGCTTGCAAAACATTTATAGGAAAACACTTGCGTTTGGGAATGGCTTTTCTGGAAAGTGCTTTTAAATAATAGACTTTCTAATTAACATCTAAATGTTTTTATCAAGTTAATCCCCTGTTCATGCATAATTAAGCAATTTACTTATCGGCCGGGGCCAGACCCATTAACCATTTGTTCAGATATTGAATTGGCCTGGGGTCCTGAGGACCCGTGTGTCCTGTTTCAACTGCAAAGTCTATTAAATTCCATTAAAACGGTTGAAAAGTCGCAAACTAATTTTAAATAAAATTCTGACATTATAAATAAAGTAACTGTCGAGACCTTGTCTTTGATCCGGTTCTGGTTCTGTTGGCGTATCTCCTGATTAAATATTTATATTTATTTAAAAGAAAAGGAGATGCAATCAAATAATAATTAATTAAATTAATTAATAATAATAATAATTATTATCAGTTAAAATAAAATAATAAGAAAGAAGATGTTTGGAAATGGTTGGTTTTAACCGTTTTGTGTTTTGCAAGCAATCTTGCACGTGCTCTGCTCATGGATTGACACATACATTATTTTGTTGTCATTTATTGTCAATTCGACAATGTTCTTGGTCCAGCCTCCTGAACCCTAAATTTATTGGAACTGCTTTATGGATTAGCAAAAGCTAAGCAACAATTAAATGGTCAAGCTTTTGGTTCAAATTCTAATCACCATACACAATTAATCTTGCTTCAAACCCTAAATATTTATAATTTCCAAGCCATAATCCTTCTAATTAACTTCATCCCTAATTAATACAAATTCACAACACAAAATTATTTTATCTTAATTAAATTATATATGCTTTCGATGTTATGTGGTTACTATTTAAGTTTATAATTAATTTTCTTGCTTGGCCTTTTTTCATGGTTGCTGTAAATGTTTAGTTGTTGAAGTTTTTGTTGTGTTCAAAGAAATTAAAATTAATTATTGACCAAGTGCACAAAAGCTCACGTTATTTTATAGGGAGCAGCTAATATACATATAATGTAATATATATTTTTTAATAAATAACTTAAAATAATAATGTAAAATTTAAAATATAAAATATAAAATTTTAAAACGTATAATAAAAACACTTACAATACGAACAAAAACTTTGAAACAACGAAAAAATAACTTAAAAAATCATATGTAATATTACATATTATATATGTTAGATAATTTCTATTTTACATAATAAAATTTTGTAAATATTTATAATAAAATTATTTAAAAAATTATTAATTTAAAAGTATTTTTAAGAGAGAGATATTGTATATTTATTCTACAATTCATTAGCCATCATCTAATTGTAGGAGGTTTTCCAAACCATTCCATTCAAAAATTTGTGAGCTGCCTCCTCTCTCTAGTTAGATATTCTTGTAATTATTTTGTTTCCTATGTAATAAAATTTTTCACTTAACAAATTTTTTTAAAGATGAAGACTAAATGAATAGTTACCAAATTATAGAGATTTATATTATTTCTAGCATTTTATAAGTTAAAATCATATTAAATAATGTTTGGAGTGATTATATTAAATCATTTTTATTTGTTGTTGCTTATTGCTCACCTCCTCACACTTATAGCTGACATATAATAATTTTATTTCACGATAATTATAAAGTAAAAGTATAATATTTCACTAACAAAATTACTCTAAATAAGTTTTACTATAGTAAGCAAATTATAATTTGAGAAACACATGTATTATCAATGTATTTTATAAATATTAATTATTTCTTGATTTATAATAGAATATTAATTGGTGAAACTGAATAATAAATATAGATCAATTAATTAATCATTTCAATTTGATTATGCCCATTAATAAATCTATACTTCTTTATTTCAAAGGATAATTTTAACCACTTTGGTAATATATGGAGCACTCAAAGGGACAAACCCAAATCATAAATCGATCTTATTGCATCTCATAAATCGATCTTATTGGTAATTATAAATATTATCTATTTATTCTCCAATTTATTTCAAGGGTTGTATCATTACTTGTAATTGTAGTGGCTAACAAAGAAGCATATAAAGGACCACACATCACTTAAATTTCAAAATTTTTTAATTTTTAATTAATGAATCATTTCAATAGTGCAAGTATTTATTGTCATTTGTTATAATCAAGAGGCAATAAATACATCATTTAACCAACTTCACCTAAAACAAGGTCCATAGTTTAATTAACTTTTATTTTGATGGTCCAAAATATCATCAATAATATCCATTAACACATTTTGTTAAGCCTACAACATTGCACTTCTAGAAGAATATTTTTATTATTCATTTGTCAATGAACTAAATATTGCAGTCCTCCCAATTGTAAAAATGCTTGTTTTACCAAGTTGTGAATTGCAAACCATCTTCTAATTAACATCCTAATTAATTAGTTTGCATATGTACAAGGGTTTGATTATAGTACATTAAATGTAAGACATCAAAATTTTCAACTCTTATATCAATCGTTTTAAATTTTACGTTAAAGAATACAAATACATGAAACGAGATTTACCTTAGCCAAGTCCTACATATGGCATAGATTTTAATTTTCTTCCATTTTAACCCCAAAAGCTTGATTTGTTCACCGTGGATATGGTGATGCTGGGCGAAATAATGAAAGAATTATGTGCCTTAAGTGAAAATGCATGTTCTATTCCTGTTCATTGAATAATAATGAGATTATTGAAATATCTTGTGTTTTGATTAAGTTCATTGTATGATGGGTGTATTAATATCGTGATCTTCTAACTGGTGATGATTTAATCATCAACCTTTTGACCAAATCTATTGATTTCTTTTGCAAATTATACATACAATGACAGTCTCTCTGACTGAATCTATTGATTTCTTTGACCTTTTGTTTTTACTGCAAGGAACCTGAATGGTCTATCAAATGAGTTATGCCTTAGATATTAGATGTTATCTCCTCGCCTCTCTTTATTAGTGTTACACAAAACATCATTCCCTGGCGTCAAACACCCGAAAGTTCTTCCTTCTCCCTCGTACCAGAGGCAGAAATGAGAGGGCAATACAATGGAAAGATATGAAATTGAAAATTTAGAGATCAAAATAAGCAATAGATCAGGAATACTTGTTGGAGTTAGCAGACGATGAGAACCCCCATACAAGGAGCCAAAATTCATATGCAAATAAGGAAAATTAAAGGTTCTTTTTATTCATTTAAGGAAACAAAGGTAACTTTACACATGCATGCAAGGATTAAATAACTAATATAGGAATATTATATAGCTAGCTTAATTGGCTTAGCTAAGACATTTCATTTTCTCACAACAATATATTCGGTTCTTCATTGATTTCTGGTTATCTTCTTGCCCTTGCTTGGCAACTCAATCTGCATAAAGCCAGCAGACAATAGAGCAAGCTATGCCCCTCTTGATGGCCCCTTCCTCGAATTTCCCTTTACCGGCAGAATCCGAATTCTCTTAGCCACACGCACAAAATCCCTATTCACAAATACAAACCCCATTAAAAAAATATTAAGAATGATTAAATAACCATGAAATTCATAAGAACTGATCATTTATTCATTAAGATAACAAAAATTCACAAGAAATTGTTATATGTCAAGATCTCCCAAGAATTGTGGATCATTTTCCAGTATAAAGCATCAACATTTTTGTGGGTTAAAATTTGTGAAGACCTGATAGATTTCAACGAGAAATGGATGTAAGCTAAGTTTAATTAGTATAGCAAAGATTTCACCATGACATACTTCCAGTTAAGGTCACCGGCGAGGAGGAGATCATTTTCCATGTCTTCATAGGCAATGAGATGACCGGGAACAGCGTTAGAGAGGTCAAGATCTTGCTCTGAAGCGACTTCAGCATCGCCACCGTCAACGAACATATGCCTAAGGGCTTTGGCAAGGCTCTGGTAGCTTGCATGCTTATGAAGACTGATGCGCTGGCAGATCGAACGGCCTTCGAGGACTACAGTCACCGGCGGGACGACTGTGTAAACAAGATCATCATCGTCAAGGCCAGGAAAAGTTTGGATTCTATTAGGGTTTTCCATTAAAGCTGCAGAAGAAGGCGGGATTGCTCCGTTAACAAGTCTTGTAGAATTCATGTTTGGAACTGGTCTTTTCCCTTGCCATCTCCTTTTCAAGGATTCCTGTCTCAGAGACTCGAATCTGTTCATGATTTTTTAAGATCCCTGTCTCTAATTCGATGCAAGATCGAGTACCGTCTGTTCCTCCGTTTATAAGGACAGAGGGTTTGATCTGAAGTGGAAAACGTGTTGGAGACAAGGAGAGAAAAAACCAAAGACGAAAGTGAAAAGGGTTTTGGTCTCTGGTGTAGTTTATTGTTGAAACAAATTGGTAAGAACCCAGATAGCGTATTTACTTGGTGTTGTGTTTTTGTTTTGTGAAAATGCATCGAGTAAATGAAAACACATGCACTGCAGCCACATATATACAGAGAAACTGTGAGCACATATGTCGGGAGTGGTCAACTTGGTTGTCTGAAACCACCCTAAATCTTGTGATTTTCTTTTTCTCTAATTTCAAAGCAATTTAATTGGTTTTAATTTCTCACTTCTTAATCAGTTCACTCACCATTCACCCAGATTTTTGGCTACAAAACATTCCTCGAAGGATACCTTTCAATCTTTTTTTAAATTTTTATATTAATTATTTTAATTTTAATATTTTTATTTCAAATTTTTTATATTATATATTTTTGAATTTTATACTAATTATTTTAATTTTTTATTTTTTATTTTACAGTAAAAATTATAAGATATATAAAATATGTTATATTCAAGTCATTATCACTTTCTTTACTCCTCACACACAACACAACACGCAAAAATAAAAAATAAAAAATAAAAAAATAAATGATTAGTATAATCACACGTAGTAATAATTTATAATAAATAAAATGTAATTTTATAAACTTCTGTTATTGCTAAGAACACCCAAAAAAAAATTACATTAAAAATATCAAATTACAGCATTAACTATATATTAAGAGAGGGTCAATAAATTCTCAATTATCAAACACAAACCTACTTTAATATTTAAATAAAAATAAATAAATTCGAAATAAATGGGTGGAGGTTGAGAAGATGGGGGGGGGCATGCTTGCTTGTTGGTGCAAAAGCCGGTGTATAGTATACTGTATGTATTATATACTATTCCATATACTAACTACAATCTACAACAATACGTTGTTGAATATTCTTGTTTTGCATTGGGGGATAATTATTTTTAATTATTAATGAATTAATATTTATGGGGATGGTGATAAAATGCGTGAAATAAAAGCAAACACAATAAATTAATATAATTTTATAAATATTAATAATAAAGATAAATTGTTTTCAAATAATTAATCTTGTAAATCGTAAAGCATGGGCTGTAGAGACGACCGCGCTGCGGTCGCCGAACGGCTCGCTGCTTTGAATCTCGGACGGTCGGGAAGTCTAGCGTCAGCTTTTATTTTTGAAGTACTCGAGTATTGCCCTTTTGTTTGTGTGAAAAGACTATTATGCTCCTAGTCTAATGCCTCTTAAGAGGTATGTCGTGCCGATCATTTACAGGGTTATTTTAGTCATATAAGTGACCCCGTTGCGCCCTCACATGCCATGAGGGCTGGCGACATTTTTGATGTCAGCTTTTAGGGTCTTGGATCAAGGCTGTGCTGGGGAATGCCCATGTCACTTTATTTATTTATTTATTTATTTATTTATTTATTTATTTATTTATTTATTTTTATTTTTCCTTTTCATTAAAATAAATATATAGTGTAGGTTAATTTCATGCTTACAAAGTACTAATTAGTTCAAGAATATGACATTTAAATCTGGTTCGATTAAAATTGAAGAGAGTTTAGATCGTATTTATATATTTTTTAAAAAAATAATTATTTAAAAGAGATAAAATAATATTCGTAAAAAAAAAAGTGCGCACACACTTTAATTATTGTATTTAGCATAAAATAAAATAAATAAATATATTGTGAATATTTTTATTAAATTAATAATTTTAAAATTTTATAGATAATACATCAAAATTATTTAATAACCATTTATTATAAGCAATTATTTACCTATTATTAAAGTGTACATTTTGGGTATATTACATCTAATTTTTTGAATTTTTATATTAATTATTTTAAATTTTCGTTCGTATTTTAAATTTTTTATGTTATCTGTTATAAATAATTTTTAATATATTAAATTATTTTTAAAATAGTTAGTGTACTTGCCCATCAAACATTTTCTTAGTCAAACTCAAGAGAAAATTGATGAGACCCAAATCTCAATCAAAATATTCTCCAATTATTCATCATATATTCTAATGGTTAGGCATTGATGTATTTGACTTGAAATATGAATATTTATGTTTGTTTAATGTTAACAAAATATTCCAAATGCAAAGTGCATCTTCTCAATATCAATTAAAGAAATGACAACATCGATCTATGGCAGCCATATTGGACAATATGGCAACTATCAACCATTCCTTTTTCCATTCACAAACCTTACAAATTCAAACACATTGATTTTGCCATTAATTTATTTTTTTAATTTTTAGTTATTTTATGGTTTCACATTTGTTAGTTAATATCAAAGGTGTGTTTGGTATATTTTGTGAATTTTTTTAATATAATGTAATGAAACATGCTTTTTTTTTTTCAAAAGAAAAATATTTTTATTCAAGAATTTATTTACAATTTGTAACAATTTTATTTAATTTTTAAAATACAATAAAATTAAGAGCGTGTTTAGTATTATTTTTTTACGTAATGTTTTTAAACTTATTTTAAAGAATAAAAAGGATACTCTTGATGTCATAATTTTAGAATTAAATATGAACTTTGTATTGTGCATTTTAAAATAAGATATGAAAAATGAGAAAACAAAATATGAATCACATTCATTTTAATTTTTAAAAGAATATTAAATAAATAAATTCAACCCCTCTTCAATTTTGTGTGAGTAGGATTTGAATCTCGAACCTTGTATCACTTAAAAATTTTTACTAGTTAAACTAACTAACAAAAACAAATAATATTAATTTTAATTTATTTTACAATCTTATTTAAAAAAAATTACAATTAAATAAGCTTTTATTATTTTTATTTGTGAAAACAAAAAACCATTGTTTGAAAATAATATCAAACAACCTTCAAAATAGTTAATTAATACTAATCATACTTTGACATTTACTAATTATTTACTTATTTATTTATATTCAATAGGAGGTGATTTTAGTCCACGTTAATTATAAATTAAAAGTAATGATTCATTATTAATATCATCAATGGACTAAGTAAACATCGAATCTCACTCCATTAGGTGATATAATTTGAATAATTTAAAATTGACAAAAACTTAACATCGTGCCATTCATTTTATTTAGATTGTAAATTATGTATTGCGGAATCTTCTCTCTTATTACTAAGAAACAACAAATAATAATTTCATGAAAGGCTAGTTACCCAATTACATTTTGATAAGTGTTATTATACATATGAATTATGTTCATATACGTAATTATGAATTCTCTTATCGTTGAAAAAAATAATTTCACTTATAAGGTCAACTTCACATTGATGAAATTAGTATTTCACCTAATGCCACCTCATTTCCATGTAGAAGGGAGGTGACATTATTTCAAATTGCACAAAGAATTAGTATATAATCAACCTATTTTCACATTCTAATCATTACATATATTATACAATATATGAAATAAATAATTAGACGGGTATACATTTCAACGCTAATTATGTAATAAAAATATTTAATGGCTAAAAAATTAAATTGTAAAAAAGAATTAATGTGTCGCATTAATAATTCATAATATTTTTATAATTCTAAAAAAATACAGTATTCTAGTTTAGTTTTAATTTTACATGAGCAATTATAAACTTTCATGTTTAGAATCATTAGATGAATAAAAAAATTTTAATTCTCATAATAAATACAGCGATGATACGGTAACTTAACTGGGCCTAAAAGGCCAGCCCATTAATTCTAATAACAGGCCATGCGCTTGACCCAACCGAAAACAACCTTCAACAAAGAGCAAGAGCAATGCCAATACCTAAATACACCCTTAAATCATGAAGGGCCCCAGCGTCATGAAATGAGGAAGGGGCGTAAGTAGGATATAGGTGGGGTTTGTTCAGTAACAGTCAAGGAAACCCTAATACCCCGCAATTCCACAGATCAAAATACGCAGCGCGCTCTCTTTCAGTCTTTCTTCTTCTTCCAATGGCTGTAAGTGCTTGTTCTTTCTTTTGTTTATCTTGTTTTAACTGTTAATTTAGGCTCTATTTTTCTTTTTTTGGCCAAGGTCTTTCTATTTTTAGGTTTTGTTATGAATTGTGATGGATTCATGTTTTTGTTTGATTTAATTTCTATTTAAATGAATAAATTAGAATTTTTTAGTTTTGGGTTTTTCCCATATTATTTTTGATTAATATTGTTGGCAAATCTCTTTCAATTAAACATAGATAAATGATTTGGTTGTTCTGGGTACATGAATTTGTTGAATGCCAATACAACTCTGTTTGATTGCATTTTCAATATTATAAAATTTACATTGTGTCATGGCTTAATCGATATTTGATTTATGTGAATATTGCAGACTATACCGGTTAACCCAAAGCCATTCTTGAACAACTTGACTGGAAAAATTGTCATTGTCAAACTCAAATGGGGAATGGAGTACAAAGGTAATTAACTTTTTATTTAGTAATATTCTTGCGCTTTTAGACATCGTTGGCTCAGATGTGCTGTTATTAGTCAACTGGAATTTGATTGGCTTTATTTTGGTTGTGGTTCTGATATTTTTTTTGAGTGGATTCTCACTCAGGTTTCCTTGCCTCAGTGGATTCTTACATGAACTTGCAGGTGCCACCCCGATTTCTTTTTTTATTTGCCCGTCTAATATTAATGTTCTGTTAGAGTGTCTAAGTTGGGCTTAGCAGAATCTTTCTATATAGAATTAGAGGCTGCATGTTGTTGCTAAAGTTTTCACTTTACATTACACTATTTGCAGCTTGGCAATGCTGAAGAATATATCGAAGGACAATTCACTGGAAATCTTGGTGAGATCTTGATCAGGTAATTTCCACTTACTGCTGAAGTTTCTACACTGAGTGATTGTATCCATTGGAATGCAATGGTTAGTGCAAAGTCCCTCAAGCTACTAGTATATTCAATTTTGGTTGAATATTGTTCGATATAGAGGAAAACAACACATAGCATTTGGGAGTGAACTCAGAGCTTCATTTGGTTGTTGGGAGGACAATTAGAAGTTTGTGTTGTTTTAGTTTATTTAGCTTGAAATAGCCGTTCTGTTATTCGAAAAGTAGCTGTTCTGTTATCCACTTGTTAATAATAAGTCAAAAGGGAAGAACAAGATATAGATATTTGGCATTTTTTTTGTGAATCAGTGCTTTGCTCTTCTCTGTTGTTGGAAACCATATTTGTTGACATTTAGTTAGTTTGATCTATTGCATTTCTTTAATTGCATTTAAATGGCTTGAGTATTTCTATTGTCATCTGTTTGTATGTCTATTTGCATCTGTCTGCATTGACGTGTCTTCACCATGCTCTGCTGCTGTGGGATAAACGTTACAGATGCAGATGATTTACATTCTATTTTATCTACATTTTCTAAACTGTTAAGGTCTCTGATCCCTTAGAAACCTAAGATGGGATATGGTAGCTGTTTTAGCTAGCGAAGTTCCTTCAACTTGGGATCAAAAAATTTTCTTCATCAAGTGTGAAGGATACTTTTTCTTGGGTGATTCTAATTTAAATTTCTGCCATGTTCTCCAGTCTCCACAACTATGTTTCTTCATGAGATGTTCCAGGGTTAAGCTATGTTTGTAGATTTAGTGTTGCTTTGGAATCAGGATAGAGTCGATTAGTAAAAGCTTTCTGGTTGGATGATTATGCTATATATTCTTTTAGCAGCTTGCAGTTTCAATGCGTGTTGTATACTGTATGTTCTGGGAAAATAGACCCAGTTCAGCTGCATAGTAAGAGGATAAATATAACAAAATGTCTGCTGCCACGTATATTTAAACTGTGTGCAAGCTTGATTTACAACAATTGTGTAGTTCTTTTAGAAGTACCCTTGTTGATTACAACATACCTGAGTAACACAGATGACGAATCTGATTACATGGTGTGTATTTTGCTTGCAGATGCAACAATGTTCTCTATCTCCGCGGTGTACCTGAGGATGAAGAAATAGATGGTGCTGATCGGGACTAGGTTGCAGAACCATCATTTAAGTAGTCATCATCCCAACAGATTTATCCCATTTTCAGCATAACCTGCTATATGTATTTGTACCGTAATAGCAGATGCTGTATAATTTTAACTCATACTGCCAATTCCTTCCGTAGGAGACTAGCAAACAAGTTGATTTCACTGGAAATGAATTGTGTTTAATTGCGCTGTAGAATTAAATTTCTGTTTAATGTCTTGTTACAGTATGTTCCAACTTCTTCTGTTTTGGAACTCCATGTGAGGGCAAATAGTGTGCTTGATGCGCCTTGGAATTATCCTCCTTTTGTCACCATTACTACTTTGTTCATGCATGCAAGGTCACATTTGATCTCAGATGCGGTAGTACTTCCAACAATTCCTATAAAACAATCAATTTTAAAATAAACTCTTTTTTTCAAATTAAAAAAAAAAACTAGAAATTTCTCAGAATCACAATAATGACATGAAATTATTGTATCAACCTCTATCAATCAAGTAACTCGTGCAACATCTTGATATCCGGATAATGATTTGATCAATCAAGTAACCCGTGCAACATCTTGATAATGATTTGATGCAAAAGGAGGATGAGGGGTAAGTAGAATATTCAAGAAAATTAGGGTTGAACTTTGAAAATGCAAAATGGCCCACTCCATCCTCTACTTTCGCAATCAAAATCGACAACAAATGCCGAAGTGGCCATCATTTTCCCCCTTTACGAATCTAAATAATTGGCATCATCAATGCTTTCTTTCACCATCTACGACATTTGTCTCTCCAATAATTGGCGTCTCAGCTACCCCCAATTTAATGCTGCACCATCCATGCGTCAGCAGTGGCAGGGCAGGTCAGCAGGGTGATTCTAGCTTACTGGTGGGTTTGGATTCAACCAAATCGAAACACGTGGATTGATTGTAGTCTACCGAACTCATGCAGGTGTTGCCTCTGCCTTTGCTTACTGCGTTTCCCCCTCACTTTCTCAACAACCCACCAGCAAAATCTGTGGTTCTCCACCACGCCCACAGAATTCCCTTTTCTTTTTTTAAATATTTATTATTTTTATTATAAAGGCTGTTAATGTGGAAACATTTTCTGTGGTGCTTAAATGCCCCCACCAAAAAACACAGAGTGGTTGGAATTTGACGTTGCTTTCAGGATGAATGAGTGAATGAATGATTACGGAGTTCAACATAATTGATTTTCAGAAACCACTCCCCTCTGTTTTGCCAATTTTGTCAAAATGGTATCACAATAATTATTTTACACTCTCTTTTTCTACATTATTATGGGAGATGTATTAACAAGGTTAAAAGAGAGGTTTTCTACGGTTTATTTATACACGATTACATTTATAAAAATTTTAATTATGTAATTTAAAATTGTTCTTTAAAAAATTTAAAATAAATAATAAAATTAAAATTTTAACGTTTAAAGTTTATATTTTTTATTTTAAATTTTTATAAAAGTGATTTTAAGTTATATAATTAATTTTTTTTAATATCATATAATGGTACATAGATATACTGTAGCTAATCCCTTAAAAGGGAGAGTAAATTAGCATTTAAATAGTGTTGTCTTATCTTAACTAACTGCTCTAATTGATCCTAGTTTAAAGCATTAACAATTTTTTATAAAAAAATATTAATAAATAAATTTCTTAAATATTTTTGATTAATTATTGCATTTTATTGAAAATTTTAAAAACAGATCGAAAACAAGTGACTTCAAAATCATAATTGCTTCAATTTCAATTTTTTTTAATTTAAATACTTTCTTCTTAACGTTTTTATTAGGTCGTTATCATTGATTTTCTTTTATCCTTTTTAATTGCAGAGATCGAGACCTAGTTAAATAATAAAGCAAACTGTCCTTAAATGAAAAGAACTGCAAGACTCAAGGGCCTATGTGATAAAATCCCACTTGTACAAACCCACGGGGAGCTCAGATACTGATGTTCATTCACCCTGCATAAATTTCATAGGAAATTCAATTCGTTTTAGTTGTCACGTTCACTTTTTCGCTGGCAGGGTCTCAACCCTTCCTCCTAAGCACATATTCAGTTTCATTTTTCATTCAACACCCTCAACTTTATTAGATTTTGATGTTTGTTTCCGAAATAATGGTAAATTTACTCCAACAAATCCGGGACTTGGAAGACTTTAACAGCAGTTGTATCAGAAACCAAGCTGGATAACCTTACATTGTCCGTGCAAAACAGTTACATAAAGAAGAGTACAGCATTTATCGGTCATTTGAACCGGCTTTGGTTCATACATGGAAAATCTGAGATCGCAAAAGCTTACACAGCTGCCTAACGACAATTACCATATTTATGATTAGTGTAAATAAATTACATGAACAAAAGAATCCATAGGAGGGCAAGGGGTAAAAAAGAATCGCATAAACAGCTGCTATTAGCTTGACATTTTAATTTCCATTTCAGGCTGGGGAGGCCAGGAAGCACAAATAACCCTCCCGTAAATATTTTGAATCCATAATAAGTTGGCTCGAGATTATATATATCTGTAATATATATTATGCAATTGCCTTCATATTTTACTTGTAACGCAAGGATTGGGAGTAATCATCACCATACATCACGTAGATATCTGCCAGTCATTTGTAAGTTCTTCACCATGCTCTCAGCCTTAGAGCTGTTTAGAGATCCCTGAAATTGACAAGTAGGAGCATTTTGGGTCAGAGTGATGGAGCAAATTGAGAGATGTAAAGAATTCTAAGGAGAAAGAATAAAAGTTGACATAACACGACAAAAAGAGGTGACATATTGCACTATAACACATAATTAGAGAGGGGACTAATTAGACACCACAAGAAAGTGACATTTCCGTGTCATGACATAGATTAGTTTCCCATAGGACACGTGTTTGTATATTGGGCCATCAACCTTTGAAGAATACACCATGGTGTTTGTCACAGTAGAGAACATCTAAATCACAGTTACAGTCATCCAAGAAACAATATCTCCCTGTGCGCTCCAACTTTAGAGCAGCTCGATTCTATATTTTCAATATTTTAGTTTTTAAAAAAAATTATAGCATCAAGCCAAAAAAATAGGAAGTGACAACCTACACTACTTGTAACTTTTCAAGCATATCTACTTCTTATTGAGAAGGTGGCAACTATAACTACATGCATCAAATCAGCAAAATTCTAGTTAAAATGATTATTCATTGTATCAATGTATGTACCTGCTCTTGCACAATGGTGTGCAGAGTTCGGTGGACATCTCTAGCCATGCCTTTGGCATCACCACAAACATACAAGTACCCTCCCTGAGATAACATGTTCCAGATATCTGTAGCCTGCATCCATAAAAAAAACAAATGCTTTTAGCTTCACATCAACGAATAACATCCATTCATATGCTTAAAAGCTTCCTTCCTACAATGGGTGGTAGGTGAAAGAGGTGCAATACCTTCTCCATCATTTTATGCTGCACGTATTCCTTGGTAGGTCCCTGACGTGAGAAGGCAACAACCAACTCTGAAAGTGCACCACTTTGAACAAAGTTGTTGAGCTCATCCTCATAAATGTAATCCTACAAATTAAGAAAATAAAGTTTCTTAATCATTATACAGAGCTAGACCACAGCAGCACTCCAACTGATAAGGCCAACACTTACCATCTGACGATTACGACATCCGAAAAATAATATGGATGGTCCCAGTTCTGCTCCATTTTCCTTCAAGGCAAATCGTTCCTGAAAAAAGATTAAAAGAAAAACATGAATACACATAATTAACATAAGAAACTATATGCATTGCAAAGAATGACCAAAACGTGACAGGAGATCTAGTCCACCAATTACAACCTGCAGGAAGCCTCTGAAAGGAGCCAATCCAGTGCCAGGGCCAATCATAATGACAGGAACTTTTGTATCTGCTGGGAGTCTAAAGTTTGATTGCCTTACATAAATGGGTGCCCAGCTGCAGTCATCGCTTTTTTCCAGTGGCACACAATTCTGCCAAAAAAAAAAAGCAGTAGGCAAACACCATGAAAAACCATGTGATTAACTGATGCAATGGGGTTAACTTGCCCCAAGACTATGCAGGGCCACTTCAAATCAGATTAAACGTAGGCTCCTAGTCTAATTCACGTGTATATCTTCTTTACCATAAATGGGTTATCCAGGAGTTAGTAATATTTCACCAAGCAAGGAAAATTAGAGAACTTTATTCCCTTAAACCATGTTCTTTGCTTTTTCACTTTACCAAATAAAAATGTGGACAAGAAAACATAAAATCAAGTACCTTCATCCAAGTGGAGCACACTCCTTTGTGAATGCGTCCTGTTGGTGTTTTCTCATAAACTAGTGCACAGGTAACATGAATTCTAGATGGTGCCACCCTGCAGAACATAATTTCAAATACACAAATTATACATAACCTCACATGGAATAATTGTCACAAGAATTCAAAATTTTCTTTTGTAAATGAAGTGCTGAGTCAGACTTCCATAGAGGAATGTCAATAATTAGACCCCGTCAAAAGTTAGATACTCATCATCACCCACTGAAGTGTAATAACATTCCAGTAAAGTATTAAAAAAACTATAGTCACCTTGGGGAAGATGAAATTGAATAATATCTTGGTTGCAAGCGTGGGGCAACTGCTGCAAAGAAGACACCAAGTGGGGGCTTGGCTGAGGGAAATTCAGTCATAACCTCCAGGAGGCTTCTCTGACTTGCAACAATCCATTGTGCATATTCATCCTGAAAAAGTGCACAAAAAAAAAAAAATTCACATGGATAAGAAGCAGAATAAGAACCTTATTAAGTGCCAAATAATTTATACTATACAATTTTACAACCTTTCCAGCGGGTGATGCAAGATGTCTCAATCGATCAGCATCGGTGGGACTAGAAGCATGAGCTGCTAATGCGAGTAATGCAGTCTGGCAAAGAAACACAATTAGACAACCACTGTTAGAAACATGACGTTAAAGTTTAAATAAAATCCAAAGGAAAGAAGAAATGGCATGATTTGCTACACTGAGAGAAAAACTAACCTTCTTCGGGGAACTCAAAAGATCAGCATAACGAGCCAGTGCTGTTCTTAAAGAACATGGTGGGAAAGGAGGAGGTAACGAACTTCCGCCAAGTGGTGTGCCATCCTCTGTATCAGTATGTATGGAGAAGTAAGTATCTGGTGATAAGCCTAATAACAACAATGCCTCCTCCACGGTCTCGGTTAGATTCTCACAGTAAACACCGACATGATCCCCTGTTTCATACCTGAGGAAGAAAAAGTGTATTACTTTTCCTTCTCAACATATTTTTCTAAACTATAAAACATATTTCAGAAAAGAAAAAAATAAATAATTATAACTCAGTAACAAACCGTAATAGCAAATACAAAAAGAGAAGAAAAATTACGTGAGTCCAGTGCCAGCAATGTCAAATTCTAGATGGGTACAAGACCGATCTGATAATGGAGTATGAAGCTCCTTCCTTACTGCCACATTGGACCTTCAGAACAAACAAAATGCATTTTAGACTGACTACAGGATAATGGTGAACAGAAACACAATTCAAATAACCAGAAAGTACTTGTTATGTTATACCTGCAGGGGTGCTGAGCATCATAAACAGCATGGCCATTTGCATTGCCCCAGTTATTCTCCCCCATTGATGCATCTGCATTGTCATAAAATACAACCCGATATTCTGATATGGCAGCAGTGTAAGGTGTTGAAACAGTTACTGGATCATCGTCATTCCGGAGCACCTTATCCAACTCAGGCCACACCATTTCTCGCCTGCATTGCAAAATTCAATGAGATTTTTAATAAGTAACAGGATAAAAGAGTTCTTAAGCTGTCAATTCAAATATAATCTAGTGATTAATACCATGCAGTAAAGTCATCTTCAATGCACTGATCATCATCTCCAAGACCCACAGGGATAAGGCGTTTCCCACCTGCAAAGGGTAAAAAAGGTCATACTAACTGATAGGAAAATCAGAGTAGTTAAAAGAGAAACTAATTGATGGGTAATGTGGCACACCAGTTTTTGAATAGAGAAATTGTAGTGGCTGCAGTAAAATTTAACAAATAAATTTCCTCTAGGTGTACAGAAAATGTTGTGCTGCTCATATTCACGGAGATTTAGCTACTTAAACAGAAAAGCACTTTCATATTGCAAACCTATTTGATAGTGGGTGTAGTAAAATCAACATTAACATGCAAAAGAAAAAAAAATGCCACTGTTAAATATATCCATAACCATAAAAAAACAACTCATATGTGGTGATTGAAAGGCAAAACCTCTAATTAGACCATATTTTTAGAGTGACATGACACCCAATCAGTATGTTTTTATAAAGGGCTGAATGAATGTTGGTAATTCTATCATTACATTAGTAATCCTACGGAAAAAAAGGTTCAAATGCACCACGCCACCACAGAATGCTGATAGAAGAATGCAGAAAGGTCATCCAAGCATAATGTCAACCATTTCACACAAGCAAGCTATGCTTTTTCTGAACATGCATGTGGGATTTTCGAATCCGAAAACTAAACAATACATTATCACCGCATTGGCAATTTCTGAAGCATCAAACAACATTTTTCATCTCTAAGATCCCATCAGCAAAGAATCACCGCATATCCTCAAATTTCCAAAAAAAAATTTAAAAATTAGAAAAATAATATGTAGCATACCCTGATCAGCGAGACTGTCATCCACCACCTTTGCAATCTGTTTAGAACCACAAAAATAAATCAGCATACAAAAAGCATGTATCATTCATAGGTAAACAACTCAAAACTGAAGCTAGATGGACTGCATATCAGTCCAAACCTTATTGAAATGTTCGTATTGCCTGTTTCCAAGGCCAAACACTCCATACTTAAGGTTCTGTAACCAGTCCCCCCTCTCCTTTCCCTGTATACAAAACCACAACGAGACAATCAATAAACTAACCCAATTCTGCTCCAAGGAATTTAAATATAAAATCGAAAGGCAAGTTTACCTCCGTGAACCATTTATAGAACCTAGCAGCATTGTCGGTTGGCTCACCATCACCATATCTGCAGTCCAAAACATAAATTATTTTTTTCTTTGAAAAAACAAATTCAATTAATCGAAAACTACAAAAATTATGATTAATACTTACGTAGCCAAGAAGAAAAATGCTACAGACTCTTTCTTCAGTTTCTCCTCATATTCATCATCATCAGCTGCGTAATCATCCTATTTTCCATGGAAGAAAATTAAACATAACGAAATAAATAAAAAATAATTTAAAATATCCAATACAAAATATATATTTATTATCATACCAAATCAATAACTTTAAAAAGAGCCTTGTCATATCGCGCTTTAGCCTCGTCAGCCAAAGCCTTGGCGAAACCTTCTGCTGTGCCGGTTTGAGTGCCGAAGAAGATGGTGACCTTCTGCTTTCCATCGTCAACCTCTACTTCCGGCTCTTTAACGATCAAAGGCTTAAGCGGCTCTACCTTCTTCGGTTTCTGGTTGCTGGATCTCCGCCACATCAAAACGACGGCGCAGCCGATCAAGACGGCGATAGAGGTAGTCAAGATCATAACAAACTCCTTATTCTCAAGAACAATAGACGCCACTTCCATGCCGGAACCGGAAGAAGACACGTTGGACGGATCCATTTTGCCTTTAATTATCGCGGACATAAAATCGAACGGTGATACTTTCATCGTGTTGGAAGATGATGATGCTGATAACGATGATTGCATGACTTGAGAAGGAGTAACTGTATCAACTGTATGAAGGGGAGTGCTCGGAACCAGAGAAGATCTCTCTCGCTCTCTCTCGCTTCTCGCTTAGCTTGATTTTTTTTTTTTTTTTGTCCTTTTTGGTTTATTTGCTGGTGAAATTGGTGGTGTAGGTGAGAGACTCCCCTGAGTGAGAGAGTCTGGGGCTGAGGGGGAGTTATTGTTATATGGTGATTGAACCAACGCCCACCAAACCGGACTGGTCATTTGTCAAACCCACCTAACACAGAAGTTAACCATGGTTAAGAAGTTAACACACCAGACTTAAGTGTGGTTAACGAGTTGAGTAATAATTTTAATTGCTTCGAGTAAGACGATGATTGACGATGATAATAATAACTATGAATAATTACACATAAATCCACTATATTTGCTGTAAATACACATAATTCTCGTAGCTTTGACTTAAATACAATTTAATTTTAACTATTACACTTTGACTTTTTTTGTGTTGAGATTTGTTGATTTTTAAGTTATAATTACTGTGAAATAAAAATATTAAATATTAAAAATAAAAAATAAAAAAATATTATTAAAAATTAGTTTTATTTTAAAAAATATTAAAATTACCATAATTATCAAATAAAATTTGATATTTTTTTTACTTAACATGCACCTTTTTTGGGACAAAAAAAATTCAATATAATTTTTTGAAGTTGATAGAGTGGACTCTAATTTTTATATCTTACTCAATTAAGAAAATTTAAGTAATTAAAGTATCTTTTAAAAATATACGAATAAATTTGAATCTAAAAAATTTGATAATCAACATAAATAAACTTGAAATATAATTTAATATTTTAATTTTATTTTATAATAAATATAGATTAAATTTATCAATTTTATCGATTTAAAGTATCGATGTTAATACATATTAATTTAATGTCGATGTTAATACGTATTAGTTTGAAAATGCCCATAAATCATTACATTTGAAATATGTTAATGTTACGTGTTAGTTCCTCTTAACACTAAGCTATCCTTAATGCGAATTAGTTTATAAATTTTATGAAATCTTTTGGTTTGGTACCTAATTGCATTTAAGTCCAACTTTCAATACTTGGACGATATTTACCCCACCATGATAACGAAAGGTCCGAAATGCCCTTCTTTGTCTTTTTGGTCTAGGAGAATGGGGAACTGAAAATACCATTGAGCTTTTTTTTTTTTTTTTTTTTTTGTCGTAACGCAACAAGAAAATTTATTTAAATAAATAAAAATGTGTTGTCAAACGAAAGAGTGGATGAATGCATACTCTTTCTTTGAGCGGACCCTTTTAACTGAGAAATAATATTTTATATTGAATATTTAATTTTTTTTAAAGAACGTAACAATCCCATTAATATTAAAATAATAAGATCTCGTATCACACATTCATTAAGACCAACAAGGTAAAATATCACAAGATCTGATGGATCATAAGGGTGATCTGCTATTCTAATTTAATAAATTTTATTTAATTTAAGTAATTTTTAATATTATATATTTAAACAATAATTTGAATAATTCAACAAATTTATTTATTTATTTATTTATTTGTTATTATCTTCTGACTAAACACAAGACTTGGCATTTCAGACAGATGGAAAGTGAACATTAACTGTGTGTCCAAGCAATTGTATACGTGGAGGAAACCCATTCATTTAGATTTTATATGTTCTTATTTTTTTAATTCTTCGTTATGCACGCCTTTAGAGGAATTGAAATCTTTGTTAGTTGTGGGATGTTATTCTAACAGTAAATTAAGAATGAAAATATAAGAGAAAAAGGTGTAAAATGTTGAAAAATATTATTTTTAATATTTTTATTCAAAATATAAATAAATAAATTGAATAATTGTACGGTGATGTGTTGTCCCAAGACGGTTGGAGGGGATTACAGGAGCCAATAATTTGTGGCCTGGGGCTGCCCACGTTTGTCTTGGTTATCGTGGCTACATTGGAAACAACTGTTTTCTTGTGTTTGATTTGGTCCCATCAAAGAAAGCAAACGAAAATCTGATAAATGAAAACAAAATAAGAGTTGTGGTTTCTTTGTGGGTGGGATTGTGCCGACTGGTGGCCTAAGTAGTCGGTGATTTTGAAAGCTAATTATGCTGATTTTGATTTTTAATTTAAAATTAAAGCTTAATTAATTACATATTTTAAAGTTCATAAATTCTATTGAACCTTCTTGAGTTAATTATCAGGATCTCTTTGAGTTGGCGTTGTCAGCATAAATTTTGCCTTTAACTGTGAATTTATCTATTATTAAAATTAAACAAATCATTAATTTTATTGAAATAATAACAATACAATCTTCCAATTTTATCTAATTCTTTTAATACTTCTATTTATCAATACAAATTGACGTGATAATATTATACCTGTATTGTATATTATGTATTTTTTTTATAGCAAAAAAATAAATAAATTATAAAACATGTCTTAACAATTCATATAAATAAATTTTGTAGCTTAATATTATTGTTTATGTAATATTGAATCTTAATCATCTCAATATAGTAACACACGATGTAACAGTTGATAGTGTTTTGATTACTTAAATTGAGGTTAAGGACTTGTTTATGTAAATTGATGAATTATATATTTACTTTAAATGTTATAAAAACAGTCATAAATTTTATTAAAATTTTAATTTTCTAATTAAAAAAATTAAGAACATTATTGACATGAACCTACTTGTTGGTACTTGGTATGACCAAAAACTACATCAAATAACGGTGCATTAATATGCAACCACCATTGATGTTATTACTAATTATGCTATTAATACGGCACGCAGTGCTACCATTCTAGCTCCCTTGTACTTGCCAAACCATAATGTAATAACCCAAACTCATTTTTATATTTTCTTTTGCTTTGAGCCCAATACAATGAAGGAAAAATTTAAGCTCATTTTCTTAGTTTATGTTTTGGCCCGGACCCTAAAGTATTTTTAGTAAGGAGGTAAGTTTCCTTTCATATCTAAGAGTTGAGGAGAAGATTTGAGAAGCTCTGGAAAGAAAGAGAAGAAAAAAGAAAAAAGATATAATGAATTTAGAAACAAGGAAAGAAATTTTAAGGTAATATTCTCATTTTTACTTTATGTTGAAAAGAAAAAGTCTATATTTAGTGTTAAAAAGTGATGAAATATTAGATTTTATTTTGATACGTTAAAAGTTAAAAATTTGATTATTTTAAATTCTTGATTTCATAATTGATTAATTTTTTATATTGAATTTGTTAGTTTTACTAGAAAATTTTTTAAAAATTATTGAAAATTGGATAAAAATAGGCAAAATTTCAAATGGAGTTAAAAAGTAAAAGTTTGCATAATTTTATTTTATTTTGTAAATTAAGAGAATCTATTTGTAATTAATTAAAATTTTTTAAGTCATAATACAGTTTCTTATAATTTAGTATAAAATTATAAAATATAAAATTTTAGGCTTGAATTGTGAATATTTTAAGGGTACTTTTATAATTATTTATATTTTAATAATTTTTTATTATTAATAAATTTTACTTTGGTGGTCCAAAATTCTAGATTTTTTTGGATGAAATCTTGATTTAATTTTAGGTTAAGAATTAATTTATATTTTAAATAAACAGTATAAGTCATAAGTTTATTCTAGTAATTATGCATTGAATTTTATAAAATGATATTAGTTGGTGATAGTGAAAAGCAGAAAAAAGTGGTGACATGATAAAAGTGTTAATTTTATTTTGATTCAGGTAAATAATTCACGTATAATTAAATATTTTACTGTTTAAAAAATTTTAAAAATAATATTTTATACTCACGTGTTATTGTAAATATAAAATAAATTTAATTAAAATATACATAATTTTTATAACAATTAAATTACATTGTTGTTATTATTATTTATAAGAAGAATAATTGAAAGTATAATAATTAATTTTTTTTTTTATTTTAGAACTTTCTTTTATGCGCAATTATTCATTAAATTTTAGTTTATAACTTACTTTTCATTTTTTTTTTGAGACAGTTAGAATTTAGATGAATATAGAAGAAATATTATTCTCCAAGTAAATAGATTTTAAAAAAATATTTTGTTGTATATATTATATTTGTTAAAAGTTGTAATTATAATAGAGATTGTACATATTAGTTAAAATAATGCATTAAATTATGTTATAAAGAATGCCTTAAGATCTATTTTCAATGAATTTGTTATTGTGGTAATTTAGAATTTTACGAAAGATATTGAGAGTATTGCAAAAGTTTAAATTTTGAATGTCCATGATACAGAAAAAATTCTTTTAAAATATTTAAAACCATATACTTTTAGTTTTAAATTATTTTATAAAATTTTAAATCGCATACTGTAAATTTTGGGTCATGATGTATAATATTGTAAAATTAAAATATATTTAAAAATTAAAATAAAATAATTTAATTAAAATATAAAATATTTAAATACAATTTAAAGCATGCACTGTATGATAACATTATTGTTTCGAAATAAATTTTGAATAAAAAAATATAATACATAATGTAATATTATTACATACTTACATTGAGATTATTTTTTTAAAAAATCTATCGTTATAAATTTTTAACAATTTAATACGTAATATATCATAGATAATATATCCTTATATTCTCGTACCTATCGATCATTTGCATGTGGTGGGATGGTGAGTCTAATACAGACCAATTATTCAATCTAGGCAGTTCTAAATAAACCATATTGTATGCAAATGTACAACAATAGATAATACATTAAAAAAAAAAAGAGTTGTAGATTTAATATTGAAATTGATTGCGTGACATGGGCTTAAAAAAATAAACAAAATTACCAATTTAGGCATGCCTTGGGTCGTTACCTTTTCAATTACCACTACCAGCAATATCTTGGAAGACATTTTTTTTATTTTTATTTTATTAGAATCAGAAATTGAAAGGTGGCGTAATGCGAGCCACTTGTCACGTACCCCACTATTATTTTATTACAATAAAATGTATTCACATGGGAGTCGCCAGTCCGGTCCCGCTACCACGCATATCCG